>JAGFMF010011858.1:1747830-1876627 GCA_019455555.1 Galemys pyrenaicus
AAAAAAAAAAAAAAAACAAAAAAAAAAAAAAAAAAAAAGAAGACGCCTGTTTCCTAAACCTGCTGTTTCATTTTGCATTCCTAGCCAGCAGTGTGCCACAGTGCTAGCTGCCCTGTATTCTCCTTAGCAATTGGTCCTGTTCTTTATTTTGTTTTCTGTTTATTTATTTTATGGAAGGACCATTGCTTTACGTGTAAATATTTGACAGACTAGGATTTCTCCTCTCAGGTGAGATCACCTTATCTCTCCTGTAACAGCAGCCGCAACTGAGCATCAACCTTGGATTTAAGAGGGAAAAAGGTGGCAGTTTTGGGAGATATTTGGGTCAGGTTTGAACCTGGCCCACTTCATTCAGCTACAGCAGAACTTACCTGTGGGCTCTGGCGTGAGATAGCACAGGGCAGACTGGAGGTACTATGGGGGCTGTAGCTTTAAGTACTACTGGGGGGATATGAACTGAAGTTTCACAGAGGCAGGGGACTCAGCTTGATGAAGAAAAAGTCAAGAGGATTAAAGCTGCTTGGGAAGGCTTGAGTCAACTCAGGAGGGTGGCTAGACTCAAGAAGGTTTGACTCAGCTTGGAAGAACTTCAGGAAAAGACTTCAGCTTCAAGAAACACTGCAGCAGGCAGTTGGAGTAGCACCACCTGTGACTACCTCCAGCTGCCTCAGGTTAGCTGGATCCTGGTGGGCCGCTGACAGGGTGCAGCCAGTACCAGGCTCTCAGCAGAGGGACAAGGCCACCTTACACGCACAGCTTTTGGTTTGGAGTCCTGGACACCATGGACACCATCTAGGGTAAGACAGTTGGCCCTTTGTGGTCTTACAAACTCTTTCCTTACCCCAGTCTCCCTTTGTAAATAAACACTTTGCTTTCAAGATTGAGCAGTATCTTGCAATCATGAGCATGTGGGTGAAGAACCCAGAGACTGTGATTAATGCCCCCAACCGTGTTCACTTTCATTCCACCAGCAGTGTACCCAGAGTGTTCCACTATAATCCACTGTGTTCTACCCACACCCCCCTTCTCGACCACCCTTGCTTTTGTGTTTTAGTCATTTTGGTTGGTATGTGGTGATCCTGCATTATGATTTTAACTTGTGTTTTCATGGAGTAGTGATTGTGTGCATCTGTTCAGGTATTTATTTAATATCTTGTTTGGTACAGTTTTAGTTCAATTTTATATGCCCATTTTTAATTGAGAGTTGGTTTTCTGATTCGATTCTGAATATGTTTATATATTCCAGATGCAATTTCATGACAGTGGAGAAACCATTCAAAAAGATCAAACATTGGCTGGTATTTTCTATACTGTTTCTTTCATTAGAGGCTTAGCAAAAGCAGGAGGATTTATCCTTTCTGCACTTACAAGTCTCAAAAGAGATCAAATGTAGATATGGACTCTTGAATAATGTTGTGCTTCCTTTAATTTCTGGGAAACATCATTCAATGCAGTAAATTGTCCCAGAGCTCAGCCCTGGGTCTTCTCGATCACATTTATTTCCTTGATGATCTTATCTAGTCTGTGGTTTTAAGCACCATCTCTATGCAAATGGCTTCCAAATTTGTATCCCCCAGTCTAACCTCAAGATTCATATCTCTAAGTACAGAGTCATCTCTCTTAGTGTGTAATCAACATCTCTGCTTTGAAATAAATAAGCATTTTACAATTCAGCATGTCCCAAACTGAATTCCTGATCTCCCACTCTAGATCTTCTCCACACTCCTGCTCCTCACTGCAGTCAAAGGCAACATTGCCCTCCTGTCTCTCAGGACAGAAACTTTGAAGCGATTCCTAACTCTACTCATTTTCTTGCACCCGGCATCTAATCCATCTACAGCACAGTGGTCTCTCCTTTGAATGCATGTTGAAAATATTGTTACTTGTACCATCCCAGCCTGAGGCACCATCACCTGGGCTGTTACAACATCCACCCCAAAGGTCTTTCAACTTCTTTTCTTTCCTTCCCCCAACCCCCACCCCGTAGGCCACTATCAACACAGCAGCCGCCACAATCAATTAAGAACAAAGTTCAGGTAATTGTCCTTCACTTGAAACATTGAAGTGACAAATGTCAAAGCCAATGACCTTGCAACCTCAGCAAAACTTTGGTGATCTGCCATTTCCTCATTCTAAATTCTTTTATGAAAATACAAAAAGTCTCTGTTATTATCACCAAGATCCAACATCATATTTTATATGTAACTTAAGTTCACAAATAGAAGGTAGAGTATTCAATGCAAGTAAACAGTGAGTCCATAGTAAAGCTGCAAAGAGTTTAGCACTTTCCTTCTTCCAATATTCTAGTCTGTCTTTTAGATACTCTTCATTCCTGTGGGCTGTAATCACCTTGTTAAAAAATAAAGATAGCTGACAATTATTAATTACTGTTTTCTGGTACTTTGCATACATTTTCTTTTATCATTGCAGTAGCACCACTGGTTCTTGAGGGGGGGAACCTGAGACTTGGGGCAGTAGGGGATTTCCTGCAGGTCACACAGAGGCCAAGCACAGGGCAGAGGAGAGCTCAGGTAACAAGACACCAAACTCGTCTCATTGCCTTCTCCCTCCTTTGCCAATAATAGGTCAAAATTGAAGAGGATAAAAACATAAAAGATTTGTAGATTTCTTATAAAAAGGATATAAGAAGAAAACTTTTATATGCTTTGCACTTCTCTCCAAAATAGTCGGTGCATGCTCTGGTCTTCATTTATAAATTTTGTTCTTCTTGCCCATGCTCAAATAGGTGGTCAAAGTCTGATAACCCTATATATAATATAATGCTGCCAGTGAAAAGCCTGAAACTCTAAAGAGAATTCTGAATTTACAGGAGATGAGTCAAGTTCTCCTACCCTGGAACCAGGCCAGCCTAATCGATATATAGATCTGCTTGGCTTTATGCACTAAATACTCCTGAAAAGTTGTCTATAAAATAAATATTTGTATATGAAAATCATATATTCCCACTGCCTTGCTTTGTGATTTTAGAAATATGTTCCCACACATAGAAAGAAAAATGTTTACCCCTGTATATTACAAAATGACACTAGTGAAGCCAAACATGCACTTGAAGAAATAGCCTGACTGTCAACACCACTCATGCAAGGAGTTCATCAAATGGACAACCGATCCATATGATCACTGATACTCCTGCAAAAGCACAACTACGTCAAAACACACAATCAATGCCTGCTCAAATATTTAAACAGCCCTCTTAGGCCATGATGCTGGATGTTTAATAAAACACAATAGAAATAAATGCAAAGACTTTCCAGGGAGTCGTTAGGCATTTTTTGCTTTTCAGTTAATAGTTAAGGCACGACCAATTTAACCAGCCACACATTCCTTGACCAATCAATGAAAGTTTGCTAACCTTAATGAGTAGCTAATTGGTAAAGAAAAGAGGCACTGTGTCTTCTACCTGATAAGAACAACTATAGTGTCACCTGAGATAAGAGGAAGCTTCTTGCTCCTTCTATATAACCCTGAAAATTTTAGAGCAGGGAGGCCTCCCTGGTGGCCTAGGGGTTAAGTCTCAGCACTATCATGCTATCACTACTGCTACAGCATAAGTTCAATCCCCAGCCAGGGAGCTGACACACATAGCACAGCAGACCTTTCCTGTCTTGCCCGCTGCTCCCTCAGCAGTGTATTTCAGTAGATCCACCTGTTCTCCCCACTCTGTCTCTAGTGAATCCTCTCACCCCTCGCATCTCTGGCCTACACCCCAGTTCTTGTATGCATAAATAAATCTTTGAAAAAAGAAACAACTTTAGAGCAGGATGCCAGAATGTGGCCTCATGCTGTTATTCAGTGCAACTTGGGGGAATCGTAAATGGGATACTCTTTACTCCTTCCTCTATACAATGTCAGTATCAACCTCAAATAGTCATCCATAGAGTGAAATATTAATTTGCTCATATATTATCTATTATCTATACTATTTAACCTTCATCAATTATATTATTTATAACATTGACTGTTTTAGAAACTGTTACTTAGAGAGTTGAAACACTAAATATTAGGTAGCAAGAAGGATTTGAATTAAAATCTTAAGATCAAGTCTGTGTTCTCCTTTATAGCAAAACAGTTAATTTATTTAGACTTTCAAATAAGTTTTTATGTTTAGTAGCAAATTTATTCATCAAATACATATTTGTCCAATGAATGAATGGAATAGTGTGTAAATGTTTATGCACACTTGCATTTTGTGTGTATAGATTTGCGCTATAGAACTTAACTATTAAGCCAGTGCAACAGAATGAACCCTGAATAGACAGTTACCTCCCATAACCAATTATCAAAGACTTAGAAGAAACAAAAAACTTAAGTAGCACTAATCCTATATTAAATCAAGTTCCTTTTCTTGGGGTGATTTCACAGTTTTCCTAGGAAATTTTTATTTATTTAAAAATTTATTTATCCCAAATAAATTTATTTAAATTTTTTATTTAAATTCCCCTATTTGCTTTGGAAAATTTTCTTCAAGTCAGACTATTTAGTGCAGAAACAAATGTATCAGTACTTAATAATCATACTATTTCTGAAAAATAAAGCCATGACAATTACAAATATGGGCAAACATTGTAAATTTTCTAATATGTGCTTGTGTTGTTACTATAGCATTTGAATTATTAATAGGTCTGTTTTTTAAGAGTGTTGACATTTTGGTTGATTTAAATGGCGCTTAATGGAATGGGGTTTTGCATTCGGGCTAGGTTGGCAGGCCAATATATAGATCCCAGTCTTTGACATACAAAAGCCATTATCAGCCAGGGTGGGAAATTCTCAGTGAGGGAACCCTTTCATTGCCACCATCAATGGCAGCTACTGTTTCCAGACTCTTCAGCTCAGGGGCTCCTTAACAAAGTACAGATTAAATGAGAAGACCACAACTCTTGAGTTCAGGTGTCCTTTAATCATTTTTTTAAAAAACAGATACAACTTACTTTCTTAGTTACTATCAAAACAAAAACCAGTGATTATGTTTAGGTGGCCCAATACTCCTGCCAACCTTTTCTTCCTCCTTGATGGATTTTTCTTTGTAGATTGAGGCTAAGGTGGGGCTCTCATTCCAACAATCATACCCATAAACTGCATGGAACAGTTTCTCATCAAGGGGAAGGAAGGATCTCTGCATTTCTGGGTCACATACCAGTAAAGCATAAAGTGAAGGTGACTCTGTAGTGCTCTTTGGGGGACAAATAATGTGTATGGAAAAGAGGTACTGGCCTTTGAAATGTTTTCTAACTCTCAGAGACTTATGAGTGTATCATGTGTCTGCAAAAGAAAAAGAATGCAGCAATGAAATTAGAAATGGGAGTCAAATCTCTCTCATGCTTCTGGGTGTTTTCAAACATATTCTTGAAGAGAAAACTTCACCAACTCTTCATTAGGCAAAATGCATAATTTTTAGAGCAAATAGAAACTAAAATTTCCTGTGTTGATTTTACTTGTCATTCTAATTGTTCTTTAAACATCCCCTTAATTCCCAGAGAAGGGTTTTTGAACTATTTAACTCTGCACTTGAGCCTGGCATCAATCTTTTGTTAGGGCATGTGTAAATGCACCACTAAGAAAAACATGAGTGTAAGAAATAATCATTCTGGAAGTGGGGGAGGGAGTATAAACCCTCACATAGAACTAAACTACTTTGGAATAAGGCAAAGTTGACAACTAACCACAGTTATCATCCAATATATCCCAAGAAATGAAAACCATCTCTTTGTATCAAGTAGAGTTAATTCCCTATTGCTATAACCATTGTTTCCCATCCATCCAGCACAGTTGTAGAAAGGACATTCCTGAAATACAGTTTTTTTCCTGACCTGATTTGTATCCAGGCTACTAGAATGACCACGAGTTCAAATTGAGGGTGATTTTATTAAATAGCCAGACAGTCAATTTATGAGTCAACAATGCACCTTCCTTTGACCTGCCAAGGAATGAATTGGTTAAATAAGTTGGTTGCTTGGATGGACTGGTTGTTCTATGAACAGGTGATCATTGCGTTTAAACTTGTATTCACAAATATTTATTAAAGATTATGCTTTATTCTATGAAATGTAAAAGTCAGGCGTCTGAGACTAGGACTCTTACCTACTAAGAAACTGAAGAATTGTGTGACCATTTTCTGTTTCAGTTACTATATCTGTGAAATGGGCCAAGCAGTAACTCCTGTCCTCTCCAAAATGCCTTTTGAATCGAACATTCTTGGATGGTTTGATTCTGATAGGAAAGCACAGAAATACTTTTGGAAAATTTCCCCATATTCATTCTGCACCTTCAGTGGGTCTATTGAGATGCAAGATTTCCTTTAGGCAAACTTCATAGTACATGGATTAACTCATGGCATCCTCAGTCATGTTGATCTAATTGAACCCATATATCCTGCAGGGCAATGGGACAGGAAGTTATATAGCATAAGAAAACTTTCTGATTGTAAAAGTTAAAATAGTCCATATTTTATATTAAATGATTTCAATGTAAAAATGACTAAGGAAATTTCTCTTGTGGGGTTGCAAAACAGAATAGAAAAAGGTAGCACTGAGGCTTGGGCCAAGAAAACACACCACAGAGAAGACTAAACTCAAGAAAAGACTGAGCCTAAGATGAATATGTGCACTAGAGGGGTGAGACGCTTGGTTCAGGCTGAGTCTGAGGCAACAGCACATGAATAATCATAGCTATGTTTGTCTTGTTCACCCTTATCATGCTTACTGCATATGAGGCAGTAAGCAATATTATCTCCATTTCATAGACAAGTTGCTAAAGACTCAGATTAAGGGTCTGAGGCAGGGCTTACACCTCAGGCAAGTCTTGACACCAAGTGCTATGATAGTTACCTGTACCCAAGTTTTCTGGACATAGTAAGCCACGAAGTAGCTTGAGGCTGGTTTTCTAAACCACAGATCCATACTGTGTGGTGAGACCATCCATTTCCTCATAAAACCACTTCTGGCCACATCTGATGCTACTCTGATATCTCAAGGTTACTAGGTCATGCTGAGGTTGACAGCAGAAATTGAGTTGAAGGGAAAAGGAGAACTCAAAGCTTTGAGATACATTCAAAGTCCTGGGACCTGCCCCAGCTCCCTTCATCCTTGGCTAGACAGAAAGCAGCATGAAACTGAGCATGGAAAATTATTGAAAGGGAAATATATTAGAAAAATAACTTGAAAGAGCTTTGACAAGAAGCACCTAATCTCACATCACCAGACGCTGCTCCTCATATTCTCAGCTCTAGTCTTCATCACAGCATCTCTGAACTGCAGAGGGAGAAATAAGATCTGCCCACACTGCCTTGTTGGAATGTTGGAAGAGTAAATGAAAATGTGTGAAAAGTGTTTAAATCTCATTGAAATTGGTTAAATGAATTCAGGATGCTCTCTTCGTGTATTATTACAAATTATCATTGGTATCGTAAGCAGCAGCCATTTGAGAGCGCTCTACTCTCTGTGCAGACTTATTTCTGCCACCCACTCAGTGGTTTTTGATAAAGCCGTTCTTCCTTTTGTAAAGAAAACCAGAGACTGGCTTTAAAGCCATTTGCTTGGGAATATATTTGAAATGACACAACTCCACTAAATTCCTACTTCATAATAGACACTTTGAGTTCTTTGAACCTCTGCATATTTTCATTTCTCTCGTTGGGGTGTGTGTGTGTGTGTGTGTGTGTGTGTGTGTTTAAACGTCAGATTTCTCAAACGGAGACAGAACAAATGAATGCATCCTCAGAGGAAATGCTAAATCAGTGACACTGAGGTGATTTAAGGGTCTTGAGGGGCATCCAGTACTATTAAGCTTAAGTCATAGTCCTTACTTAAAAGGGAAAAAGAGTGGGCTAAAACTTAACATCCTCAAGTTAAAAAAAGAGAGAGAAAAAGAAAAAGTAATGGTGTATTTACAATTCCCATGTTAAAATAATTCACAAAGAGAAAGACATTTCCAGAAAGGAAATAATTCTTTTCTAGATTCATCACATTGGTGAATTCAATGCTTTTCTGAAAAGCTCTGTGTAAGGAGCTTTTTAACTCAATTTAGTCCCCACTTTAAATTCTGTTTCTTAGGGCAAGAAAGCTTTTTTTAGAGCACAGCCAGGTAATAGTCAGCCTCCCGGATAGTCTGAAGCTTATGAAAGTCTTACTCTTGCCTTTCATCTCTCTGTAAAACTGTACACTCTCCTGATTATCCCAAATTACAATGTTTGCCACTACTCCCTTTAATCAGATTTGAGCAATTCTGTTTAGTTAAAAAAAAAATCGAATGGCATTTTCCTTTCATGAGGTTTTGCACTTCATAAGAGGAGTGAATTCTGTTATCCTTCATTGCTCCCCATGAGAGATTTTTCTTTTAATGTTTTGAAGCCATGATTGTTGTGTATCAAGATGCTCAGTCTTGGCCCCCTGGTGGTGGATTGGATTACTTTGCTGATTTCATACCTGCAGAGTAAGACTCCCATGTAGATTAGGACATGGTTTAAGAGGAATTATCTCCTTTTTTTAATAGATCACATACTGAGTCTCAAGCTCCAAATTCAACAGAAAATCAAGCTAATTGTTCATTTCTTCCAGGATATCCCTGAAGGATAATTGACCTCTACAGAGCAACTTCTTAGTAGGAAACTAAATAATTAAGTTGAAGGAAATACATTTCTTGTTCACGATTCCAATTGTAAAGAGGTTTTTTTTTTTTGTACGTGTGATGAGATCACAACCCCACATGCATTTTATATAAAAGATAAGTGCATTCCCCTCCTGCCCCAGTCTGTTTTGAGCTAGTCATTTTAAGCATGACATACGTTCAAATTATTGTTCTAGATAAAATCTTTACCTGTCAAGTCATTAAAATGAAGTATTCCCAACCAAATCAGACCTCACACAATAAACTCAGTTCTTCTACACCCAGTGGGTTCATCCCTACACTGTTGGTATAACCTGGAAACATATAAAATGGGCAGCTTTGCAAAATGATAGGTATGGATATTTATCATTTTAATCTACTATGTTTATTTGCAATCCTATGACTTTTCAGCAGTAACTGATTAATATTCCCCAAATAATAAAAAAGAATGCTAAGCCAAACTCCTAATTCAGTAAGAGCACAGATCAACAGCCCCGATGAGGGTGTTGTACTTCCAATGATGCTTAAAAGCATCTTGACCTTAAACCATAATATGTAGACTTCTCAAAAATGGAGCACACCAAAAGGGAACCTAACATATGCTTCCAAATTACTTAAAATTACCCTTAAATTACAGAGGACATGACATTTCCTAGAATCAATCCCAATTTAAATTTATTCAGTCAGTGCAATTTTTATTTTAATAATTATAATCTCCCAGTGGAGACTTGCCATGAAATATTTCAAGGTGCATAAGAAAAATGAAATAATGTTCCCCAGCATGGCCTGAAGCATGGGAAATATCCCCTCAGAGAGGACAACTTTGCTAGTTCACTGCACATCCCTAACCACCCCCAAAGTCTCTAATTTGTAAATTGCTGAATCAGTTTGTGCACATTTGGAAAATTACTGCTTTCCTGCAATTTTCTGTAAGCTATTGCTAAATTGTTCTGTTGAATGTTAGTGAAAAATTATATTTTTAAACCACCTCTGAATCCTAAAAGCCCATGGCACAGTATTCTGTTTATGTGAGCAATTTAGCTTTATTAAACAGCATGACATAGACTAAGCGCGCTAAGATAAGCTCAGTACAGTATGTGCCCCAGAATCATCAGCCAGAAAGCCAATCAGTCTTGATCCTGATTACCGAGAGCTGAATGGACACCTGGGAAGGAATGGGGTGCCTCTTCTGACAGCTCCTCAGATAGACAGGCCCCCCTATTTCACATTGGGAAATTTTCCTAGATAGTACAAGTTTGAAGAACAACACTTCACAGAAAGCATTTCCATCCAGACGTCTCTGTTTTCAATCTTTTACCAAACCACCAATTACAGAGTTTGCTTTGCTCATCTCAGGCAATAAGATAATATGGTGCCCAAATAGTTTGAAGCTCTCTATTCCCCAAACAGAATTTGCTCATTCACTGCACATAGGGAATAAATTGACCCAGCTGTAACTGGAGGAGTGAGAAAAGAAGATACTTTTAAACTTCTTGGCTAACATGCAAAGTGCTGTTGGCCTTGCAGACCAAGGAGATAGATATCCTTACTCAAATCTGTTAGTGTTTGCACCCTCCTGCTTCACCCTACCTGGAAGTTTTAGAAAGGAAGAACGAAAAGAACATTTGCAGAAATCCAGCAAACCCTCATGAAATGTGTTCTCGTGTTTCACGATAAGTAATATTCTTGCTAAGCAGTTTGTTTCACTTTAAATCTTCAGATACTCAGCCTTCTCTAAGGTCATTGTATGAATTTAGACACACCATTCTGGAAACTAAATTAGCTTGCATTTACTGGGAAGTTGAATGCAGCCAGACTAATGGTAGTGCAAGTGTAATTGGTTCCCAACATGTGTCACTGTGTATACTTCTCAAGCCATAGAAAAGATGCATTATGGGACTAATTTTTAAATGTTAATGGATATTGGACATTTGCCAGACACCCAGCTGTGCACAAAACACTGAGATGGTAAATAGCTCTTGATCTGTTTAGAAACAAATGATGATCGTTTTTAGGATTCCACAGGACTGACGGCATGGCAACCAGCTCAGACTGGGAGACTGACCCCATTATCAGCATCGAAGAGAAACGTCCTGATTTTTACCATCAGAATTAAGGAGTATGGGCATTCTGTGAAGGCTCAAATTATTTTTGATTAATATTAAGGAAAGTCTAGTCCCTCACACCTATTAACCTTACCTGTGTTAGCACAGCTCTTTGACAAGTGTTTTGGGTTTGTTTGTCTGTTTTCTATGGGCTTGGGTCAAAATGAAAATGTCTTCATCAATTAGCTTGGTTGTAAAAACTGCACTCGAATGACCTGCTCACCTGTGCTTGCAAAGAAAACCTTGACCTCCCACCAGGCGCCAGCCACGGGGGTTGACAGAAAGGCAACAGGTTCCCTATCACTTGATCTGTTGCTGTTATCATTTTAATTGAAAGTCAAGGGATGGAGCATTTTCTGTAAATTCTTCTCCAAAAGGTCTTCCTAATTGTGTGCACTTGGCCAGTCAAGCCTACTAGAAATGGCTTTTTTGTGTGTGTTGGTGATGAGCTGCTTTTGATTAAAAAGCATTAGGTGGAAGTGTCATTTTTAGCATAAACATGGGAGAGAAATGGATGCAGAGTGCTGCAGCCTACTGTTCCTCTGGAAAGAGACCCACAGGGTGGTGCATTCAGCATCTAAAATGCCATCTGAGGCTATCAGCATGGCTTAAATATTTCATCAGCCGAGGAGAATATGAACATGAGCAGAGCTGGTGTAACATCGTTTCTGGAGATGTGTGGAAGCGCCAGGGGAGCGCGGTTTGCTGGCACCAGACCACCAGCAATTTGTGTAGGGTGAAAACAGGAGGAAAAAGCAAGAGAGGCAGCATGCTGCTGTTTGAATCTGTCATTGGGAAAGAAGAAATTCTGTATCTTGAAGGCTTTCTGCAATGGCATTGACCTTTTAAGATGTAGTAGGCAGAGCACACTTAGGAAGTGACCTCACTTTTGAGAACTCTGCAGAAGGAACTTCTAAGCAGCCGACTTCCTGTGTCCTTTGTGTTGCTTTGTGTTTCTCAGCAATAACATCCAAACCTCTTGGTCTGCTTTATTCGAAGGAAGTTTATAGTAAAAGCCTTTAGTAACTGAAAGACACAGATTCAAATCCTGGCTCTGCCACTGACTAAAAACTGTGTGATTTCAGGAAAATTATAGTCTCATTAAATTGTTTGTTTAACTCTAAAGATTATGATGAAGGGGATCTTCCTGGTGGCCTAGGGGTTAAGTCTCAGTGCTATCAACCCTAAGGCCTGAGTTCAATCCTGGCCAGGGAGCTAACCTACACATGGCGCAGCAGACCTCTCCTGTCTCGCCCCCTGCGTCTGTGAGCAGTGTATCTCATTAAATCTACCACAACACGCCCCACTTTCTCTGGTGAATCCTCTCACCCCCTACACTTCTAGCCTATACCCCAATTCTTTTACACACACACACAAAAAATGAGGACATTATTGAGTGTAGGGCACAATGGATACTCAATAACTGGCAATACCTTTATGATGTCATGTAACAAAAGATAATGAAATTCAGAATTTTTTAGATTTTGCTCCTTATAAACTGCAAGAATATGTCAATGAACAGAATGTCCTACTTTTGTTGCCTATTCTTTGGAATATATATATATATATATATTGTTCTTTGGAGAATGAAGAGTTGCAATATCTTCCAGATATTTCATTTTGTAACTCCTGTTTGGATCTCCAGGCGTGAGAACCTAGGAGAAAGTGCACAGAAAGCATTAGGAAAAAAAAAAAAGGAATTATCTTTCAGAAAACCCAGTTTTCCCAAATTAATGGATATGAAATATCTAATTTCCATACTTGCTAAAACAGAGATTTAAAAGGCTGGTGGAATTTGAAATGAAACCTCTCTTTTCCTTTGGGTTGAAGCTATAATTTGTGGTATCAGTTCAAATATTACATTTGAGACCATTATTGAACCACAGAGTCAAATGTTACTTGTTTATTTGAACAGCTTTGTTTAGATATAATTAAAATATCATCTGATTCACCCATTAAGAGCATCCAAATTTGTATATAATCATATATATATGCAACCATCATCACGGTTTTAGAATATCTTCATCACCTTGAAAAGAAATTCCATACCCTTAGCTCTAATCCTCCTACCCCCAACTTCTTCTGCAAGACCTATACAATCACTGATCTGGTTTTTTCTCTATAGATTCCCTAATTCTGCACTTTCCTAGAATGAATCCTAAATTTGTGGTTTTTTTGGAGTTGGCTTCTTTCACTTACCTTTATGTGTTCAAGTTTCATTCATGCTGCGGTTTCATTCCTTCTTATACTTTTACACATCCTTCATTCCTTTTTATAGCTAGCTGATATTCCATTGTCTTTTGTTTTTCTGATTATCAACTAGTGAACATTTTAATTATTTCCCCTTTTTCTCTATTAGGAATAAAGCAACTATAAACATTCATGTACAACTCTTTCCATAGACATAGGTTTTCATTTCTTTTGTGTCTATAAGTAGGAGCGGAATATTGGGTCTTAGAGTAATTGTATTTTTAATCATTTAAGTTCCAGATTGCGTTCTAAAAGAGGGTGTACATTTCCTCCAGCCGTGTATGAGGTTTCTGACTTCTCCACATCCCTGCCAATATTTACTATTATCTGACTTTTGAATTCTAGCCATCCTAGGGTGCAGTGGTATTTCATAAGGTTTAAATTTGCATTTCTCTGATAACAAATGAAACTCAGCATCTTTTTTGACCATTTAGAAACTTAGACTCAACCATTATTATTAGACATGTAAGTGAATACACTTTAGACTCAAATACTTAACTGCAATATACAATGCATATTGTATATGCAAATTGCCACAAAGAAATTTATTGGTACCTCCCAAAATACAGGGTAGAGTTGTATAGGAATAAAACCTGTGGAAAAAAATTCTAGGCTACTCACTCTCCTACCAAACTCAATGATATGCACTCTCTGTCTCTCTCAAAAATATTTTAATGATTAAGGAAGGAGTTTTATACTTCTATTCCCATCTCCTAGAAACATAGAGCATCAGACCTAGTTGGGACCTTACATATCAACACAATGTGTCATTTTACACATAAGGAAACTGAGTGAGTAAACCATACAGCTCTAGAACCCACGTGCTGACCCCAGCATGCCAATCACCTTCATCACCATGAACTTCCTCTCCCTCACATGGACTATACTAAATCCACTGGTCCTTTCTTCAAACTCCCCAGGACCCTTTGATAGCCAGGTCCATAGGATATCTGGGAGTTAGCCTGATGTACAAAGTACCTAGCTGTGACGACCTTGTATATTTAGGTAGCATTTGAATTTAGAAATACAGTTTTTTAAGGATCAAACAACCTAGAATGATACATAAAAGCTGATCACCTAAGTTCCTGGAATATAGAAGTGTGGATTTGATTGACTGTGCACAGTTCATCTTCATACTCCCATCTGCAAACACAGTCCTCTGTCTTTCTATCTCCTAGATAGCTCTCCGGCTTTATCTTGAAAATTTTCTTGGTTAAGAACTTGTGACTTTCGGATGCAGTAAAACTAACTGCTAGCATATTCTTTCTTATGCTAAGCAAATCTGTGTCCCTGTATCTCCCCATAATTACTGGTCCTATTCCATGGATCAATGGCCAATAGAAATTTACAGTCCTTCTGCTTTTATATAAAATTTAGGCTCTCTGTGATTACAATTGTCACACCTCACTTAACTTTCCTCAGCCTTGTTCCTCTTCTGACACATGAAGATCCTTAAATATTCTTGACACTTCCCTAACCCTCTAATTTTATCTGGTAGAATGTAGTTTGTCTATTTAACATTTTACAATTTTGTCCCAGAACCTAAAGAAAGATCTATGCACATGGAGTACAAGAAATATTTGTTAAATAAATATATATGTATTTTATTTTTTCCTTATTCATGTATATTTGACATCATTTGAAGTCCCCATGGAATTCCCACCACCGATTCACCAGTGCACCATCACTTCAGTCCCTTGTGCTCTTTCTGCCCTCATCCCATTCACTCTCCCTACCCCCTCCCCTAAGTGTCTCTGATTTGTGTCTCTTTGTTTTTGTTTTGTTGTGATGTGGTTTTTGTTGTTATGGTTGTTCTTTTCCTTGATCCCTTATTTGGCTCCCTTATATTCCTCCTATAATTGAAACCATTAGATATTTTTCTTTTGCCTTCTGACTTATTTCACTAAGCATAATCCCTTCTAGCTCCATCCATGTTTCTACAAATGACTCTAGTTTGTATTTTTTGATTGCTGAATAGTATTCCATTGTGTGTATGTACCATATTGGATTGTCTTGATCCTATCATCTTAGATATATTTTGAATGATGGCATCTCAGTTGCCTCCCACAGGATATACTTTAATTCGTGATGTTTTGTATCCAAAACTGTAGCATACGCCAGGGGAGGTTGACTGATATTGTATATAGTGAGATCATTTCCCCCCTTTGTGGAAGCATAGAAAACTAACCTAATGCCATGTGTTTCACCTCTATAAACTAGGAGTGAGGGAGTTCCCTCTTTGAAGAGGTATAATGAAATCACTGCAAGAAAATGTTATCATAAATGCAGACTGATAGCAACAAGTTCTCTGCACACTTTTACAGGCAATCTAGGTTGACTAAAAGAAAGTAAGGGCCCATC
The DNA here is from genome assembly GCA_019455555.1 of Galemys pyrenaicus. Lineage (NCBI taxonomy): Eukaryota > Metazoa > Chordata > Mammalia > Eulipotyphla > Talpidae > Galemys > Galemys pyrenaicus. Next base: position 1,763,169 of record JAGFMF010011858.1, read on the forward strand.
TGATTTAAAGAATTTGAGGAATTATTAGCAATGTCAAGATTCAAGCTGAACAATATGGAAGCTGGGGCAATGGATATCTCAACTCTGTCTCGGAAAATGGACATTTAAGAAAGCTTAAATGGGAAAAAGAAATTCCAGTATTTTATAATTCCACTCACATTTTACCACTACCAGTATAACAATGGGTAATGGGTATAAAATTTTTGAAATGCCTTGTGAATTGTAATTCTTTATGGGTGAATTGGTTTCTCTTTAAGCCTCAAAGACCTCTGGGACTGAGTTGTGATATGGGGGCCTGTAAGAGGAATGTAGGATGTAGGGGAAGTCCTGCTCCAACAGAAAATATAAAACGAAAACCCTACCTTGCCAGAACACAGGGATGACAAAAAAGAAGTGGACATAGAGGGGTGACTGTTTTCCAATATACATATGATCCCCATCCCCTGTTCTCTACTCCCCATCACAGTATCCTATGCCAAAAGTGGGGGTAATAATTAAAAACTCAGCCTGCTTTTCCATGCCCCCAGCCTTTGGGACCCAGCCAAGTCTCTGTGGTGCAGAGCAGTGGCACACAAGCAGCCCTGGGAGGAGGCCAGATGGATGAACCAGAAACTGAAATGAGACTGTTTAAAACAGAGGAGACTGATATCTTGTTAATTGGCATCTCAAAGTATCCAGGAGAGAGGGGACTCATAAAGAAGACTCAGATCAATTACAGTATATAGAGATGCTACAATTTCCCAGCAGGGCTGTATGAGGCCGGGGTCCCCTGGTGACCCCACTCTTCATCTGTATAGTATGGTGCATGGGAGAACCATGTCATTGAGAAGGGAGAAATCAACTTGTCCCTTCCACTGTCACCCTTTCCCGAGAGCTTGAGTCCTGGGAGTTGCTCCACTTCTCTGTGACTGTCCTTGCTCAGCATCTTGGTGCTTACTCAGTTCTTTCACTCCCTGTCAGTATTAACCCACTTAAGCAGATTAGCAGGACTATGAAATCCTAATGTGGGCCGTGAGGGAGGGAAGAAGTTTTGTGGATAGGACGTGCAAGTTTAAACTGAGTGGCTATGTTTAAAAAAGAGGAGAGAGAGAAAGACAGGCAAGGGGCTTACTACAGTGCTGTTCCAGGAACATCTTTTCCTCTTCATCTTGCCCTGTGTCTCAAATGGCGATCTCAGACTTGTTTCTCACTTCTCCACAGTTTGGTGTTGAGTTTTCAATTCTATCAATAATTTTGGGCAAAAAACTACTAAGCTCTCTGACTAAATGATTTTCATCTTTTTCTCCAGTATTTACAAGACGGTGCTTGCTGATCCTGAATAAACAGGAGTGAGTGCCTAAGAGAAAAGTACATAGTGTAACTGTTTGTTTTGGAAAAAGTAATTTCCTCTATCAGTTCATTTCCATCAACTTTATCAATTCACGTAAGCCGCCTAATCCAAATGATATGCAACTTATTGAAGCCGAAATGGGGGTCATGGCTGATCTCTTCTGCTCCTCCATATGTGTACAGTTAAAAAAAGCCCAGCTGTAGGCTGAACTCTGTTTTCATAGCTGTTGTTTGGATCCACGTGTCTGTTGTGCTACTGAGTTGTATGGACAGGAGAAAAAGATCCACGTCCATCCCTCCAAGCTGTCTGCAGTCATTACCTGACGTGCTATCTCACCCAGGTTGTGTAACAATATGTTACAGAGGTCGCTAATAGGAAAACAAGTGAGACTTTTCTAAAAGCGGCTAGATTTGGTGACTATTCCTACACCTCCCCAAAATGGTAGAATGAGAAAATACATGATTCTGTTTCTTGACAGATTGATACCCATAGCAGGTTTCACAGATATACTAATTTTAACAAATCCATCTTTGGAAATATTTTATTTACAGAACTCATTGCTGCCTCCTTTTAATGTAATGAGATTTCATAATGAAGTCCAAATACAATCTGGTAGAGGAAGAGGACATGTAACTCTGATTATAATAAGCCTGACTAAAATCAATAACATTGTTAGTTTCCCTGAAACTGGCCTGCATTGGCTCACAGAACCTTGTTCTGCCTACAGCACAATATTAGTGGTTTATGTTACACTGGGCAGCTTTCTTCCACAGGGGAAAAAAGTTAGAAACTTAAAGAAGTTAAGAAATGTTATTAAATGTGTCTTTAGGCTTTAAATGACCACAAATTTGTTTGCTTCTCTCTTTTAATCAGTTCTTAGTTTCTGTAGAAATAGCTCGATGGCATCTTTGTGACTGCTCATTTCTCTCTGCCTATTTCTTCTCCATCTTTCCTCTTGCTCTAAAGGTGTCCTATGAGGGGGCTTTTGAGGAAGGCACTGAGAAAGCCTTGAGACAGAATTGCTGTCCATGCCTGACGTCTCAGCCAGCCAGACATTGACAATGTGCGGTTATAACACATACGCCCATGGACTGAGAGTGACCTATAACTTGTGCTTGTGGAAAGTAAAGAGCGAGGTCTGGAGGCTCACATTTCGCTCAGGTGATTCACAGCAGAAGGTTTCAGACATTCAGGAAAGCTGTGCAGACCCTCATGTGGGCTGGCAGTGACAGGCGAAATGCACAGAGGGAGGACAGGAAAAGGGAGAGCGAAGTGATTAGTCTTAATAACAACAATATAGATGGGGCCTCCCTAGTGGCACAGCGGGTTGAGCACCATATTGTGAAGCATCTGTGGCACAGCAGTGCGAGTTCGATCCCCATCCAAGCAGGGACCCACATGGCGCGGCAGGCCTCTCCTGCCTCGTCCACTGCTCCCCTTAGCAGTGGATTTCAGTGGATCTGCCTGTTCTGCTCCCCACTGTGTCTCTGGTGGACCTTCTCACCTTCTGTGCCTCTGGCCTCTCCCCCAGATCTTCTATGCATAAATAAATAAAATCTTTTAAAAAATAACAGTATAGAGCACTCTCTATCTGCTAAGCAACTCTCCAAGGCATCCTATTGATCTGCTCCCTAAAACCCCACAAGCCCTAATGGGTAAATACTCAAGAAGAGAGACAATTGGGTTAAGGTCAAACCCAGTGGACAGTTATCTAGGCACCAGCTCTGCATGGAATATTCTATCTGGATAGCTCATCGCTGGGTTATCCATCGCTGGGTTATCTATTTGGAGGGATCTCTTATGAATTGCATCTTAGTTAGAGCTGTAGAAGTGAAAACATCCTCCTTTGCCCCCCTCCAAGGCTGACTCTGTCTCACCACCCAGCTACACAGAGTTCACACCTCTAAGCAATTGTCCCCATTTTCCAGTCCCTAGATCCACCTCTGAAGCACATTCAAATCCAACCCTGCCAGGTGCTGCAGCTGCAGATATAAAATTTGAGAACTTCTCCATCAGCATTACTATCGTGCTGCCTTGACACCAGCACACCTGCCAAGGGCCAGCTCACTTCTTATGTCTATCTGTGCTCTGGTCCTGCCACTCAGATTATTTGTTTCAGGCATGTATAGCATCTTGAAAGCATTAGTCAACCTTTTAGAACTAAGTACTTTGCATGTTTCTCCAAATACATTGCAAGCTCCTTGACAAAACAACACTACACATATTTTGCTGCAGCTGGAATAGAATGCTATAGAGGTGCATAAAACATTCATAGATTAATTGCTGATTAATTACAGAGAGTGAGGGCAGGATCCTGAAGTAGCAGATTGAGAGCACTGATTGGGTTTCTTTTCATCTATGTTGACATTAGCACAGAGTGAAACTCATAAGAAATGATGTCTGAGCCCTGAATGTTTCTTGCAGTGGAGTCTACTTCAAATTCATTTAAACTTAACACAGGAAAATGAAAGAGAGAGACAGAGAGCGCAAATAGCTGTAAGAGTTTCATTTGAAGCCTAAAACCAAATCAACTGATTCTGATTGAGGACCTACTATGTACAAAGAAGTGTGCGCAAACACACAGGTATCTGAAAAGACCCACTTCTCCTAACTCAAGCACATTCCAGGACAGATTACTGGGCTTAGAGAAGAACAACGGGCATCATAGTCCACATATGCCTCTTAGAGCAAATTATCTAAACTGAGCCTTAGATGCTTTTTTTTTGTTTTATTTTGTGTTTATGATATACTTGATCCTGAAAAGCAGGAAGAAATGGAGTCATCTTGCTCTGCATGAGCTTGGGAATAAAGCCACCCCTGAAACTCTGAGGTTAAAGGGTACAATTTGAAGTACTGTCTTCAAGAAGCTATGCCCCTGTATTGTGTGACAATGTGAACTGTGACTGATGGAGCCATGGCAGCCATTTTATGGCCATGAAGGCACAGCTGAAGATGACTCCATTGTGCTACCAGAACAGGGCAGAAAAATCATGGCAAATATTGAGTCCAAGAGGACAACTTTCTGCCCTGGAGCCAACTTAACAATGAAGCTTCTTGCTGTGTGAGATCATAGTTTTCTTTATGTGTATGGTGTTTTGATTTGCCCAACTCTTGCTTTAACATTACCTCAGAGAGCAGAGCAAGAAAAAACATTGCCTTTACTAAGGAAAAATTTCAAATACGTATATAGAATTTTATAAGGAGAGATAATTTTATATATAGTATATATTATATATCAGAGATAATTTTATAATAGTATATATATTATATATATATATCTTAGAGGGATGGTAGAAGGATCACAGAGATAAATATGCAAACACCACCATGAAAGTATTAATAATTTCCTTTATGATCGTCATTCCCACACCACCAGCTTCCTTCCTCCGCTCTCTTCCCCGACACCCCTTGCTGCAGATCTGCCTCTTGTCAGCACGTGTCAGGAAGGCGGCGTGACAGAGCCTCCCTCAGCACTGAGACAGCAGGGATGGAGAAAGCTAACTGCTGTCAGTTAGATTGGCTAGTGAGGAATAAGCGGGTTAGCTGCTTCTTTCACAATTTGGAACCCTGTAGCTATTCACCCTGTTTATATAACAGATGCTAAAAAGAAAAGAGATGTCAGCTTTGAAAGCAGAAACCCATAATAACCAACTCTGAAGTGAGAACTCTAATGAAAGCCAAAAATAACAAAGTTCTCTCTTCCATGAAGAAAGGAGTATTAAAAATTCAAACAACCTAAAACAATTCATTCAAAATGGCATAAAACTTCCTATAGTATTTGACCATATTCCAGATTGTGAGGTTTTCTATGCTCACCAGGTATGATTGTGATACAAACAAAATGGATACCTGTGATAAACCAGTGATAAGAAAATATAACAAAATTCAAAACTTATTAGCCAGTGTTATGGTCTAGATTTTCAATGAAAGTCGTAATTAGGTGTAAATTTTTAGTAAAATGTAATTTCCATCATGTGTAGTATACATTCATTTTTTTAAATGAATACATCTCTTCATAAAGTCTAGATTTCTGCTCCTGAAATGAGAGTCACAAAGATCCAAAATTAAACACATGTGAATTCCCAGACACATGGGAATATAAAAATATACTAATTTAATTTAAAATGTCTGTCAAGGACCTCCATGATAGCACAGGGGTTAAAGTCTCCGTGCAATCAAGCTATTGCCAGCCACTGTGACATGAGTTCAATCCCCAGCCTGGGAGCTAACCCACATGGGGAGGTAGACCTCTCCTATCTCACCTGCTGCTCCTCTTAGCAGTTTGTTTCAGTAAAATCCACCTGTTCTGCTTCCCACTCTGTCTCTGCTGAATCCTTTCACTACCCACACCTCTGGCCTACACCCCAGTTCTTGTATGCATAAATAAATCTTTAAAAAAAATAAAATGTCTGATAAGAGGTTTTTTCAATAAGAATGTCCTTGAAATTTATATTTCGATAACCACCATTCAGTAATGTTTTTAGATAACTAATGTATAGAAATATTGCAAAGAACTCTTTTCAGTGATTTGAGATTAATTTTATTGGCAAGCTTATTGTTCGAACCATTAATATCACATTTCTTCAATAACCTTGCCAATAAAATATAAATTTCCAGTTTTTCTCCCTTTTGGACATTAGTCCCAGGGTGATGAAAAGGGGCACATTTCTTTTAGTGACAGTTTGGAAACGATATCTTGATAATCTTCTTACAATATTTGTCACTCTCTAAGGAATTATGCTTCAGCAACAGCCAACAGGCTAGTAAATAATGTTCATCTTTAACTATAACAAGGCAGTTACTTAAATAATATCTAAATATATAAAGATATGGCTACTTAAACTTTGTAGCAGATCTGTGAATTGAGTTCTCGTTAACCTTGAAACAGAAAAAGTTTAGTAAAAAGTTCCCACCATTATTACAAGTTCTAGGGTGCCACTTCCATTCATTCAAAGATCTCAAGTGTTTAGGACTTTATTTTGAAATTCTACTCATCTAAGCAGAAAGGTTAGTGGGAAAAAAGTTAGGACGGTTCATTTATTTAGAAATGTGAAAAGATCTGGCTTTGTTTTAATAGACTCATTCTGGATGCAGAGTGCTTTGTACTGGATATTGATATTTTCGTGGAAGCTATAGAAACTGGAAATGTTCACTGGGATAAATAAAAGATATTATGCCATAATAAAAATAACACAAATAAGAACTGTTGCTTCTGATTATCGTGGCTTGTGGTGTGTTGAAAATATGGTTATTAATCATATGGGAAATACCACGCTGTCTTACTGGTGTGCATTAGTTACTAGTGCCCTCTGCTGGGCAAAATGAGCATGTCGGGTACCACAAAGGTTATGGTTGAACTAGTTCTCCCTTGTTACAGGCATCAGCAGTAAGGACAGACCCATATTTCTTCCATTTCGGATGCTGTTGCCGTGGAGCACACAATGCACGGCATCATGCCAAGGAAGAAAGCTATCTTTCCTAAATGAAGACAAGATGCAGCCACTCATCCTTTATCTGTAATTCTGTCAGGAATAATGGGTTTGCTCTTAGCCTAACCTGTGATGGCATTCCCGCTTACTCACCCTTCCTGATTTTTCCTTCTTCTAAATAAACTCTAATTAGATTCCTTACACTTAAATGCATTCCATGGAAATTCGACCTGCTCTCTTTTTCTTTATTAGACATATTATCTAAATATTTTTCTTAAAAATCATGGTTTAGTTGTAGAATACATCAATCTAGTCATTTCACATCTGGAGAGTCTCAGAAGGCTCCAGTTTATCATAAATGATCAGTAACAGAGAGTGTGAAATCAAAGTTAGAGGAACATGAAAGACCTCCTCCTGGTGTCAAACCCTTTAAGGTCAGTCCAGACCAGCAGTTCAGCAGTAGGAAACTCAGCAGTGGACGTGGGCAGGGACTAATGCAAGCAGTTCCCCGCGATTCACACCCTCTGAGTTAGATTGTTGAATGGAAGGTTCAAACATATACCCTCAACTGAAAGCAAAACTAACCTGAAAACATAAATTGGCCCATTTGGGCTTCAAACTTGACCCAAATGTACAAAAGGGGGTTCACAAACTTCAGGGAACCTGATTGAACCTTTTAGTGTAAGAAACCCAGAAGAGAGGGTCTTTATAGTTATGAAAGGTCTGCCCATTACCTCTTCAATGGAAGTGTGCTGTTAGTAAAATCTGTTCCCCCACGTGCCAGGGGCACCAACCCACTGTGCCTCAGAAGTCCCCAAATGTTCTGGTGTGATACCAACCTTTTTGTTAGTCTACATTTAAGCGCTCTCCTGTTAAACGGTGATGAACAGCCAGTGACTTCAGTTAAACAAATAGCTGATGCAGGGAAGAAACCATAGATAAATAAACCCTAGATATACATAGATATAGAAATGGAATGTGTGGAGGTATCATGTCCTTGCCCTATTCATAATAACGAATTTTAAAACTTACAGCAAGGACACTAAAATATTTTATATTTGTTTTGCAGAAATCTTGGACACATTTCAAAATCTCTGAAAAATGGCCTAGGTCCTGCTAAGATATCTGTCAGCACCTTCAATCTCATTTGCCTTCTATAAATAGCTAACATTCCTGAAGCTTCTTAAACATCATTTTTTTTTCCTTGGAGGGGCGATTTCCACTCAATGTGGAACATAATTTTTAAATGTCTAATATGTAGGCAATCCTAATACCATTGTTCTGTTTCTCCCACTTGGATCCTTTCTTACTTTTTGTCATATCTGATATTGCTCTAATATATAGAAATCAAGCAAGAATGTCAAAAGAAGAAAGCACCAGGAAGATTTTGTAGAAATTGAAGTATTTCATATCTCTAGTAAAAGAAAACCTCAATTTTAAAAATGCCAGAAATGGTTCAGTCAGTGTGAAAATGAAGATGTCATGACTAAGTAGGAATTCTCGGTCCCTTAGCTGTCAATAATTAATAGATTATTTACACTGGCACACTCACATTTCCAAGCTTTCAGGATTCCATTTATACTTTGATCCTTTGCTCAGCAGCAGATTTAACATCATTGTGACCTTCCTCTGCCCAATACCATCCACCCATCAGACAGGGAGAGAGCATCATCTTATATGTGCATTTATTAAAGCAGCAAGCACCAGATATTGGAGAAAAATGACAAATTGACAAATGCCAGTGTTTCCTGTACTAAACTGGAAGGTAAACAGATTATTCTTAAGGAAAAATCAATTAACAACCCTCCCTACATGCTTTCTTAGAAACCAAGATGTTTGCATCCTAAGGTGAAGTGTGGCTCTTAAAAAGATTGTTTCTGATTTAAATCCTGCAAAACTTATAGCAAGTTCTAATAGTTGTATAATGGTTCCAGTCATACAGAAGGAATCCTAAGGTTAAAAATCCATATTACCTTTCTTAATTACATTGCAAGCAATAGTTTAAAATAATTAAGTATCTTAATACCATGGTCCTAGAAAACCCTGAGTTCTATTTAAAAACACACATTCCATGAAGATTTTATTTTTGAAAAGAAGATGAATCATCAAAAATTATGCCCAAGAAAGCTTGCTTTGTAAGTCCACATATCATGTGAGTGGGTAAATACAAAATCAGCATGAAACCACTGAATGTTTAAACTGTGTGGTAGTCCATGGGCTAATAATTGGTGGAGATGAACAAGACTTAGTGTGGAAAGTCAGCATGGAGTTGATTTGTTCTTTGATGTGGATTCAAGTTTGCATATTAAAAGATGTAGAACTAGGCCAAAATGATGTGGAGCTCTGATATGCAGTAAAGATGTAGAGAACAGTGAAAAATACACTCTGTAGCTGCTATGCAAACAAGATGTCAAGTGTTATTTGTAGATTTCTTAGTAGAAAATGGTTGTGCAGCTAGTGTGTCAACATTTGCATTAATGATAGCACCATTAATAATGAAACTGCTGGATGAGGTTCTTGGTGCCATGGTTCATCTTGGAATGTTTGTGTTGGTTGGGGAGAGGTATATCATGACTATGAAAACAAAAGCATCAATATTATAAATATATCACAAATGCAGTATTCATTGTGAATAGCAAATGCCATCCCTTCTTCCTGTGCCTCTTTTAGCCCATATCCATTTTGACTCACAGGAACAGCAGGTTGTTTTTTATTATTATTAAGTTTATATGATATTGAAGTAAACCTATACTGCTTTTGTGTTGATTTTGAAATTGTAAACTCTTCAGCTGCTCCACATTAAGATAAATTAGCAGGATAACTCTGCTTTCACTTCCTTTGAAAGATTCTATAGAGAGACATCCTCTTCCTCAGCCAGCATAGACCTGGTTTTATTGTTACTACTTCACTCTTTACCATGTAATCAACAGTTATGTAATAATAGCTAGAATTGATAGAGGACTTTTATTTCAATGCAAGTATTTTTATATATGCTTTTACTAAACCATGAACACTTGGACCTTGAAAAGAAATCAAGGAGTTCTCTGGCCTATTTCCCACCCAAAGTTTCACTCTCATTTGATATGATCCCAAAGAGCTGAAAATATATTTTACCTAAGAAATTAATGATTGAAAATACAAAATCAATATACAAAAATCATTTGCCTCCCTATATGCAAACAATGAGCTAGAAGAGGAAGAAACGATTCCATGTATAATCATATCATAAATAATTAAACCTAGAAGTAAAAAAGGGGGTGAAGGATCTATTCAATGAAAACTATAAAACATTGTTAAAACATAAAATAGAAAAAGAAACAAGAAGTAGAATGATATTCACTGCTCATGTATTGGAAGAATTAGCTTCTTAAAATGGTCATCTTACCCAAAGCAATATACAGATTTAATGAAATCCTTATTCAATGTTTCAGTGGTATGCAAAGAAATAGACAAAACTTTACTGAAATTCACAAAAAGACCCTAAATAGTCCAAGCAATCCTGACCAAAAAAAGAGGAAGAGTGATGGCATCACAGAAGCAGACTTCAAGATATATATACTGCAAAGCAATAATCGTCAAACAGTATGCTACTGGAACAAAAACAGACACACAGACCAATCAAATATAACTGAAAGCCCAGAAACAAACCCACTTCTACATGGACTGTTAATTTGCCACAGTGGAGCCAAGAGTATATAATAGAGAGAGGAAAGCCTCTTCAATAAATGGTTTTGGGAAAACTGGACAACCACATGAAAAACAGTGAGACCAGATGACTATCTCATGTCATACACAAAAATTAACTCAAAATGAACAAAAGAGTGTGATATAAGACCTAACACCATGAACTATTTGGAAGTCTAGTATATTGGATATGAGAATAGCAGTTCCTGATTTACTCTGAGTTATTAGCTTGTATGGCCTTATTCCAGCCTATTATTTTTAGTTTGTTTTTGTCTTTCAGTTTTAAATGGACCTCTTGTAAACAAAGTATGGGTGGCTGGAGTTTCTTCACCCACACTGTTAGCCACCATTCACATTTAATATGAGCATTGATATGAACCGTTTATTTTCAATCATTTTGGTTTTGATTGTTTCATTTTTCTGTTGTGTTTTTATTTCCCCTTTGTTTCTCTTTAGTCTTTCTGGATGACTTTTCTTCTACCAATTTCTTTTTGTCTGAGGGTACCTGTTCTGGATTTTTCATTAATGGTTATCATGGGGATTTTACTTGAATTCCTATTTTAGGTCCTTGATGAGCTGGTGTCTGCTCTCCAACAATTAACTATACTGGCTCTACCCATTTCTTCTTCCTCCTTAGTATTTGGTATTGTTGACTCAGAATAGACTTGCTCTTGGTACTACTATTATATTGCTATTATCATTTTACTAAGAAATTTGTGCTTTAGTTTTTCTTTTCTTGTAGAAGAACCTCTTTTAGTATTTCTTAAAGAGTGTACCTAGTGGTGGCAAACTCTATTAGATTTTATTTGTCTGAAAAATCCTTTATCATCCCTTCATACTTAATTGATAATTTTACAGAATAGAGACTTCTTGGTTAGCTGTTATTATAGTTTATGATTGTAAATATTTCCTTCCTCTCTCTTCTTGCCTGGAGAATAGCTATACTGAAATCAGGAAATCCTAATTTGGGAGCCCTTATAAGTTATTAATTTTTTTCCTTCAATTTTTTTTTAATCTTTGATTTTTGATAGTTTGACAATGATGTGTTTGGGTGTAGATCTTTCTGCATCTAAGAATCTAAGTGTTCTCCATACTTGCTAGATTTCCATATTTCTGGACCCTTCCATAGTTCCATGAACTGATGTAATTTATTCTATAGGTGTTCTAGTCCTGTTTTATTTTTCCCCCTTTTTGGTAGTTCAATATAGCATAGGTTTTCTCTTCTAATTGAGACTGATATTTCTGATAAAGTTTTCTCTTTTTTCCTTGTCTTGAAGTTCTCTCCTCTGCTAAATATGTAATTTGTTCATGAGTCTTCTAAAGCTGAAATTCTTCTGTCATTTTTATCAAAAAATCTCTATTTGTCATCTTTTTTTAATATATACTCTCTTTAGTGAAGAACTCTCTGTTCTTGAAACTCCTTTTTAAGATCTTGTGTCTACCTTTGATTGACCTTCCAGTATCTCATTTAGCATTTTAATGTTGGTGTTTGAAGTCATTGTCAGATAGTTTCTCTATTTCTAGCTCCTTTATATTTGTCTGGGGCCTTTGTTTTTACTTTGCTTTTTCATCTTGTGTAGAGGTGTTCCTTACTTCCTAGGCATGAATAGTGTTTTCTTTGTTGCTATTTATGTATGTGTATGTGGTTAGAGTGCTGGGGATTTATCTTTGTCACCTTCTTAGTTATCTTGGTATGAGGTGGAGGTAGGAGGGACGTATAGGGCTTTAATGCTTGATCTTGCTTTGAGGAGTGCCATTAGTCACCTATACTTCTTGTTTTGCTCCACACTGAGCTGTATTCTGTGCTTAGGATGTTTGCACCTCCCTATTGTTCTTTTCTGCCAAGGATTGTAGTCTGTGGATTCCCCAGCCTCCCTTGTTCTCAGGACATAGTCTTGGTGCCCAAAGTTTCTGCCAATCAAGCTAAAATGTAGAGCCAGGCAAGAGGCCTCTCACCAGGACAAAAATCTTGATATGAGGATATCTGCTGAAAACAGCAGGCAGACATGATGGTCAGATCAGCATAACCAGCTAGACTACCTTGACAGGAAGTTAGGTGTAAACAGGCACTAGAGATAGGATGTTTGATCAGCAACAACAGTGGAGCTCCCTAGGCAACAGCCCTTATTCACTCCCTTCTAGCCTGTGCCAGACTATTATGCCTCCCCAGTCCCTTCACACATTCCTTCATGGACTTGCCCACCTTCCCTAAATAAATGGAAGAATGACCAGGGCAAGGGGCTACATCTCATTAGACGTAAGCCTCTTAGGTCTCTCTCACTACTTGGACTTTTTGTTCTTTCCTCAATCCTACGCCACTCCCAGTGCTGCTGCCCCACAAGGCATCAGTGGTCTATGAAGCCTGGACCTCCCAATGGGAGAGGCAATGTTCTGATCTCCAGTCTCACACTCTAGGAATACTTTGCACTAGGTTCAGAGGCCTACTTGAAACTATGGTGTTCACAATGGCCATCACAGCTTCCCCCTTGACTCACTTGCTGCTTCTGCAAGGTTAGGAAGTATATGTGCCCTTGGTTTGCCTTCCCAGAGAATCTGTGGAGGACTCTAAAGTCCTTCTTTCTGCACTTGTGCTTTTTACAGAGTCCAGCCTGGTTTGGCTGCTTTTTTTTTTTTTAAAGACTTATTTATTTATGCATACAAGAGCTGGGGTACAGGCCAGAGTCGCAGGAGGTGAAAGGATTCACCAGACAGGTGGGGAGCAGAACAGGCAGACTGACTGAAATACACTGCTGAGGGCAGCAGCAGGCTAGGCAGGAGAGATCTATCTGGCCATGTGGGTCCCCTCTCTGGCCAGCAGCAGGGTTCGAATTCATGCTGCAGTGGCTGCGGTCTGCTTCACGGTGAGTTGCTTAACCCACTGCGCCACCAGAGAGGCCCAGAGTCCAGCCTGGTTTGGATTGACTTTTCTTTGATATCTTAGGGGAGGCAGGAAGGAAGGGAGTTCTCGCTGGGGACCCCATCCCAGTTGTGGGATTCCCAAATTCTTGGAAGTGTGTATGTCCTTTCCTATTAGTGTTTGTACACTCTTTGAAAGGTTTCAGTGTGGTTGGATGGGAGAGTAAGGGAGAGAGAGAGAGAGGGAGAGAGAAAGAAAGAGCCAGGCCATGTTTCTGACCAGCAGGAACTATTATTGCACTTCTGGGCGAGGTTCTCGGATCCCCAGAGTGGGGGTCTGGGAAGTCGCACCCAGGTTATAGCTGCTGGGTTTTTATAGGCAGGGTACTTTGGAGTGGAAAATTTTGAAGTTCCTTCTGGAGGGAAGGTTGTGGCGGGAAGAAGTTTCCATTGGTGGTGATCCATATCGAAGCCCCCCACGTTGCGTTCAGGTTCCCGGGCCGCATTCCACTGGGATTGAGCTATGTGAGTCATGTCATCCTGTTCCACATTGAGAGCAACTTGCTGTCCCCATCTTATCTTGGTTACTGCTGACTTCTTGGAACTGCTGCCCTGAGGGCCTGGGTGAGAGGTTAGGGTGAGGGGCCTGTGTGACCTTTCACTCTTCAGTTAGAATTCTTAGAGTGGAACTACTAGATTCTATAGTAAAGCCATTTTTAAAAGATGTTGAGAAATCTCTGCATTGTTTTCCATAGCGTTATGGTCAGTCTCCAGGGAACACGTTACTGTCTTGATTTTTAAATTACTATGACTCTTCAAGGACAGACTGGGGACACCTGGTGGGGGGAGTGGGGGAGGGTTGAGGGAAGATGGGAGCATGAGGGACTGAGGTGATGGTGCACTGGTGAGATGGTGATGGGGATTACAATTAATGGCAAGTATATGTAAATTTTAAAATATTTTAATAAAAAAAAATGAAAAAAAACAAAAAAAAATAAATTACTATGACTCTTATCATATACACTTCTAAATAAGATCCCTTAAGAAAGAACTTTGAGAATATTTGGGTATTTTATCACATGCATGAAAAGAAAATTCTATTAGCCTGTTTTCTATTCCTAGTCCAGATTTGCATGAATTGTTCCATCTCTAGATTAGTTACAAATCTAAGTGTCCTTCCATCTAAGCTGAAACCTGAGATTTTGATTTCCTTTATCTTTATCTCCAAAACTGTGAAATTATTTGTCCTCTTTTCAGTATGATTATGACCCCAGAGGCCAGACGACAGGTAAGCTTTTCTGGCCCAGGCTTTTTATCTGCTGAGAGCATATCATTTTATTCGTGCAGTAGGTCCTCCATGCCCCAGCAGTTACATCCTTCTTGCAGTACCATCACACAGCAATTTCTTTAGCAATATCCCTTGGCAGGAACCACCACCAAATGTTAACCTAGTCTTAGAAATAACTGCATATGGGATGCTATGAAAGAGAACTTACCTGTGCTCAAAGAAATTATGATATCAGGGAAATCACAAAGTATGAATGAAATCTGGAACTTAGGATAACTTTCTACTGCAAGTTTCCATCCATATGGCAATAATCTTGGTGGGGAAATTACCACAGCACTTTAAAAAGATATCAACTACTATCTCTCTGGAAGATATTCTTTGCCTTGGAGGCAGAAAGATAAATGACTAGTAATATTTTTTCTTATTAACCTGTTTCACAACACAAAATTATCTTTTTATCAGTGATCTATGTATTATACAAGATTCTGCCCTAACACAAGAAACAGTGTTTCAAGCTGACTAGAAATAAAGAGAAGAAAAATATTGCATAAAGTTGATTTATTACCAGGCAACCGGACAATATTTAGACAACTGAAATAAGCCTAAGAAGCATTTCATTTGTGGCATGGGCCAACAGAAAGGTAAGGAGTTTCCAACAGAAGTGAATTTTCAGCTTGAGCTATGACCTCTGAAGAAATGAGATTTGTAAAGTAAATGCTAATAGAGCCTTCTCGGTGGCAGTTTGAGTACACTGCTATGAAAACACAGAATAACAAGCATCTTTTGGCTTCTTCAGTTTAGTTTTAATTACTGCAGAACAGCCTTTTCTTGCCTTCTAGTTCTGTCTCAGTCAACACTACACTCTGAATCTAGATGCTCTGAAGTTAATGTGTTTGCAATATAAAGTCATTCCTTAGAGCCTTTGTTTTGTGAGATTTTTAGAAATCTCTAGTTTTGACTGGATGGATGTAATTCCCTCCTACCATTTCCCATTCACTTCTTTTTAAAATTCTAACCAGAGAAATATATTCTGGTATATTTAACACGAAGGTAAAAATTACAGTTGGGAAAATTCTAGAGGAGGCTCACATATTCTTGTCCTGGACATGTGGTGTCTGTGTTTGTGAAAGTCCACAGCCAGTGCCTGCTCTTAAAACAGCTTTAGGTTCGTACTAATGAGTTAGTTAGCTTGTCTCCCTGAAAAGTTCTTTTCCCCAAGCCTTTCCACTTTCCTCTATTCTCTTTCCTCCAACCTTCCCCTATGTACTTTCCTTTTTGTATTCATTCTACATCAGTGGTTCTCCAAATTTGGAATGTGGAACCATCAGGGTCCCTCTGAAACTCTCAGGATATCCACAACATCAAAATTATTTTCATAATAATATTAAAGCATTGTTCATCATTCTCATTGTGTTGATGGTTTACACTGATGGTGTAAAAGCAATAGTGGGTAAGACTTCTGGCACCTTAGCAAAGTCAAGGCAGTGACATTCTACCATACAATGTGGTCATGGCAGGCAGTCTCAGATTTTTTAAAATGCCAGTTTTACTGAGTAAAGTCCTATATAGAAGAGTCAACATCAGTATTACTGAAATCTGACACTTGAATAAAATACTTATATTCAAAATGACAAAACAGAAAGTAGGTACAAAGTACTTTTGACTGCACAGGTTTTGTCTCAAAGGGAAGTAGTTGTGCAACTGAGTTGTGAGTTTCTCGATTCCCATTGTGGAACACCATTTCTACTTGAAAAAATGACTAACAGAGTGTGACTCCTCAATCTTGTGTATTTGGGGAACATTTTAAAACAAATGAGGTAAATTTATCACTTTAAGAGAAGCAACTAAGGGACCTCCCTGGTGGCACAGTGGGTTAAGCAATTCACTATGGGGCAAACCTCGGTCACTTGCAGCATGAGTTCAATCCCTGCCACTGGCCTGGCCAGGGGACCCACATGGCGCAGGCAGACCTCTCCTGCATTGCCCATTGCTCCCCTCAGCAGTGTGTTTCAGTCCATCTGCCTGTTCTGCTCCCTGCTGTCTCTATTGAACCCTCTCTCCACCCTGGACTCTGGCCTGTACCCTAGCTCCTATATGTATAAATAAAAATCTTTAAAAAAAAAAAAAAAGAAGCAACTAATATGAAAGTTAAAGATCTCAACATATTCCTAATATTTAAAGGCTTTAGGATAAGAATAGTGGTGATATTAATGGATGCATTTTTTAAAAATACAGCATTTGAAAGATCTGAATAACTCAGTGAGCCTGTGTTTCCAAATAACCTTTGCAACATTTTATAAAAATCAGGCAAGGACAAAAGACCCACTCAAAATGCAAAGCAGACTCAAGGATTTGTAACAGAGAAGAAGTCCATTAATATGGTTTCAGTTCTGACATTTCAAATAACCACTAAGAAACAACTACATGACAAGTTATGGTGTAGTATCAAAGAAGAAGGTCCACCATGATCTTAGATCCCATTAAAATACTACTTCCTTTTACTACATATTTATGTAAGAACAAATATTATTCCTGTACTTCAACCAAAATAACATAGTCCAACAGATTAAAAGCAGAAGCAGACTTGAAAATCTAGCTTCATCCTATTGACCAAACATTAGAAAAATCAACAAAAATTTAACATAATATCATTCTTGTCACTTATTTTTGTTTGTTTTAGGAAATATAATTATGTTTTATAGCAATATTTATATTAGCATGCATTGGGGTTGATAATTTTAATTTTTTAATTAGTAGAATTTTCAAAAATTTTTCAGTTACTTTCTTATATAAGTATAGGTATTCTATACTTATATGACTATAGATATCATCTATACTTATTATAGATATTATATACCATATAATATTATAGATATTATATATTTATACAAGTATAGATATTATCCATAAACATAGCTTTAAATGTACAAAGAGGTCCCAAGATCAAAAATTTTAGAAACAACTGATCTATAGTAACTGCCATTGTAAAATACAATACACAGGCTTCTTACTTATCTAACTTCCCTCCCTTTAAACTAGGAGTCTCTAACTTGGAGTCCTGAGTAGGTTTTGGAGAGTTCACAGGTTTCTTGAAGTTTCAGGTATATTTTTTCCGCGCTGCAAGGGTTATGGATTTTATATAAATCACCAGGAGCCAGTGCTTTTAGTTAAAATCAGGCAATATGTCTTTTCCAAATTCAGCCCAGACATTGTGGCACAGAGACTAGCAGCATGGAAGTCACTGAGTCCCTGGTGTCTAGGAAAAAAACAACCTAATTCAACCAGTTAAACATTAAGCTAATCTACTTATTCTTACTCTGCAGGATCCCATGCCAAGAATGAGAGGGTGAGGGAAGGACAAAATAAATAAGACACAGCTGCAATCACAGGTCTCTTTTCCTATAGCTTTCCACATTTTTCTACCCTCATTCTTCACAATGATTTAGATGCTCTTCAACTGTTTCTTGAACCCCCTCTCTATGCACCTGTTTCTGTGCTTCCTAGAAGGCAGTGTAATCGCATGTCTATTCTCCCGACTAGATCCTAAGCCCCTGGAGCAAGTACTATATTCCCTCATCTTTTCATCCATTGAGTCTGGCACAGTACCTGGGATATAGCAAATGTTCAATGATCACTTTTAATGCAATGAGTTTACAGTCTGAAAAAGGGAAGCAGAAGACAATCGATCATGGTAATGTAAACAATATGGCCGTACCTAAGAGCATAGACTCTTGATGTAGACTTCCTGCATTCAAAACCAAGATTCTATAACTTAATATTTCCATGACCTTGTACAAAATCTTCATTCTCTCTATAGTTCAGTTTCCTCATCTGTAAAATAATGATGATGATGATGATGAATGGTGTCTACCTCAGAGTAATGTTATAATTGTTAATGAGGTTAAATGAGGTAAGCTTTGTAAAATACATAGAACCATACCTACATATAGGTGGAGATCTCTGGCTAAGGAGGATACAATTGCCCATATCTGACTAAATATGAGGAAGCTCCAGCATCTGAGTGAAGTTCATTTTATTCCAGTATCATTTTAATTATCATTAACATCCTTACACTTGTTTAAGAATTTATAGAAATCAATATGAAGGTAGCAATCAGGGGTTCATCAACTTTTCATTTTATACCCAGTTAGCCTCTGATAACTTTTCTCTTGAAGTGACACACTGCACCGACGCGAAGCATTGTGCAGTATTAAATGTTATGCACAAATAGGCACCTAATGGTGGGTTTAAGGATGTTGCAGCAGTCCAAGTTCTTTCATTTTCCTGATTATAACTGCATTTGCATAATGTATGAATTCAAACATTATTGCTGTTAAATAATGCATAAATATTCTCCCATGCCGAAATATGTCTATTTCCTCCTCATGAATTCTGTTGAGTGTATCGTTCAGTTGTTGTTCTATTTAAAATGTACTTAGAGATCTGCATACATCAGAACTATGACTGGGGGAAATGTTGTAGCCAGAATGAACCCACTCAAAACTGTAAATGAAGTATACAGTATTAAATGAGCCAGGTTTTCTTCCTCTTCAGGGCGTATTATTTCAGTCTAATATTTCGTGTTTTAGAAATGGCAAATACTTCCTTGATCACCTGATAATCAGAAGGGATTTGCATGTCTAATAAGACATTCCTGGAAAGTCTCAGAAAAGAAATTATTTTTTCTTTGTTTTGCTTTTTTCAAACCTAAATATAAATATGAACACAGTCATATACTTTAGAGATTTCCAAGCATACTAGGAAATACTATCTAAATTATTAGAGGCAATGATAATTGGTCTGAATTCCCACTTCAACTTTACAGCTTTAAATATTCCATTTAATGCACTCGCAATGATTCTCTTATGGAAACCACAGCTGCTTCTTTGTTTTACAAAATATATGTTTAAAACAAAATATGGATGTTTATTTCTGACTATATTGTCCCCTTTCTTTTCCAAATAGATGAGTGACCTTTTAAATTCACTCTCACTTATAAAAGAGATATAACCCAGGACTTAATTTTGAATCTCATGTGGTAGATTCCCTTGTCTTAGTCTATTTGCTATTTGCTACTACCATGAAATAATCAAGTGACCAAAACAGACCACATTTTAAAAATTGTATTTTACTTTATGATTTGCCATTATGATGCTAAAAGATGCCTGTGCTCGTATTGCTATTGCTGTAATGTTACTCACACACACACAATCACATCCACATAGGAAGAGAGCCTATTTTCTCTGTCAAATGGATTTTCTGTCACTTCCTTATTCTATCCTCTACTTACTATTGCTGATAAAACAGTGCGATGCATTCAAATGTCTAATAAAAAAGGATGTGCCTTTAAAAGAATGCATTTTTAATTCTAAGTGTTCCATTACAAGCAAAAGATAGCTCAGAAATGTATCACATGAACTTCAATGGGAAATACAAAAATATTTTTATCCTAAAATTGAATATACCTGTATAATAAACAAAATAAAATGAACTGTGACACTGCATGTCAGTGTCACACATGGAGCTCCAAAACTAATATTTGCTAAAGAAATCAATTTCATATGCCACAAGGCTATTCATTAACTCTTTTCCACTTTGACTTAGAACGGATTCATGGAGCCAGCAAAGCATGAGGTATGAGTTGCAGAGCCCTCGTGCTGGGCACTTTAGATTTAGAGAGTGCGAATTTTCAGTTAAAAAAAAAAATTCGTATTTTCAACCTCCTTAATGAGCAATTCCAAAGTCCCCTGGAGCAATTGATTTAAAGAAAAAATCAATAGGAAGCAGACCACCGGGCACGGAGATACAAGAGCTTCCCCTGGATAATCACAGGGACAATCTGGGAGCTTTAGGACTCTGTCCCTTCTCTCCAGTTTATGCCTTTTGGAAGTTACTCACCTAACCTTAGAAAGCAGAAGGAAAGGATTACAGCATCTTGCCCAAATGTATTATCTTCAGTGGGAAGTAAGTTTAGAAGAACTTCAAAGCGAAATTTGATTTTTTAAATCCCACCCTTGTCAATTTTCCCCGGTATTAAAGTGAGAAATAGAAACCCCAGATGAATGCTGTAGGAAAAGGAAATTTGATCAACAAAGAGTGGGTAGCCACTCTGAGTAAGTAAGGGAAAGTATAGCAGAGACTGCTGAACAAAGGACCCTCCCTGGTACACTGCACCTCAAGCCTCCGGAAACTAACCTGTCCTCCAGCCCAGGGCAAGAGCAGACCCAAGAACGCTACCCCCACTGCACCTCATGACAGTCTCCAAGTCTCACGTTGCTAAAAAGAAATCTGACTTGGAATTTCAGTTTTGACTTTTATCAGTTTGATTCAACAAACCAAATGGCATGAGTTTCCGATAGCATGCTTGTTTGTCTTGAAGCATATTAAATTGTATAAATAAAGATGATTTATTGTATCACAAATTGTATCTGCGAGACTGCTATGGCAACACTGGGGAATTTTGCAATTTTTATAAATCTTATGTTGGGGTAGTTCCAGAATCTTTACACAGTTTCTTAGGTCACCCCACACCCGTTCAATCTGAAGTTCTGTCCTTTACCTTACACAGTGTCTCCACCAACCAAGCTTAGCAGTAGAATGAACCTTTTAAAAGATGCTAAATTTCATCAAGGTGCTAGAAAACCATACCCCGGGTGGGGGTCTATTGATTGCAAAATTACTCTATGAAATCTGAATAGTACGTCTGGCGCTAGTGTCACCCCAGCTGCCTGCACTGATGAGCAGTTCCAGACTGAAGTTCTGGGGGAAATCAAAGCCCCAGTGGCACTTGCTATCCCCCCTCACCACCATATCGGTCCCATCTCTCCAGCTCCTACTCATTGAGGCAGTTTCTCTAAGGCTGAGACAAAGGAGCGCTTAATCAGAAAATGTATTAACTAATTGGTGAAGCCTATTATAAAAATCCCCCTAATTACTCTGTGGTGTCAAGAAAAAGGGCCTGTCAAGAGAGTAGCAGCATTACAACTGTGACAGCAAAAAGCAACATTTGGAAGTCCTCCTCCCCTGGGCCTTTTCTTTGATTTCTGCCTTTAATACTGATAAGAAGTGACAGTAGTTGGATAAAACAATCAAAACTTGAGTTGAAGAGCTTATAAACCTTCTGACACTTCAATAAACCAAAAGCCGATATGAAACTAGCAAAACGTTTTATTTTAACTCTGGCTAGCCACACGCCACAGACATGGCATTCATTTGCAGAGCTCCGAGCTATCTCCTTGATATAATATTTTACTAACTCTCATTTCACATCTTTTAAATAAGAAATAAATGCTAAATTCTACCAAGAGAAATAAAATCTTTTATAATCTTTTAGACAGTTGTTGTCATCCCTCAGGAGAGCTTTCTGCCTGCTGCTAAATGTCTACAAATCAATATTTAATATTTTGAAACATGAAGTCTTAATTATCCATCTCCCCTTTAAGCACGAAACCCTCACTGAGTGAAAATAAAACCATTTGTTGCCTGATGGATTGATTGCCACTTATTAGCACTTTTTTGATCTGCAGGTCAGATTACAGGGCTCCGTTCTGAACACATACTATGCCCTATCATTTATGCTTCGACATACACGTGAATAGAGCAGAATATGTTAACACAGGGTTGTATGAAGATCTCTTTCACTTTGGTTCAGACTAATACTGATGAATTAGAAAAGAAGAAAGAAATGATCTTCAAATCATAACTGTTATTTATACCCCAGATAGACTATTTTACTCTTCATTAACAATACAAATTCTAATGCCCTGTGTACACACTGCAATATAAAAAAAAAGCCATGTCTATCACTCTTCGCCAAGGAAGAAAGGGAAACAGTGTGCTCTTGATCAATTGTGCAGTATCTCAAAGTCCTAAATAAGAAATGGAGGCACATCCATGGACACCTGTGGATCTTTTAACCTGTCTATGCTTGATAAAGCTTTAACCACAGTTGAGATCTAAATCCTGAACAGGAGACTCTTCTGCCTATGAGAAAAGAGATCACAACCAGATAGGTAATAATCTGGCTTTTTTCTGAATGTGTCCATCTAGAACATAGAAGGAGTTTCCTGAAATGGAACACCTGGTGATGTGCAAAATGGCCTGTCCCAGAGCCTGTGAATGGAGAATGCAACCGTGAGGTTAAATTAGACATCTTAAGGGGCTTATCTGTGTGAGCCCTAAATCCAGTGACAAATGCCTTGGATAGCCACACACCGGGAAAAGACAGGGGACGTCACATGAAGACAAAGGCAGAGAATGGAGTTACAGGACCACAAGCCAAGAAAACCAGAACCACCACTAGCAAAAAGCAAGCAAACATTCCCCTCAGAGCCCTCAAAGGGAACGCAGCCCCCCTGACTCTTCATTTCAGGTTTCTGGCCTCAGATACTTGACAGAATAAATTTCTACTGTCAAAAACCACTAAGTATATGGTTCCTTTCTATGAATACTAACGCACATGGCATGAACACAAGATGATTTAAGGGATACTGATTTAAGGTGCAATTTTAAGTTTAGATTGTATAGATTTGTCCTAAATTTAGCGAGAATTAGAGGTTTAGGAATATTTGGAGGGCTTCCTCAAGTCACAATTTCCTTTACTGTTGCATTGTTTTGTTTACTGCTTTGTCTGATGCTAATAGAGGGGTCTCTACTGAAGGGTACTACAGGCCTCAGAAGGTGGAAAGGTCAACTCTGCTACTTACTGTCATTATTACTTCCTCACTCAGTGCTTGCATTCTATTATTTATAGTAAGTAGTTAATTCCTCCTGGCAGATTTGTTGTGATATTAGAGTTATAATATATATTAATATGGCTCCTGGAAAACCATCAGTGTCCAATGAAGTGTGACTGTTGCCACACTGGGTACATGGAGATTAGAAAACAACATATAAACCTCCTGACATCCAGGGACCATTTAATAAAAGCTACTGTAGCTATTCTTATTATATGTCTTTCCTCCTTGTGTTTCCATCCTCACAAATTGGAAATCACAAACTGAACTTCTGTGGTGGCTGCCCTTGCACTAGGATCAAAATCCCAAAGCTCTGACTTAGCCCACAATCTTGTCTGTACAAAATAGTCCACTGCACTATGGCATCCTGTGCAACATCATGCTTATCCTGCTCCCCTGCCCCACCACTGGTTTCCTTTCAGTTCCTCAGAGGAGTTTTCTCTCGACTTTTCATTTTTTGAGTTCCAGTTAAAGTGCCACCTACTTAGGAATTTCCTGACCTCCATTCACGCCATCTCTACAGGTCCTATATTTGATTTCAATATACTCCTTTTCATAATTACATATTTACTTGCATGATTATATATCAAAGTTCATCTTCTCTGCTATACCATGTAGCCAAGACACCAATTTCATATTTCATTATAGTTACACATTATTTCATGGCCACCACAAGAATCATAACTGATAGACTCGAATCATGGATTTTTTTTTAGTATAGGGAGAAATGTCTTTTCTTCTTCATGGGTAAATTTTGAAACTTGGTGCATAAGGGGGAAAAGAGGATTAAGACAGGCAAGTTCACGTACAGGGAATGGAAAATGCAATTTCCACAGACCCCCAAAATTGTGGAATGGGAATAGAGAGGGAAGAGCCTAATAGTTGTATGAATAAGTCTTCTACATTCTGCTTTGGGGTTATGTCAGTTAGCTAGGACTTCCAAGCCAAAATGCCACAATTAGGATGATTTACACAACAGAAATCTATTTTCCTACCATTCTGGAGGCTAGAAGTCCAGACTTTAGATGTTAGCATTTTACTTTTTTCCAAGGACTCTGTCCTTGGCTTACAGAGGACTCTCCTTTCACTGTATGTTCATTTGGTCTTTGCTTTGTGAATGCACCCTCAATGTCTCTCTGAATGTTCAAAATGTTCATCCTTTCTTGTAAGGATGTCAGGCAAATTGGGTTACAGTCCACTCATATGACTTTATCTAACCTTAATTAAAGACCCTATGTCTAAATATATTCACGTTTTGATGTATTGGGGGTTAGGACTTTGGCATGTGAATTTGGGTGGTGGATATATAATTTAGTTCAAAACAGGGATAGAATCTGTAGTGTAAGGAGAGTGATAGAAAGATGTAGGGATGTCTGAGAAAATCCAGTGTTGCCAGGTGAAAGAGAAAGGAGCTGGTGGCATGTTTATGTCAGCATTGCTGGAAAGGCAGCTGGATAGATGGAGATTCTTCTGGCCCCACAGAACCCATGTGAGACATGAAGTCCTCATGTGTAATCCAGTTAACCCGTGAAATTTCTGGTGGAAACAAAGCAGGAAAAAGAGACAAATCATTTGACCAGGGACTCTAGACCTCACCCATTATTCCAAAAATCCAAACAGCACTGGTTGTCACTCATTAGCCAAAATAACCAGTATCCAAAAAATGCCATGTGAATCCCTACCACTTTTTCCTCCATAATCGCAAGACCACCTTAAACATTTAGTCTTATCTATATGTGATATGCATGTAATACTAATACAACACAAGCTCCTAATATAATTCTGTAGATAGCTAGAAAGAGATATACAGACATACACACATGTATTTTGTTGTTGTTGTTAAAGATTTATTTATACATACAAGAACTGGGGTACAGGCCAGAGGTTGGGGGGGTAAGAGGAGTCACCAGACACAGAGTGGGGAGCAGAACAGGCAGATCCACTGAAACATACTGCTGAGGGGAGCAGTGGGTGAGACTGGAGAGGTCTGTTGAGCCATGTGGGTCACCACCCTAGTGGGGGGATTGAACTCGTGCTGCAATGGCTGTGGATAGCTTCATAGTGCTGCTCCTTAATCCTTTGTACCACCAGGGAGGCCCCCACATATATTTTGTCTACACATGTGAAAACAGCTTGTCCTGGTAATCATATGTACTCTTTGTAGATACAGCCTAGCTTTTTAAAATTCATTAATTTTTTACACCATCATTTATGACATAAATGATAGATAGAGAGATAGTAGGCCCTCTACAAATGCTTTTCTGATTGATTCTAGATCAGACATGACTTTAATGTCTAGGAAACATACCAACAAAAGTGAAAAATTGAATGTGTTTGCTTAATTTTTTAAATCGTTTCCATCTTTAGTATTTTATGAGTTATTTTCGTTTAGCAAGTAGGAGAATTTCCCAGCGCCAGCCCATCTGCTCCTCCTCTTTATTTTGAAGTGGTCTGCAGGCTAAATTGGTAACATCTTTCATCTTGTGGCAACGCCCCATGTTGTCACAGGCATGCAATTCTGATTTCACTGCCCTATTGAGCCAAAGGCAAAGAGAGGCAACAAGAGATAAATTCCTTCAAAAACTCAATAAGTTTAATAATAGCTAACAGACACAGAATACTACCCACCATAGAAATGCTTAATTGCTCTTTGTCATTAAGTTGGCTCTAATGATAAAGGCCCTTTGTGAAAATTTCTTCCCCTTTGGTATTAGACTCAAGAATTGAACTGGAAGGGGGGGTTGACTGTGTCCCTCCTTCTTCCCTCTACCCCACACTTTCAGTTATCACTGCACTGAAAATAATACAAACAAGAAAGAAGAGGTCTAGTTAGGATGTTCTTAAGAGAATGCATTTTCACAGTCATCCTAGATAATACACTACAATGCTTCAGAAATCTTCACCAGAGCCAGTTTACCCTATGTATTCCAAACCACTCCTGTTTTACTTTAAATGCAACTTCTGATTTCTCTACAGAAGAAAGAATCAGAGAAAAGAATCAAGCTGTCCTCCACAGAGACTAAAAACACATTAGTAATATAAGTATGGACCTAAAAGTAGTAGAAGAGGAGCCCATTGTTTCAGAGATGTTAAATTTATTCTTACATTTCACTTACAATATTCAAGGGAAAAATCCAAGTGAATTTATAGAAAGGATTAACTTGTGCTGTGGTCATTACAGTCAATTTTTAAAAAGCTCTTTTTCCCACAAAAGAAACCCACTAACTGAACATAAAGACAGCAAATTATTTCTACCGAGTTTAAAAGTTGTGGAAAAAAGGTAGAGAAATGTAAAGTGGAAAACACTGATGCATATATAAAATTCAAAAGGCACATCATTTCTGTTTAACCACTAACCCACCTCCACTAATTTCCTCTTAACTCATAATTTCCCCCTGGAGATTCAAGGGTTACAAAATAGCAGTCTGTCTAGGAATTATGACAAAATGAAGGCAGATGTATGAGGAAAAGACTAGTCCTAGACAAGGCTACAAAACTTTGTAAAAATGTTGTTTCGTTTTTTCCTCTGTACCGCCTCAGTCTTTCTACTGAACAGCCCTCCTATTCTTTTGAGAAATAATTGAGGTTAAGTGTTTAAAGCTCAACCAAAGTGCCTTATTTTACTACTTCCAAAATACTACAAGTTTTCTCTATAAAAAAAAAAATTGCTATGCTTAGCCAGTGAGGAAGGTGTGGCTCTGAGAGATTAAGCAAGTTGCCTTTTGTCACCAAGCTAATCAATTCTTTTAAGTACTGTGTAACAATGAAAAATGGCAAAGAAAGTATTAGAATATTCTAGCTTTGTTTCCTTTTCCTTTACCTTGGTAGATCCAGTTCTATGAGTAGCTTTAATATGGCTGAAGAAACTTCTCATTCATAATTGGTTGGTGGAAACTAAGGTAAAAGTGGACATCAGATCCAACCACAAAGGAAAAGAAAATCTCTCATTTCAAGGCCTCATCTGTTGATGCTTAACTCCATAACCCCAACAATCCACCAATAGTCCAATAAAATGACCACTTGGTCGGATTCATGAGGCCCCTGAAGCTGTGGACCTTTAGACAGTCACATCAATTCAATGAATTAAATAACATTAGAACCAACAGGCATCTTAGAGAGCATATAATTGAATTTTCTCATTTTATAGATAAGAAAACAAAGGCAATATTGCTTCAATGAATTCCCAGTCTCCCAGAGGCATTATGTGGCAGAGCCAGGTCTTGAACTTAGGTCTTTAGACATGACTCAGAAGATGGACTCTTACTTTATCACATTGATAGTAGCTCTGGCTTTGCCTTGTCATTATTCCCCGCTGTTGAAGGAATAGTATGTCCTGAATGAGCTCGTCCACTGATGTTTTACAGAATCCACACTTATCTCCATACCAAAGATACCAAAGAGATCTCAAACACAGAGAATTACAACTCTCATCATGCTATGAATCTGCCAGAACTTTTAATTTCATGAAGGAGGTTGCTGGGAACTAAAGGTGGAGTTAAGCAGCCTTGCTTGGTGATGGGAATTTCACAGGGATGAGAAATATACAATGTACAAAAGTGAAAAATAATGTAAGATGTGTATAAAATAAAGACAGTTAAAAAAAAAAAAGTGAACTCATGCACTTGAGCTCTTTGTTTCCCATGTGTTCCTAGGGTCCAGCTCAAAGGGCTAAGAGAGGTAGAGGCATTTTGTGCTTTACCCTTTTTCCCTACTGGAGAAGCAGCCACTGTTCCATTTTTTATGACCTTAAAGATTGCAATATGGTGGGTATCATCTAGGTATAAGTTTATAAGTGAACGTAACTTTTCTATCTGAGCATTCCCTCTTCACTCTCGGAATGAAGACCCCCTTCTTGTCTGCCATATAAAGTCTCTCACTCTCTCCTTGATTCTTCAAGTCCCTGAACACAAACTAAATATATCTTATCTGTTCCATTATTCCTTAGAATTTATAACCACATAAATTCTCTATATTTACATTTTGGCCTTTTTCCAACTAATCTTTCTGATGTTAATTTGTCTATCCAACCTTATAAGAACAGAAATGAGGTGGGAGAATTTTCTATGCCCAGGTCATGGCAAATTTCTTTTTTTATGAATATGGGTTCTGAGAATTGTTGGGTGTAAAAGTATAATTCACAACTAGAAAAAAAAAAAAAAACTAGTTTCCATGGACACAAACAAGGTTAGTATCCAAGTTGCCATTTGCATTACCAAATCACAATCATCACTACAATCAATTAGTATTTTAGCCATTTACCAAATGTGAAACTCTATTAGGCCCACAGATACCACGACCATCACCTCTATAAAATCCCAAGCTCTGTAATCATCCTCATAACCTCTTAAGTAAAATTTGATTCTACTTTAATCAGCAAAGAAAATTTAAGGCCATTTTCCAGCAAAATGTGCATTGAAGATTGGTTCAAATCTGCAGGAATATCTTACAAATGAATATGAACTTGCTTAAATGTGAAGGGTTTGGTTGAATTATAGGCAATGGACTGAGAAAATAATAGTGGTTCTATACTCAAAGGACAATAAAGTCACACCACAACTAATTCTTTTGCTATAGGGCAAATAAATCAGGTAATTATCAATATACAATCATTATCTCTCCACTAAGGTTGACTTTTTATATGAATATCATTAGTTAAGCAAATTCTGACTGTTATTTAGCATATATGGGCATCTTCCAGTTACCCTCCCTCCAACTGTTCCCCCAATCGATACCAAAGTACTCTTCCTACAAAAAGATATAAGCATGTTACTCTCATTTTACAAAACCCTTAGACTGTAACCATCAGAATCAGTGCACTCCCTTTAGAAAATCAGACCAAACCCTTCTCTATCCAAGTATAAATATCATTTTCATCCTCATTTATTACTGTCATATCCAACATCTTTTCTCTCCCTCATTTCTCTTAATACTTCTTTATGGGCTTGAAGCCCTGGTGCAAAATTCACCTGTCCTATATCCCGTGCAAAGTTACTCTCTGTAAACCTCGGTATTTTTGT
This sequence comes from Galemys pyrenaicus, assembly GCA_019455555.1. NCBI lineage: Eukaryota > Metazoa > Chordata > Mammalia > Eulipotyphla > Talpidae > Galemys > Galemys pyrenaicus. The sequence continues at coordinate 1,792,508 of JAGFMF010011858.1, forward strand.
TGATTCTTAGTTTGACTGTGTCCTTCCACGAGACTATTCCTGTAATAATACGGCTTGAGGCCAGGGACATCTCTGTATTCTTCTTCTGACCTTGGCCCTGGCCAAACACAAGATAAAATATCAACAAATATTTACTAAAAAAAAAAGGATGGATTAAATAAAAAAGAAATGTCTCACTTTAAAAGTTGGTTGGTTGAACTACCGTCTTTAGAGGGAAACATGATATAGTTTATTTTGACTACCTCATGAGCTTCAGAATTTTTCTCAAGCACTCAAATGGCATAATAAAACAAGATTAAGTAGATTGTTGTCTGTGTGACCAGCTCTTCTTCACGAGCAAGGTAAAGGTCATGCTTGTATGAGTGTACTGCAGTAATAAATAATCCCCAAACTTTAACCTTCAAGAAAAAATGAATCCAAGTTTTATCTTCCAAAGCCTCAAACTATGCATATACTTCTGATACACAAAATCAACTTAGCAGGAAGGATATAACATTTAGCAACAAGGAAACATATTTCAAAAATAGTCAGAACAAAGGGCAGATACTTATTGTAATAAGAAAAGAAATGAATAATGGTTGGTTAACACAGGCATGCTTAATGCCTGTTTTGTTTCACTTTTCATTACAAAGGCTACTATTGTCAGAGACATAATGTAATTCCTACCAGAGGACTTAAGAAATAGGATTTAAAACAGGCCAGGGACTTAGTCATCCAGATCAGATTTGCCAAAATGTCCAAAAAATTAATCAGTTCATCCTGCAGTAGAGAAAGAACACAGGACTAACTCATGAATTATGGAACACTTGGTCTGACTCTCAAACCTGAAAGTTTCTGGGGCAATTCATTAAGGAAAAGATCAATTTGTAAAATCCTGGAGGTTATTAAGTTGTTTAAAAGCAACCCACAAAATTTGTCATGTCAAACCAATTCCACTTTCTTCTTCAGTCAGGAGGAGGTGAGAGATGGCATGAAAGATGTAAAGGAGATGATTTACTTTGTTCTTAAGAAGACTTTTGATAAATCAACATATTGACCATCGACTATGGTGTCCGGTTAAATTTAGGGACAACTAAACCTCAGAAAGTAAGGCAGGGATAAAATAAGATAAACGATCCTTCACCCAATATTTATTGAACTTCTGGAATATGTAAGGCACCCTGCTGGGCAAAAAGGAGAAGCCAAAAAATAAATAAATAAACAACTGTTCTACACTTAAGAAAATCTGAGTAGTAGAAAAGGTAGTCTCTATCAATGACTTTAACAATGAATATAAATCAGCGTAGAGTAAGGATTAAAAACACGGACCCTAGAAGCTCAAACACGAGGTTAGAAGCCTGGATCTATTATTTACTAAGAGAATGAGCTTGAGAAAATCTTGTGATTATTATTTCTTAATTTCCTTATCTTTAAAATAGTGTCGATAATAGCCTATTTATATCACAGGTTTATGGTTACTATTGGATAAGTTAGGAAATATAAATTCCCTGGAATAGTGAAGGAAGCTTAAGGATAAATATTAATTTTCATGGTGGGTAAGTTTAAAAGGTAAGAAAACAAATGGGATAAGCAAGAGGAATGAGAAAGATAGAGAATTTAAGCAGGCTCAAACAATAGAACTTGAACAAATAGAGATTTAGAGAGAAAGAAAATGCTATGATTTATATGGGAAACACTATTTATTCAATAATAACTAATACACTAATCATGTGGGTAATAGATTTCCATCATATAATCAACAGTCAATTTCATCATAGCATAATGTGCATAAAAGTCAGAAATTAAAAAAAAAAAGAATTAGGACTCACTTACATTAACATCATTAACAAGGCCAGGAAATCAGATTAAATTGCAAAGAGAAATAGAGAAAGAGTTGCACTGAGTAGCTCAAAAAATAAAATAACAAAAAGAGTATTAAGAAAAATACACATAGGGCCTCCCTGGTGGTGCAGTGGGTTAAGAAATGCACTATGAAGCAAACCAGCCACTGAAGCACGAGTTTGATCCCTGCTGCCGGCCAGGGAGGGACCCCACATGGTGCAGCAGACCTCTCCTGCTGTGGCCGCTGCTCCCCTCAGCAGTGTACTTCCGTTGATCTACCTGTTCTGCTCCCTGCTCTCTGTGGTGAATCCTCTCACCCCCCACACCTCTAGCCTGTACCCCAGTGCTTGTATGCATAAATAAATAAATCTTTTTTAAAAAAAAAGAAAAATACACATATACAAGAAAGGGAAGTGGAAATTAGGACAGGAAGGAGTCTTTCTACCACACTTGAAGCTATTTTCTTTTTCGTTCTTTATAAATATGTCTGACCTCCTGAAATGATCACAGACATCCATTCAAACCAGCATAAGCTAGTAAAGGGATTTGATTCTGAGAAAGCAGTTGTACTCCAGTGAATTCAAAGGCAAGAAGTCCTGACAGGTTCCATAAAGAGATCTAGAGAGGTCGAGAAGCTGGGATGCTTAATTACTCTCTCATTGGTTCTTTCCCTTTTCTTCCTCGGGGCTGCTTGGTGGTCTCCAGAGAAGGTGAGTATGGTCTTGGTAGACAACCACAAGTATTCTGTAATGTCTTTCCCGTGTTTTCTCGACTGCAGACACCAGTGCCCCGTACAACACTGGATATACAGTAGGCATCAGTTAGTTGTGGCTGGTTGATATCGTTACAAGAATGACTCTATTTGTTTAGACTTCTGCTACACCTACTCAATAAATGTTATGAGATTTGCAATTTATAGGGAAACTCACTTTACCCTAATTGCTGGAGTTTTTTTATTTTTCTTACAATTTTTGCTTTCTTTTCTAGGTGTAGACCCCATAGAATTTTCATCACTAATTCTTTAAATGAGACTTTTTCTTTCTTTGATGTTACAAATGTACACATTTGGAGAGACAGTTTACTTGATGTTGAGATATCAATGCCTGTGTTATGAATCAGAGAGCTTAGTTTCATGATGCGTGTGTTTCTATGATAGATGAACATTTTCAGCAGCCTTCCCTGTTCTACTTCTCAAATGTATGATGCTTCAACCCTTACTCTTTTATATATATATCAGAGGCTATGAAGAAATCTTTTCTCTACTGTTAACAGATTCTGCATTTAGATCTCAGAGAAAAACCCTTTCCCCAGCAGTAAGTCACCTATACAACCACACTAATGCATCTCCCTCACCCTACCTGAGGAATCCATGGAGGAAATACAAAGAGCAGTCACTGGTCTCACACCAGCCAGATTTCTAATTAATAAGGATTTGCATGAGCTGAACTCCTGTCTATAGACCCATATCAACTAGGCTGCACAACCACAGCTGCTAAGATTTAGATATACCTGATTACCATGTAGGTAGGAGTGAATCCTAATTGTTGAGCCTCACCAGCCGATGAATAGGAAATTCTCACAAAATGCATGAGCCTATCCTAGTAATTGCTTACACAAACACATAACCAGGACAGTATATATCTGACTTCCATCACTCTCTGTTCTTGTGTATTTTGCCTCCTCAAAGCGTTCCACCTGAACTACCTCCAAATCCAAGCCAGCAGAAATCCCATAGAGAATGACTTCTTTCCTTGGCTCCTTTCTCACAAACATCAAATCCCAGAGGAGAGGTATATGCTAATGTGAGATATTACTTCCATGCATTGAAAACTGATCTGGAATTCCTCTGAACTTGGTCTTGCCCTTTGCAATAATCAGACTTTCTGTTGACAGTTCCTTTCTCAACAATATTCTACAGCTAGTGAGACTCCTTATTCTATGTACTTTGCTGTCTAGAGCCCTATTAACCTCAGATTTATTAGCTATTTTTGTCAACCACTTACACAGTCAGCCTCCCCAGAGGAGGACGCATCACAAAGCAAAGAAACTCTAAGAGACACATACATAGAAAAATATCTCAAATAGCAAACATTTACTGAAAGCAAAAAGTCAGATGATAGCACTTGAATAACCCTGCTCCCCCACAAGCACATTCTATAGATACACTCATGAAAGTTGTGCAGATAAATCTCATTATGCTGCCAAACTGCAGAATTATTGTCTTCCTGAGAGTACTGAGATGAAGCTTAGAATCTTCACAAATTTACTGGGCTGACTCCAGACACTCACTAGATTATATTCATCAAAATGAATGGATTTTAAATCGAGTCCAAAATAGATTCTTTCAAAAATCTAAGGCTTCGCCTCTGAGGGGCTTCTCTCTTTCCTTCCGTCCTTTCTCTGGTTTCCAGGGAAAAGAATATAAGAGAATAGTTATGAAAACAAAGAGAAAAAGGTAATTTGACTTAAGTTACTGAGCTAGAGAACTGCCAGATGTCAACCAAGCCAGCAGAGGTTACTGGCAGCTTGGGAACAGAAATAGAAATTAGAGCAAATATATCTATAGGAAAAGTCTGAAAAGTCCATTCAGCTCCAAGTACAGAGTGATTCTGAGATTCCCTAGATGGACACTCTCTTGACTGACCAGGCCAGGCAGCTGTCTCTTGGGTTAGTTCACAGATTCTCTCCGAATGATTTTTCTTTATGTCATGTCTCCAAATTATTCCACTTTAATATATCAACCTGATATATGAGGTTCAGTTTAACCACAAGACTAACCAAGAGGAATATAAATGACTGAGCTTGCCAATGGATTCATTTTTAACCCATGCCATGTTTAAACTGTTTTCCAACACATGCACACACCTGTGTGTGCACCCACGTTGCACACACATGTGCATACATGCACACACATCACAGTGAAATAGTAAACTTCTGTGAATTTACTCAAATTGTCCCTATTTGATTCCATTTAATTTATCTTTCTAAGTTTTATCTTACTTAATTCTCAGCAATCCTTTGTGGTCGGTAATGTTATTGCCCTTATTTTATAGATGATGAAACTAAGACAAAGAGAATTAAGGACTTTGGTTAGGATCACACAGTAAGTGAAGGAGGCAGGATAGGAAAACAGGCAGTCCAATTTCAGAGCTTGGGTTCCTAGTATTTCCAATGCCTTTTGAAAAATAGTCTATATAATGAAAAGTATGCTACATATTGTAATACGTGCCTGCAGAAAGCAAATTTTCAAAGTTATTAGTATCTATGTGTTTATAAAAGAACAAAATATTCTCATTCAACTACAAGTTACTTGCTTATGTACTTGTTTTTTATCCTCGGGCTTTGCACTGTTCAATATGAAAGCTACCAGCCACGTGTGGCTATTAAGCTCTTGAAATGTGGCTAATGTGAGACGAGCTGTAAGAATAAAATACACATCAGATTTCAAAGACTGACTTGCAAAGACAAGATTGTAAAATACCTCATATAGTTTTATGTTAATTACATGTTGAAATAATAGTTTTTGAATATGTTGAGTTTAAAACTATATTAAAATTAATGATATCCATTTCCATTTAATTTTTAAAATATAACTACTAGGAAAAATTTCACATTGTATTTCTAAAGGATAAAACTGGTCTAGATAAATATGAAAACAGAAAAACTTAGACTCAACATATAACCTTAAAATAATGACAACTTGGTGCTCAGTTTCATACTTGTATTTATAATTTTGCACACCATAACACTTTGTTTCCTAATAATATTTGAAAGTCCAATAACAAATTATATTTATTTGCAGTTGATATATTTATTTATAGATAGAATCCTAGAAATGTATAAAATTTAGTAGGCAAGTTTTGCAAGTTTTCAAAATACAAAGCCAATATATAAAATTCAATGAAATGTCTATATCAACAGCAAAATAAGTCTAAAAAATTCTAAAATGATCCCACTAAAATAACATCAGGAAACATAAAATACTTAGGATTAAATTTAACAAAATATTTCTGAAAGAAATAGAAGAACTGAATCCCAGTTTACGGATTGAATGACTAAATAGTACTAAGGTATCAATTCACCTTAAAGTGATCAATTGTGTTAAATTGATTCAAAACACCAATGAATTTTTATTTTTTTAAAAAATATGTTTATTTTACTTATGCAAACAAGAACTGGGGTGCAGGTAGGAGGTGCATGGAGTGAAAGGATTCAACCAGAGATAGAGAGGGGAGCAGAACAGGCAGATCGAATGAAATACAATGCTGAGGGGAGCAGCGGGTGAGGCAGGAGAGGTCTGCTTTGCCATGTGGGTCCCTTCTCTGGAAGGGGATCGATCTTGCGCTGCTGTGCCATGAATACTTCACAATGTGGTGCTCAACCCACTGTGACACCAGGGAGGCCTATGAACTTTTAGAAACAGAAATCAGAAGTTTGTGACTTAAATTTACATAGAAAGAGCCTAAGGTAGCTAAAACAACCTTGAAAAACAAATTTGAATTCATACTGCCTAAGTTCAAATTTACTATAAGCAGTATAATTTATATAAAGATTAAAAGTAGAACAGTGAAACAAAATAAAGAGCCTAGAAATACATGGTTAACTTATTTATAACAAATGTCCCAAGGTGATTCTGTTACAAGGCAGAGAGAGAAGCACCCCAGAACCCCCAAACCTGCCCTCTCTGAATGGGTTCTGCTATTCGCCGCATTAAGACAAACATATAAAACCTTTAATGGAAAGGAACTTTAATACAATTAGGGTACGAAACAGAAAGGACAAAGAACATAGGTACTAAGTTAAGCATCCAAAGTTACCCATCTCCTTGAGGGTAAAAGTCCAGCCAAATAGGATTGGCCCAAAGCAAGGCCCCAAAGCCTGCCACAAGTCGAAAGGACCTTTCAGTAGAGACCCATAGAAAAGGGTCAGAAAGAGTCAGACAAATCTGGGAGGAAAAGAGCAAAATCAAAATTAAGATGAAAGCTGCCATTGTTAACCTCCCAACGGGTCTCTCACCCACATCTGTTCCAACCAGTCAAAGACCAAAAAGCAAGCGCAGCCTCTTCACATGTCCCTCTGCCCCACGTGCCCCATCCAGGTCTCCTTGCTGCTCTCCATCCTGCTTCCTTCTTCCTTCCTTCTTTCCCTTTGCAGAATCTTCTTTCCCTCCTCAGCTCCACCCACTTAGGGTGGAACCAGGATTCTGGAACTTTCCCCTTCCCCAGGACGACCCTGTTACAATTCCATTGGAAAAGTGTAGTCCTTTTAAAATACAACACAGTAATCCACCTATGGATAAATACATGGGGGAAAAAATAAACTCACCTACTAACTTTTAGAAAAATTAACTGGAAATTGGTCAAAGACCCAAAAAAAAAAGCTGAAACTTCTACTTTATCATTTCTAAGGAAAAACAAGGTATCATGGTGACACCGAAAGAGGTAAATCATAAAAATGAAACAAATGGCATTGAGCATTAACAAATGGTAAATTAACATCGTTGACACTGAAAACTTAAGTTTGAAAAACAAAAACGCAAGCTGTGATCTAGGAGAAAAAATTCACTACACATATATGTGTCATGTAGCTATAAAGATATGTCACCACCACCTTCCAAAAACCTCTACTTTCATATAGTGGCATCAAATTATTTTCACCATGTCGAAGTATAAGAGGAAATTAGTAGAATCTGAAAATAGATTCACATATATTTATTTCATTGAAGGACACTGTTTCCCTGTGCATTACTGTTTAACTCCGTGAACTGAACAAGGACACTTAAACTTGCCTCTCACAGCAGTTACTTCTCACAAGATCATTTAGCCCCGGGGAGCTCGGTTACATCTTGTTTTCCATCAAGTTGTGATTTTCTGATGAATTTTGAGGATCATTATCTTAGGGAAATATTTCAGGAAGAAATACCTTGAAAAGAAATAACATAAAAATAAGTTGAACAGTTCTGCATGTATTTACAACCTAAGATTTTATATATGATTAGTCTTGAGAGAGGGGGCAGTGAACGGGAAAGAGAGGGGAACACAGGGAGGAAAGGAAGGAAGAAGCTCTCTTCTGAGGAAAAAATCAAATAACCTATGCAAGTAATCTATATTTTCTATTTTCCAAGCATCCCAGTAAGTCTCCTTATGTGCTTTCCTATCCCTTATAATAGAATCTATTTTGAATAGTTTTGTAAAGTAATGACTATGAATATTCTATTATATGCAGACCTATTCTTGAATTAAAAAAAAAAACAAAACACGAAACAGTACATGTAATTTGACCTCCATAGTTCCATGACAGAGGTTATTTCTGATTGGTTAACTCTGTCTCAGTGGTTGCTAGGTAATGAGCTTTTAGAATAAATGCATTTCCTACCTCCAAATCAATAATCATACAATGTTAATTTAGAACATGATTTCCATGGTCACCAACAATTACCATAAGAATTTGCTTTTCATGAAACAACATTTGCACAAACTTGTCCCTGCCAATGTATTCTTGAGTACTTACTATATTTGACATTGGCAGCTGTTACCACCATGGCGCGCTCCTTGCTTGCTGTTGGATCTATTGATTGAAATGTCATTCATTTTGTGCAGATAGAAGAAATAAGGCTTAGCTGGCTTCTGTTTATTAAGATGTGGCCAAGTAGAAATTTCACTTAACTTTAAGAAGCGCTGATATCATTTTCTTTCCATCTTTGTTTCTAACAAAAAGTATTTAAATTCAAGAAAGAATTATCAGCGATTCACCTACCATTTGACTAAAAAGGCTTCAATTTCTATCAAGTCTTCTAACTACTAGCCTTTATTTATACCACAAAATATTATTACTATGAAAATGAAGAAAACTGTTTCATAGATGTACATTAAAAAGAAAACATCAATTTTTGGTGAAGACAAAAACATTTGATACATGGAAGAGAGAATGGGTCTTCATTGAGCATATCAAATCAATTGGTAATCAAACCATTTGTTTAGTAGTCATTTCCATTTAGAAGGAATAATTTTACAAAAGAAAAGAACTGTATAAGGTTAACGTAGATAAAATTGTTAAGTACCTGTATTTGTTTCTTAAGCTGCCATAAGAAATTACTACATAGTGAGTGGCTTAAAACTACAGAAATTTGTTGTTGAAAACCTCAGGAAGCTAGAAATGTGAAATCGAGTTTTGGGTGGGGCCATGAGCTCAGAAGACTCCATGACTCCTTCACACAATCCTGGGGCTGTCAGCAATGCCAGGCATTCTTTGATTTGAAGGAGCAAAACTCCAATCCTTGCTTCAGTCTTCGCATGACAGCCTTCCCTGTAAGTGACACATTTTCCCTCCTTTTATGAGGCCACCCATCATTGAATTAAGCTCTTCCCTTAATTGCATCTGTAAAGTTCTTATTTTCAAATTAGATATACTCTGAGATTCCATGAATTTGTGGGGGATACAATTCAACCCAGTGCTGCTGACTAGATTGGAAATTGAGTATTACATAAGGTCAAGGACCACAACTGACTAATCTCTATGTCCTCAGCATCTAACATAAAGTTTAGATAATAAAGTATCATAAAATCACATAGATACTTAATACTTACTTGCTTAATAGGGTTGATAGATGAATAGCAAACTAGGTAATCACTCATGGTGATGAAAAATCAATAAATTGCAAATGTAAAATAGATGAAAATGATATCTCTGTATTTCACCATGTTTCCTGCTGTTTATCTTTGTGTCTGTTTGAGAATAGAATTTTCATGGTAACCTGGATAGAAAACACAATCAGGCCCCTCAATCTCTTCTTGGACCTCCACTACACATCATGAGCTCTAAAATAAAACAACATGTTAAAGCACCAATGAAGAGTTTTCTAGTTAAATCAAACTATCCTGATCTTCTTTGAAATACATGAAAATAAAATAGAACTTCTAATAAAACAGCATTTCCAATTAAGGAAAAAGTCAGAACAGTAAGCTGTCTTCACTTTATGTCAGGATCTCTGGTTCTTTATGTATGATTTTTCCAGAAGTCTAGAAAAATATGTCAGGAGAGTTCTCTCAGAATTTTCATGCTTTAGGAGAGCTATGACAGATTATAAGGTTAGCTCTGCCACTTAAAAGAGAAAGACATCTCCCTTGTCTTTATTAAATGGAAGAGATGACAAGAATGAACATCGTGTGTTATGAGGACACCACTGTGCTTTCATTTTCCAAAGGCACTAAAGTTTAGCATCCTAATAATGTGTTAAAGAACCTCAAAGAGAGGTATTGAGAATATTGATGATGCTTATCAGGTACTCTGGTGAAAAACCCTAGAAATGAATCACATCTTTAGAAGACAACCACGGGATAGAAACAAAGAAGATTTACAACCATCCAATCCCCTTAAAACTTCTCTTGTTCCTATTTTTTGTTGTTCTGGAGCAGTTATGTGGCAAGTTTACCCGACATTAACAAACAGTTTCTGTTAGAAGTGAATATCTGAAATTACAACTGCTTATTTATAAAGGTGGTTTCATGTATCAGTTGATAACAATCTGCTTTTATTCAAGGAACAGCAATTGAACTCACTCTTCAAAAACACATCCTCACCAATCTTAGTACAAAAGTCTGAAATTCCACTATTAAAGGATCAGGTATTGGGGTGCTTCTCCTATTGTTAAAAATGCAAATATTCATCGAGGGTGAACCATGTCAAAGGTGCCATTCATGATACTTTACTATGACCCACATGATATTATTACAGATGTAAAAATATTACAGCTGTTATTACTGTGATTGATTTTCCATGTCCTATACCTGAGGAGTTAGAGAAAAACACAGAAGCATGCTGAAATTCACATCCAGCAGTGTGACCTCATTTCCCTAGTGGCTTCCCATTCCTACTCTCTGAGCTGACATCTTCTCTTTCCTGGAACTCTTAACATCTCCTCCCTCTTTCACTCTTACCTGACGCCCTTGCATTTTACTTCACTGACCCAATTAGAAGTTCTCAGAAGCAATGAAAACATGTCCTCGCAGTTACCAATCGGTCTATATCTGCACTGACAGCCTCTGCCTCCCCTCTCATTACTCTCCATGAGTCTGTGTAAAGTTAGTATTTCTGTGAACTGCATCCTCAAGTTCTCTTACCCGCTCAAAAGCATTGCTCCAGAAATCACCGTCTCCTGCATAATCTGTTTCTCTTATTTAGCTCTTTCCTATCAGCCTACAAATACATGTCTGTAGGGTCAGAGAAAATTATCAGGCTTTTCTGCCCTCCCACCACTGGTGTAATGATGGATACCTGTGGTTCTGCACGCACGCCTAGTTGGGCATGCGCAAGTGAGTGCACCTGGGTTTAGACACAGGCGTGTAAGGGCAATGTCATGAGGGGAACAGGACGCCAGCAGAACAAGAGAAGCAGAAGCAGCAGAAGAGAAGAAGCAGAGACAAGAGGCTAGAGAGCCCGGACAGTGAAGATGTGCTGGGGGCTAGGAGGCCTGCCAGCCTCCTGGCCCCCCGGCCCCCCTGCCGGCGTGTACCTGGCCACCTCTGATAATAAAAGCCTAAAAAAGTCATCAAGGGCTTCAGGACTCTTCCTTACCCGTCTGCCCAAATCATCGAGAACTTGCTCTGTGCCCCTTGCTGGCTCCACATCATCCTTTGGATCATGTCATTGGAACACTTGTTAAAAAACTGCCCCCTATACATCTTAGATTTATTAACTGTACTGTCAAATGTATATATCAAAAATATAATAAAAATATCAAAATACAAATACAGATTTGAAAATTAAAAAGCCTTTAAATCCATGATCTCCATTGATGTCCCATTTTACTGTCCCTCTTTAGAGATTTCATTCTTAATAATATTCCTTTATATATAAATATACTATAGCTATAAGATATATTACATCAATAATATATTAATATAATTAGCATAAGTATTTTAATATATAGTATATTTAATGGACTATTCTGGAGACATGAGAAAGAAGAAAATTCTGCCATTTGTGATGGCCTGGATGGAGCTTGAGGGCATTATGCTAAGCGACATAGTTAAGACTGAAAAAGACAAATATTGCATCATGTCACTTAATGGAGGAATCTATGAAAGTTCAAAATATCTCTTAGAAACTAATTGGAATGGTAGTAAATTGGTGGTAAGAGGGAGTGAGAGAAGAAGGGGAAATGTTGGTTAAAGAATATAAACTTCCAGGGCCTCCCTAGTATTGTAGGTGATAAGTCTCAGTGATCACACTGTGGCCTGAATTTGACCCACATATGGCACAGCAGACCTCTCCTGTCTCGCCCACTGCTCCCCTCAGCAGTGTATTTCAATAGATCTGCCTGCTCTGCTCCCCACTCTGTCTCTGGTGAATCCTCTCATCCCTGAAACCCTGGCCTTTACCCCAGTTTTATATATGCATTAATAAATAAAAACAAACATTTAAAAGAGTACAAACTTTTATTTATAAGATGAATAAGTTTTGGAAGGGTAATGTATAACAGTGATCATAGTGAACAATAATGTATTATACCCTTGGAAGATGCTAAAACAGAAGATCCTAAATGTACTCACAAAAATAAAGTGATCATGTGACACGATGCAGTTATTAGCTAACATTATTTAACATTATGATGGTAATTAATATGTAATATGTTAGTAAATCAAATCAACTCTATGTACTCCTCAAACATGTCATATATCAATTATAGCTCAATAAACCCGGGAAATAAAATGACATCATTTCTTTGATCTATGCCAACAACATTTCTTCCTCAGGGCCTCTGGACTTGCTGTCTCTCTGGAATACTCCTACCCATACAGTTACGTGACTCAGTCCTTCCTTAGGTCTCTGTCCACACGGCACCTTATCTAGGTGGTCTTCTGTGGTCACCCCCTTGAAAAATTGCAACGGCCAGCCTGCCTTACACTTCTCAAACTCCCCAGCACTTATCACTACTAAATATTACACGTTTTCTTGTTCATTTGTCTATTATCTACTTCTTCTAGAACTTGATGGCTCAGCTCCCTACCCAGGGATTCTTGACCATTTTATCCATTCTTGTATGCCTAGAACTTGGAACAGAGCCCAGCATAAAGGAATGTTCAGTAATCGTTTTTTCTAATAAATGCATATTTTTAACTAAATTCACACTTAACGTCAATGTCTACCTCCTCATTTTCCCCTTGGAGATGAGATAAACCAGCTCAACCTGCCATCTGCAAATGAGACTCAGAATCCTCCCCCAGTCAGAGTTCCTTGAAAACTAAGCTACCAAGTAATAGAAAGCTATGGGAAATTTTAATGCATTTATTTTAGGTTAAAATTATAATTTTTACTAGGCCTACACAGTACGATTTATTTTAGGAAAAACATTTGTGAAACAGGGAGGATAGAAAGAAAAAGAAAGCAAGAAAAGTAGGCCATGAGGAAGGTTAAGTAACTATCAGCTCTTATCTACTTTCCTCACTGGTTACCTATGAAGATCAGGTGTGTGTGAAAACACTTTGTAAACTGGACTTTGTAAACTGTACCAAGAAAATCCAGTCATGTTATTAAAATCATATTTTCTGGTTTCTTTACTGTTGACCAAGTTATTTTTTGTTTACATATTTATTTTTGACAGTCTTTCCACTAGACATTTCTGGTAACATTCCAGTAACATTTTCTACCTAAGTGAATGCAGGTCTGTGTTGTAAATGTCACTGACTCTCCCTTTTTATGAAAAGACAAAGAACAGTGGGGTGAGCAGAGGAATGTTCCCACAATTTTACATGTCCCAAGACCTGTGACCTGTGAATATGTTGTTATATAGAGAAGGGGAAATAAGGTTAAAAATGGAACTAACAACAACAAAAAAAAAACACGGAACTAACATTGTTAGTAAGGAGGCCTTTAAAAAAAAGCATAGTCTGGACCCCTCAGGTGTGCTCAATGTAATCACAAGGCTTCTTAGGGAGGAGTGCTAGAGAGGCCCAAAGCAGGGAGCAGCACGTGACCCAGTGAATGTTGCAGCTTTCGGGATGAAGAGACCTGGGACGCCAGGGATGTGGCCCTCAAAGCTGGAAAAGTGGATTCTCCTCCTAGAACCTCTGGAAGGAACATATCTCTGCCCACACTTGAATTTTAGCTGAGTGAGACTCACCTAGAACTTCTGACTTCTGCAAAGGTAAGACAAAGTTTTAAGTTGTTTTAAGCCTGTGTGTTTGAGGTAACTTGTTACAGGAGCATTAGATCACTAATACAGTGTTGTGGCCCGGAATTTGGGGCCCCGCTGCAAATAGACCAGAGTCTCGATTCTAGATCCACCAACCTCTCAAACCTTGGTTCCTTATCAGTAAAGTGAAGATAGCTACAGTGTTTTCTCCAGAGACTATTGTGAGAGTGGAATAAGAATGCTCATGTAAAGAATTTCAGTTTGGGTCTGCAATGTAAGTCTCAATAAGCTTTTAACTTATTTTCTGTGAATTTTAAAGATGAATTTATTTGTAGAATTCAGGAGTACTAAAGTAAGCTGCATATGTTCTTGGGATGAAGGTAGAATTTGTGTTTAAAAGAAGTGAATTAAAGTTCTCTCCTAACAGTATGGTCCCAGGCAAATCCTTTAGCTTTTTTTACCTGCAAACTAAGATAATTGCGGTTGCAATTATACCAAGTTAGTAACTCCATGTGAAAGCATTTTGGAAGTCAAATTCGTAACAGCTGTAACTACGGTGCATCTCATAAATCCTCTCTGCTTCTTTGTTGACGTTTATCTTTCTAAATGTGGAATAGTGAAGGAAGCCTCTCTGGTTATAGTCAGGATTGTAGTCAGATTTCGGTTATTTTAAATTTTATAGCAGATAAAGAGGTAGCTGGGAAGTAGAACAGAATTGCCTGATGGGATTTTTTTATTATTATTGAAATGTGGATCATAAGTGCGTTCTAGAAGGAATTCGAGCAATTTTTCTAAAATCATCATAAAGAGTTGACATTGTTTTCTCTGTACTATTATTAAATATTAATCTCAGCTTCAGCTGAAACTCTATTGACTAGTCTGTGTGTCTAAAGAATAGATTACACCTGGTTATGAGCAGTGTGGGAATTTTGAAATCACATATGTGGTTCCCTATTATACTGCCTACTCTCTCATTCCTTCTTTCTAAATTAGATGATAGATATGAAAAGTTCTTGATCAGTTACATAATGGAATTTGACTGATTTTCTACTCTATCTTGGTTCTGGATCTCTCTCTCTCTCTCTGCCTTCTATTAGCTTCACCTTCCTCTTGTCACCTATTTTCCTAAATTCAACTTCTTTTAACTCTTTCTTAGAACTCAGTAACAGAAATGAATAATGGCACACAATAGCTAAGGTAACAGCATGCAAAATGTAATAGTTAATGTGAATTAATGTAGTATTTTTTAAACTGTGCAAGACAGATGTCCAGTTCCTCAAGCTATTAATAAATTCATGTAAAGTGTTTTCCTGCTTTCATAAATTTGGAGAGTGCTAGCTAGATTAAAGTTTAACGGAGTTCCTTATTTCAAGTTTATTGGAGTCTCTAATATATGACCATGCAAAGGGCTCTAGAACATAGCATTTTAGATTTAACTGTCCATGAGGTAATTTTTTTAAAGGTGAAACATTTGGGGGTTAGAGTTCTCTGGATCACCCTTTGTTACACTAACCTCCTGCTCAAATATCTACCTCCTAAGTGAAAAGATTGCTGTTTGTAGAGGTGATATAGTGCGGCAGTGGGGGAAATCTCCAGGAAGCACACTTACCAAAGGCACCAGATATATACCCAAGAAGTTAGGAAGCTCTAAAATTATTGTTAGATATGTTTTAAGCTAACATGGTATGCTTTTGAAGAGAAATAGTCTCTATTTTAAACTCTCAGGGGAGAAGCCCACTCAATTTCTTCCTGTCCATCCAGATTTACTTTTCCTTTCTCTTCCTCAACTCCAAAGACATAATCTTTCCCTAATTTTTCCCCTTTATTTTTCTGTCTCTTACCCTTCCACTCAAATCAAGATGAATAGGAATAACAATAATTCCACAAAACATCTGGGTATTTTCTTTTTCTCATTGAAGAGACAGACTGCAGCAGAAAAGATTTTATTGCTATCTCATAACTAAAACGTTTGAAAATCCGAGAATTAATTACTATTCAAATTTCTGTGGCTTTCTCTGGCTTTGGGCCCTCCTCCCCTTCCCTAAAGCCTAAAAGCTTACTATGATCACACCTTAATTATTCTCAACAGCAAATAATCATGTACTTGAATTTTACTGTGATCCTATGTCCCTGGAGTTAGAAATGGAATTTCAAAAGAGACTTTCTTTACATGTAAGAACTACATAGCCTGCCTCTCTGATTCTCTCGTACTACTCAGAAACTAGGCTGTGTCATTTGTGCCACTAATTTATTAAATGCGAATGCATGTCAGGCTCTGTGCAAGGTCCTAAGGATTCAAATATGTAGCTTATAGTTATTGGTGGTGATGGTGGTTGGTGGTAACCTGGGCACATCTCCATGACGTGAAGGGTTTAGTAGAGCTGGAAATCCCCACCATTATAAATAGGTGAGCATAGGGGAGGATGATCCCTATTGTTGCTGATCAGCTTATTGAATTGGTGATTAGTTCTGGATCGGTGCTCCTAAGCTCGAGCTGCACAAAAGTGATCTTTTAAAATATTGATGCTCGGGTCCCATCATAATTAACTAAGTTAAAATCTCTCGAGATGGGGTCCTGGACATTGTTATTTTATAAAAGTTCTATTGATGAGTGTAGCAGGTTACTTAGGTGTTGACAGTCATCTTGTAAATAGGAATTAAGGGAGTTGTCTACATATGGTAAGAACAGCTGTATATGGAGTAGTCAAATTGGGAAGAAGGCCAAAGGAGAAATTATTAGCTCTGCATAAGCTAACGAAGGAGTTCAAAAGGTAGGCATGCTGTCTAGCTAGATTCAGAACACCTCCAAAAACACATAAAGCAGATTCTTGGTCTCCCTAACAACTCTATTCCCTTAGAAAATACAGAGGAAGACTACTAGAGACGGGATCTCAAATTTCTAGGGAATTCCATTCATAGGATACATACATCAGTTAAAATTATAAATAGTGCACGTGGTCTCAATACCCAGACGTAAACATTTACACACCAGGTCTTATTAGCAGTCAACTGTGAAAGCAAATAATGATTTTTTTTTGTACAGTTGCAGATGTAAGAACAAACACAAATTAAAAGTAAGAAGCTTGAGTCTCCCTGTTAAAGGCAGAAGAGGTTCCCCTCTCCTCCCTTTTCTTAGGCCTTTTGCTTTAGAAAACTTATCAGGGAAGAGCTTTCTCATGTCTTTGAAATATATATAAATGCTTTTGAAGATTAGATAGGCCTTTTGTCAGATGGCCTTTTGTCAACTTTCTGACCCAGGAATATCTTTCTGAAGAACTTAGCAGATATCTCTTTGAAATGCAAACATCAAGGGAAACAGCACCCCTATTTTCCAGTCTCTGTAGGAGGGTAGGAACTTGAATTCAGTGGGTACTTGGCTACAAGTCACAAAACTACTTCTTGTCATAAGGAAATGAGATGTTTGTTTTTCCTTCAGGTAAAGTCAATTAACACACTGTCATGCCAATTGCCAGGTAAATTTAGGCTGAACTACATGTGACAAATGGTGGCACTGAGTCCTTTACTCGAAGATAGTTACTGTTTAGTATGAAACACACATGCCAAGGGTTGAATCTGCTTGACTATATATGGGGTGGGGGTTTCTTTCTGTAATTTGATCTAGTTGTCTAGGCTGTGTATTACCTTGAGGTTTCTGCTTAATTTAGTAATAACATTATTTTCTTTCTCTATTTGTGGAGAAGTTTTCTGAGTTGGTAGAAGATTTTTATTTTAAATTTATTTTCCCAACAAGCAAAACTAGTTACTGGAGAGAGTGAAAACTATTGTAATTTTTTTCTTTTTCTTCTGATCTCAACTATCATCAGAAACACATAACTGTGATATTATATTCATATTTCAAATTCTCTTCAATGTTCACACACTGGACTATAAGTTTAAAAATGCCTTGCATTATCTTGGTTTTTTTCTTCTATCTGAAGACTGTAGGTATTTCCAGAAGTCCTCAAAATATATACATATATATATATATTTGTAGCTAGAAAGAAAAAAAATCAATTTTGGAAATTTAGAGATCTCAAATAGCGCTGAACACTGCCAGCAAAATGGTCAAAGAAATTAAGACTTCTGAAAAAAAGCTTGGGGAAAATTCATTCTTGCTTAATTCCCACTTTTACTCAGGACATTCCAAGACAACAATGTGCACTAGCAACACTAAAATGTAAGCTGTATCAGGGGATCCATCTTCTTCCTCTACTAAATGCCTTGAAGTAAGCTTTCAACTCTAGTCCATTTCATTTAGACAGTTTAGTGATACTAAAAGTTCATTCAATAAATGTAAAATACTTGTTTCAGAAAGAGAAATAAAATTTTGTTTAGCCTGTATAGAGGCCTGGGTGGACTCCATTGTGAATGTGTCAACCTGAGGGTTCTGATGAACCACAGGTCCTGTTACAATCTTTGGCAGCAGAGCAACCAACCCAGAAAGATACAGCTCCCCCTCCACTTCTCCCACCCCAGAAGAATGGGGCATGTCAATCAGCAGAGCACCATTTACACAAGTAACACTTGGGTGTAAGGACAGATGAAGAGGTTAATTAGAAAGAGAAGCAGGAACACGCAGAAGGCTAGTGTGAACAAAATCTCACAGATGGTCAAGCCAAGGAAAACTGAACTAGTTCAAAAGACATTATTCTGGGACTATGTGATTGTAGAGCTGCAGTGAGAAGGGAGATTGGAGTGATGTTGGATGGTATTGGACATGTTCATTTAGTACGGTGTCTGAGATGTAGCAAGAACTTAATATTAACTGAGGAGTTAAATTAATAAAGGTGTCCTTTCTCTTTCCAACATCATGTGTATGACATGCGGCACGTAGTTTGAATTCACAGGGGCAGAGTGAGCACAAGACAGCTTAACTCAGTCTGTAGGGTAGCTCATCTATGTCTGCTAACACCACTGTAAACTTGAAATTCTCACTGAGTACGGGCATTCACTTCTTTAAGTTTTACTATAAGGGAAACAATAATTATAACATTATGGGTAAGATGTTCTTTGGAAATCTGAGTCAATATTTATTTAACTGATTAGTTATTCAACTCAAGTCTACTGAAGTGTTCAAATATCAGCTTCAATTTGTTCCCTCCTCCTAGCAGCATTCAAACTCAGTCCAAAAAATAGTATTTTTAAATATATATTAATAGGTCTCTTGTCTCAAGCACTAGATAAAAAGCATAATAAATTACATGTTTAATGGAAAAGATATAAAGGTTAGAAGTATTGTTTGAACTACATTTAAAGTGAATGCATAAAATCTACACCTTTGGTACAAGTATTGATCATTAGAAACTGGTCTTAAATTAAGAATATAGATCATGTCATCATTTCCTAGACCATATTCTGACCCTGAAAAACTACCATCAAATTAAAAAGATGATAGAACCATACACAGGAAAAACTGACAGCTGCGCCAATTGGTTTTCCACAAAATCCTATCCTCCTTGATTAATATGAAATAGCCAATTGATAACAGCTGAAAAATAAATGTATAGGCGTATGATATCTCATGAGATTAACTCAGTAATATCCTCTCAGAGTAAATCCATGCTGCTTCTGATAGTTGTTGTTTTACATGGCAATAAAACCTAAATATAAAAAGAAACTAAAAAAAGATGAGCTTTGAAAAACAGCAACTCCAGAGCAGCAGACAGACCGTCAGCAGAGACAGGGTCAGATTTCGTTGGTCCCCAAAAGAACTCCAGAACCCAGAAGAGTGAGGAAGCTACTGCCTGACTCATGGTGGCTCAGGTGGCTGCCCAGGTGTCCAGGTTGATAGAGAGTGACCTCAGGAGAACCGGATCCAAAGAGCTGGCTGTCACCTCTAGAAGCCAGTACAACACCCCCCACTGGTAGCGCTGAGGAATTACCCTGCAAAAGGGGCACTTGATTAAATGTATAGGAACAACTGAATTCTGTGTGGTTTACTAAATGAACAAGTTCAGAAATTTGAAAATAAGGGATTTAACGTGTGCTGAGGTGAAAAACTATGTATTTAATGGACAGAAATCGCTGTGTACATATTTTTAATATTTTACTTTTTTTATAGCCCAGAGGTATTTTTCCCCACCCCTATCATATCGTGTATTCATGGGGGATGAGTTCTAGCAACTCAGGCTTCCTTCCATTGGTTCTCACAAAGTGTGCTTCTCTGGTGGTGCTTCAGCTGAACGCAAGTAACTTTCTCTTTGGCTTCCTTTTCTGTCTGATCACTTTCCCTCACATGTTTCAGAAGCTACCTCAGCTCTTAGAGTGCTCAGTACACTCAGTGTGAATATGAATGCTCTTAACAGGAATCTTGTCCTTGTTTGTGTACAGCAATGCCAACTGCATTCTAGGTAACATTACAAATTCTTCCAATATATACATGGTAACATTTGTGGGATGTTCCTTTTGAACAGTGCCCATCTCCTTCTTGTCTACAACATCACCTTTCTTGGAGACTCACATGTGTGTGGCCAAAGGGATACCTCCATGTTGTCTAAAGACCTAGAGAATACATGGCACGCGCCACTGCTTGTTCTTGCTGAAGGGATTTTTAAATATTTCTGACTCTATAGTAGCAAAGATATACAGATGCTGTGACAATGTTCTTACATACAAATTTCATTTAACTTCTATGCCTCAACAGTACTCTATACAATTCTCCTGTCAGAAATAAATTTCTCAAAAATTGAATCTTCATTTTCTGGACAAGAGAATAGAAACCCCAGTGGTGTTTGCTCCTCAGGGTTGGGGGAAGACTACACTGGCAAAGTAAAGAATAAATATCAACATATGTACTCAATTTTCAAGATAAGCATTTCTTTCCTCTTAAAACATTACTCAAAATAACATTGATAAGACTATCACAGTCTACCCAACTAAATATTATGTTATTGCAGTCTTTTAATTTTTTAAGCCATAAGCAATTATAGCATTATATTCTATACATAGCTATTCTAACTAAACAGTGACACTTCAACACCTTTTCACTGCCACTGACACAAGACCAAGCCCCCCTACCCCTATTCCTTCAGTGTCTTATTACCTTTAGGCAACCCAACAGAGGTGATATTATTTCAGGACATATCTGAAAATAACTTTTTTAAAAAATGTCATATAACCAACCACCTGCATGGCTGGAAAATCACAGGAAGCAAATAACCATCCCTGCATGAGTCACTGTTGCCCGCAATCTCGTGAGGTAATGACACCAATTCCACACTTTGCTGGTAGTCGGTTACTGGAGGGTAAAAACTTAAGGGTCTTCATCATCCTGCAAGTGAAACCTACAAGAACTTCTGAATTATGTATTCTTGGTTTTTCAAGGTAGTATTGCCTAATTAATATAGACAGTGTTCCCTGAGTTCATTGTTCTCAGCTATTTAGTCATCCTTCTGATTCAAATTCATCCAGGTGCATAAAGCACTGCACTTCTGGAGACTAAACTAAGCTCAAATAAAGAAAATAATGACCAAGCAGAGAGAGGCTTATGAATAGATCTACAGGAAGTTGCAACCCAGAAATATAAATCTTGAGCTTTGATAAGTTATTCCAAATTTACTGAAACAGTC
The DNA here is from genome assembly GCA_019455555.1 of Galemys pyrenaicus. Classification (NCBI taxonomy): domain Eukaryota; kingdom Metazoa; phylum Chordata; class Mammalia; order Eulipotyphla; family Talpidae; genus Galemys; species Galemys pyrenaicus. The sequence continues at coordinate 1,814,030 of JAGFMF010011858.1, forward strand.
TCCCAATAATCCCAATAAGTTATGTCAGAAGGAATTCAGCTCAGTTGCTGGGATCCTGAAAAATTCATACCCTGTCTACATAGGTAGTAAATAGACAACAACACCTTGACATACCAAGAGGAATACATAGTTCTGGTGAGTCCTGAATGGAAAAAGAAATCCCTTCTTCTGATAGACTGGGTAGACAAGACTGGGGTATGTCCAGAGAGAACCAGTAAGCTAGCCAGTGCTTACAGATTCTGTTTTCCCCACACCAAATCTAATGAGAGAATTGGGGGAATGAATGTTCCCTCTTGAAGTTTAAGTTTCCCTTCAAGTTTAAGCATTTCAGACAAGATTCAATAAAAAATTTTAATCTAATTTTTGTGCCAGCAAAGCCCATATAAATCAGTACAAGCCCTGAAAAATTGAAGAGGCACCGGTTTTATTGAATCCATAAATCTAAAAACTTAGCACTTAAGGAACAATTTTGTGTTTCTTTCTCTTTTTTTAATAATTAGTGTAAGAAAAGACAGAGAAATTGAGCCCAAGGGTACAAGAGCCTTATTCAAATCCCAAAAGCAAGAAGTATTTGGGAAAAGAATATAGCCTAAATAAAAATCACTAAAATCTCTGAATCCAAACCCAACTACTGAGTGCTTTTTGTTTTGTTTCAGGAGCTTTGAGTTTGGATTTTAGTTCTTATGTGTCCTAAACTCCCACGAGCATCATGGCAAAAGGGAGGTGTTCTGAAATTCAGTTTTTCAATTGCAACTCAGATTTCAAAGCTTGGCAAGAAGTTGACTGGAAAGCAAAAAGGGGGAAATTTGAGGTGGTAGAGTTTGTTCCTCACTAACTAGCTTTTGGTCAACTCAGTTTGGGTTTGTATAGTTTGCCAACTGACTTCCAGTAACAAACTAAGAAGAATATACATCAGTATAAATTAAATTCTTTCCTGCATATAAGCCATAGCATCATGTAGTTTATATTTAATTCTAGAAATAACTTCTTGTTTCCTTGGAAAGCTGCCTAAAATGAAGTATAGTCAACAAAATCACATTTATATGAAGTGGAAATCCAGGTTCTAAAGTTTGCTGTGCCATCACATCTACATCCTTGTAGTTTCCAGTATGGGCCACAAAGCATCTCATTGACATCATCTGAGCTTATGTGAATTACAAAAATCTCAATTTCCACCCAGACCTAATATTCAGAATCTGCATTGCATCAAGCTTCCTGTATACATAAGAGGGTGAAAGATACAGTTCTTTATAACTTCAGCACATTAATTCTTCCTGTGTTCTATATTTCTTGTTGGTAAAATCAAAGAGTTATACTAAATAGTTCTTAACTCCCTGTCCTCAGTTTATGATTTACAGCAAATGCAAGCTAGAAAATCTGCTTTTATGGTTTCCTGTAGAGTTTCTAAGCTTACTATCTACATAGGGAGAATGAAGTTTAATGAGTCTTGGCCTGCCTCTAAGTTAACTTCTTATAGAAGCAAATCCAGCCAAATACTCAGTTTAACCTTACTCAAAAGTAAAGCATATAATGGGCGAGAGGGGGTACAAATAGATGATAAACTGTAGTAAATATGCTAACTTAATCAATTTAGTCCTAAGCACAAGTACGTTCAGTACAGTGTATTACAAATGAGAGACCATGTTCAAAACTTCAGTAACTTGTTCTGGGAGACAAAGTCAGGTAAAGCAAGCAGGACTTAAGCTGAAGTATCTCCATTTCTAAATCTCCTGAAAAGCAAAGTGACTTAGTAAAAAATTCAGTGGTGTTAATTGCTTTATTTCCAGTTTCCTATGAAACTAAATTATATTAAAATAATTTAAACAAATAACACATGATTACCTGTCTGTTTTGCTTCTACTTCCTCCAAACTACCTCTTTTAATGAGACATTGATAAATCTTGATTTCACACATATCTTTCTTATGCAGTTGGATCACACCTTTTTAAAAATTGGTATATTTAGTCCATTTATATTTATTGTGATTACTGATTTCTTTGTACATATGCTATCATTTTTTCTTTTTTTTCAATATTTTTCTGGTTTCCATAGCTTTCAAGCATAGTTGATTGATAACATTTATGTGCTTCTGCTGGCTTAGACATTATAGACAATCTGTTTTCATTGGTTTCAATATTAAAATTAACAACTCTATTTCATATTTTTTTCTAACTTAGCATGTTTCACCCACCAAACATTGCACCTTTCTTTTTCTGAGTTATTGTTGTTTTCATTAGTTTTAATAAAATAGGTTATTATTACTAGTAATAAGTAGTTACTTAGGTTGTACTATTTGAAAGACATTTTCTCTGAGATTCACTAATTCATGAATTTGTTCATTATTGAGCAATTATATTAGTGATAAATTCCCTTAATTCTAGTTCCCAAAAATGGTATTTTGCATTTACTATTGAATGAAAGCTTAGCTAATTAGTTACATGTTGAAAATTATTTTCTCTGTCAGCTTAAGACATTTATTGCTGCTTCTGAAGTCTGCTGTCACCTTAATTTTTAACACTTTGTAGATAATCATTTTTTTCTTATGTTAGCATTAAGATTTCCCCTATTTCTTTTTGTTTATTTATTATGTTGGGTCTAATAATGGATTTTTGTTATTGAGGTGACATTATTTACAATATGGAGTATGTCTTAAGAATGCAGGTATTAACATCTCTTCAAATGTATAATAACATGTCCACCACCAAAATGCTAATAACCCTCCACCACAATCCATAGGACCTCCTCTACCTGCTGCTCCCACACCCATGCCCTTCCCCTCCGGCAACTTCAGTTATGTTGTTAAAATCCAAAGATTTGATTTTGTTTTGAGTTGGCTGTTCATTTAATTCTTTATATCACAGTTATGAATGAAATCATTGGCACTTGTCTTTCTCCTTCTGAGTTATTTGCCATAGCCACCCTCAAATTATATACAAGTTGTCAGAAATAGTAATATTTCATCTTCTTAAAAAAGAGTTAAGTGCATTTTATTTTGTGTATATATGTGTGTATATACATATATACATATTCATACATATATATGTGCATACATATATGCATATGATATATATGACTAATATATATATATCACATCTTTATCCAATCTCCAGTCATCTTTTGGATACAAACTGGAGAGAATATTATTGTAAATAGTGCTACAATAAACATAAGGGTGCATATCTTTTCAAATTCGAGTTTACACATTATTTGGATAGATATATAGAAGTGGAAATGCTGGGTCATAAGGTAGTTCTATTTTTAATATTTGAATGACCTCTGCTCTTCTCAAATTATTCCAACCACTTGCTCAGGAACTCAAGCAGCTCTGCAACTCTTATTCTGTAGAAAAGTTGACTTTCCCCCTATAGGAAGCTACAGCAGAACACAAGACAATAAAGTCTATTTACAACAGACACTTAAAGAAAATGATAAAAATTAAGACTTGAAGAATGGTTGCTTTGAAAGAAAGTAAATTCCAGATCCCAGGAAGTTGTCAAGTGGGACTAAAACTATTTGGAATGGAGCTTTCTCCTCTTACATCTGGAGAGAAGTTGAACTACTTGGAAATCTATTAAGTTCATTGTAACTCTGTGGCTTTACCTAATGGTTGCATTTTATGAATTAATGAAAGTCTCTAAGCCTAAATCTAGTGTTGAAATGTTCCCAGATGGATCTGTACAAAGATAAACTGGATAATATGAATGGACAGAAGGAAAGAAAAATAAGGGAGGGGGGAGTGGTGATTAATATGGTTTTAGTCAAACATATTTGCCTTGAAAGGATGTGCATTTACTAGTGTGTGACTGAGAAAAATTAACCTCTTTGAGTCTTAATTTATCATTTGTAAAATGGGGATAGTAACACCTACTTCACTGAGTTGATGTGAAAAAGTGGATTGCATGTAAGGTGTACTTCACAGTGGATAGTAAACATTTGATAGTATCATATCACTTACTTTTTGATATTCTCGTCATTTGTTGAGGTACAGGGGGAAATTTCCCCCACCCCAAGACTAGATAGATGAACAGATTATTTTCAGATAGATTGTTAGGAGAAAGACCAAAATAGACAGCATACATATGGAGAATTTGTTTCTAAATTCCAAAGAATAATGGAGCAGATCTAGGCCTCCCTGGTGGCACAGGCTTAAGTCCCAGCACTACAAAACTGTCATCAGCCACTATGACCTGAGTTCAATCCCCAGCCAGGGATCTTACCCACATGGCACAGCAGACCTCTCCTGTCTCACCCGCTGCTCTCTTCAATAGTGGAGTTCAGTAGATCCACATATTCTGTTCCATACTCTGTCTCTTGTCATTCCCTGCCCTCTGGCCTGTACCCCAGTTCTTGTATGCATTAATAAATATAAATCTTTCTTTAAAAAATGGAGGCTATGAGACCCACAAATTGCATTCTTATAAATCATAAAAGGGGGAGTAGTGATCACTTCTCTAATTGTGAAAAGGGTAGAGCTTAAGATAGGATGATCTCTTTTTTCGTTTATGAAAGGATGAAGGAATTAGGCAGACAGACCTCTTCCTCAGCCTCAAGGGATTTCATTGTTCTTACCTCAAAACACTCTGTATGTTAGAGTGGGATGCCTTGAGGAGACCAGTTCTGAGGATTGCAGTGGTCTCTTTTGGATACCTTCACATTCTTGTTATCCATATCAAAATGTATTTGAAATAATTCTAAAAAGTTGCTGTGAACTCAATTCTACCAGCCATCATAAGCACTACAAGGGCACCTCTAAGCAGAAGTAAGTATAGAGGTGTACACATCTAAGGAAGTTTCTCTCCCTGAAGTTTAGCTTCTATAATAAGAGCCCAGATGGTATCCCCACCATATGTTCTTATTTTTAGCCACTCAAAATTATGGGATTTTAAGGTGAAATTAGAGTCAGGGAAACCTGTTTCTCTAGTTATTATTGGCATCTCTTCAGTCTTTTGGCAACTTAGAAAAGCAGTAAGTCCCCTGCTCCATCAGAGATGCCTGTGTGGGATTTAAACCATGTCAATTTCAAAGTGTGTCTATAGCTAGAAAACAATGTTGTTCTTAAAATGGCTAATGTAAATCAGATTAAGTAATTTAAATAAAAATAAACTTGTAAAGTTACTAAGGTGCTGATAAGCGTTTTTAGCTGTTAGACAAAGAGAATGTATTTTTTTTTTTAAGATTTTATTTATACATGCAAGAGCTGGGATACAGGCCAGAGGCTAAGGGATTGAGAGGATTCACCAGAGACAGAGTGGGGAACAGAACAGGCAGATCTACTGAAATACATTGCTGAGGGGAGCAGTGATTGAGGCAGGAGAGGCGCCATGCTGTGTGGGTCCCCTCCATGGCTGGGGATCGAACTCACACTGCAATGGCAGCAGAAATCCCACAGAGTGGTGCTCAACCCCTTGTGCCACCAGGGAAGCCCCAGAGGATGGATATCTTTTATATTTAAAGGGAGAATTACGAACCAACTTTTAATAAGGTAAAGAATAGTAACCAAACAAGAAGCAAATGTGACAGTTTCTGGAAGATGATTTTTCCAAAGCTCAATAAGGATGCAAGTTCTCTGAAAACAGTTCTCTCCACTTGTCATTTTGGAGGATATTTCCTTAGTTGCTAGAACACTTTACTATCTCTCCCTTTCCCAGCAATCAATAAGAAACACTTATAATTTTCTCAATTTTTAACACCTGGATTGAAATCTAGATGAGCATTTATCCACTGAATATACTCCCCTCCAGGATTGTTGGGTAAGGGTTGCCTCCAGGATTGTTCTACTGCCCCCAGACTGTCAGGTCCTGCAGAGTGCTGTTGAGATGGCAGGGAAGCTGCCAGCACAGCCTCTGAGCTCCATGGGACTGTCCCTCCATGTGGCTAAAATCAGAGGTGGTACAAGAGGCTGTGACACTGGTCACCTCAAACATCAGCTGTGTGTCCCTTGTGGTAGGGTGACAGGATTATTCTGAACACAAGTCTTTCTGAATGCAGGACTTACCATACATATATCCAGATGGAAAGGACTGTGAATACTTTGCAAGCGTACCCATGGAACATGACCTATTACATCTTATTTAGCTTGAAAGGGAGAGAGACAGAAAAGGAAGTGTGTGCACACAGCTATGGAAATGACAGATCCAGAGATACACAGGAGGCATCTTGCCTCTGAGCATTTCCTTTTCACACTCCTCTATGATCAGTACCGAACATAATGCCCTATGACCCTCAACACACTGATTAAATTCCTCTTTCTAGACTGCTTTGATTCACTATGATTTTCTTCTATTCTTTGAGACAATGTTTGTTCCAGGTAAATCTCTGGGACACTAAGATCAAGCCTGAACCTTCTTTCTCTTCCACAGTTTGAGTTCAAGTTTGATCCTTTTCATGGTCCACTCTGTTCATACCCATGTTCATCGCCTTCCTTGTTCAAGTCTAGGTCTACAGCTCTCTCTCTTCCAAAAGCTTTTCTTGATTTCTCCATTTAGTTGCAATCTTCTTTATTTTATTTGACACTTTTCATCTTATAGGTGTTTATGTACCTATTTATCTCCCCTCTTAGATAATAAAATCCTCAACCATGGACTCCAAAACTCATTGATCCCTGTACATGTGCCAAATGTCATTTAGCACATGGCACAACTCATAGGAGACATGCAATAAATATTTATTGGCTAAGTAAACAGGTTAAATTTAAACTCTTTGGAGTTGTGGAAACTTTTAGTGTGCTTTCAACACTGCCTCCCGCAACAGCAGACAGGTAGCAGAGATGTTCACATGCTTTCCAAACCCTATTTCCTCCCCTTTTTGGCAAACAGCGAATGTATAAGCCTGGTTCATCCTTTCAGTTAGTGTTCACCATGGGACTCTGTTTTCCTAGAGAAATGAGAATGCAAGCCATACGTGCCTATTCCAGGATTGGTTCCTAAACCTCCAACAGGGTCCTTCCTCTGCTCTTCCCAACTCTCAGGGCTGGTGGTGAATGCCACTACCCCTGTGGATGGGGAATCCACCAGACAGAACAAACACAGGTCCCTGAAAGGCTGTAGACAGTGGACTCCCCTTCACATTATGCCGGAACATGAGTGAGGACTAATCCGTGGATAAACCACAGAGATGTATGTTTGTTTATTATAGCAGTCATCTACCCTGATTCATACAGACATTTAACAGATATTTTTAACTGATTTTATTAACACTAGCAGGGAATAATTATCTGAATTGAGGACACTATAATGTTCCTTTAAGAAAACAATGAATGCTGCCAATCAAGCTAAGATAAACCACCCTGATTTTAAAGATTTTTAAATAGTGCAAAAATGTGACACTTAGAATCAGTGAAATGCCATAACAATAATTCACATGTAAGATAATTCCACAATTCATGAAGTGCTTCAGTGAAATATTCAATCCATCTTGTAACATCTATCCATTAGTTACTTTTATGTTTAACATTATGTTTGGTCCTGAGAATAAAACTTAGTCCCTGCGTTTGTGGATCTCATTCTAGTAGGAGAGATTCATAATTAAAAATAATTAAAATTCAGTTCAGAAGCAATAAGAATGTAGCTAATGTGTAATGTTCATAATGTGTAGTACTCACATTTCCAGGCTATGTCAGTCCCTTGGGATCAGCACTATTTTTGTCTATTTTACTATATGCTGCCAAGTAAGGGTCTGTCTACGGTCAGTAGGAGCAACAAAAAGGTAGTAACTAAGTGCATGATTGGGGTGGGCTGGGAGGGATATGATGCAGGTCAAGAGCTGCATTATAGAGAAAGTGAGGTTTGTTCCTGTGTCTTCAATGAAAAGCGTCTGAAGGGGTAAGCAAAGCTTCCAACGTGAAGGAAAAGTGTACAGAGCAAAGAGCTCATGAGTATTTGCAAAAGGCTGTATAAACAGTCTGAGAATGTGGGAGATAAAGGAAGATGAGTGTAAAGAGAGGGCTGGATAGTCACAGAAAGTTTCAGGTGTGAGGGTGAAGGGCTTGGAATAGTTCAGAAGAATAATGGGAATTTTAGCAAGATTTCTAAAGAGTGGATAGGGGTATGAATATTACCAAACTAAGGTCAAAATGACAGTTTTAAAAATTACTTCTTAAAAATGCCTACATTTATAGACATTTAGTTCAAATTAACAAAGAAATAGGATCCTTTATGTCTCAGTATCATTCGATCAACTAGAATAAAAGATAAATAGTAAGATCCATTAAGATGGCAAAAACATCAGGAACATTTGTTACTGAAATTCATTTGAATTGATTTCATATTACACGTGCATAAAAAGATAATTTTCTTTTCCTTTTGTGGTTTTGTGAGTTATTACCTTGAAAAGAAGACTTTACAACAATCATTCATAAATCCATTCAGTTCACTTATTACCTCTGGAATATTTTCTTTTGAAAATATTACTAGGAGCAATTTTAACCAACCCAAGTTTCAAGCTTTAAAAGGCAGCTATTTTACATACACAGTAAGTACTTTTTCTGAAAATTTTGTGTTATAGATTCATAATTCACAGTGGGCTACCCCTGTTAATATGCACTCACAGCTGCATGCAGCCCTGGGAACCATTATTATATTAAGAATAATGTAAAGACACTTAAACTTATTCTGTATCATCATGCATATTACCAAGTGTGTGCCATTATGAATAGCAGTCACAGCACACAGCATAATGGTATGTTAAAGAAGACGTTGTGGTGTAAACTAAATGCATATTAAGAATACACAAAACTCTGCTGAATTTTAATAGCCCTTATTCATAGGACACAGAGCTCTAATGATCCTCAAAATGCCTGTGATTTAAATAAGCCATCCTATTCCATTCCATTTAAACCCTTGGTGTGAGTTAATCGCCTTGGGTGGACTGGTTCCTAGTGATGAAAGTGAAGAAAGCTTGATTTACACTTAGAGAAATGGGAAGTACATAGAGAACAAATAGAGTGAGTCCTCTCTCATCCACCTCACTAGACATGTCCTGTTCATTTCGGGCGGGATCATAAAGTTGCATGAATTTAGAAGGCATTCATTAATTGATCTCTCTTCTGAAAGTTCATCTCAAAAAATTGCATTTAAAAAATAACCAAAGAAAAATGCTGCCAAAGACACTTGTAGTGTGAAGGAGGAATCTTTAGCTATGCTGTTGCTTAATTTAAGAAATAACATCAGCAATAACCATAATTAATAAAACCCCAGTAGTTGAACTCAAACCCAGCAGCTGAACTCATCTCAATTATTGCAGTAGTTTGATTTCCTTCGTTCTGGTTATTGTAGCAGTACAGAAGAAAATGCCAGACCTATTACCAGAAACTTCACAATTCCTCCCAAACCTGGTTACATACATGTGAATTTCCAATGAGTAGATATGAGATCTACTACAAAGTGGAAACCATATGGGATCTTTATTTTTTCATTTTAAAACCATTTGTGAATGTTTTTAGGGTCTGAGGAAGTACATGAACAATGTTAATGTAGCAAAGTCCCTTAGAGGCCACAAACTTGCCATAGTATACTGTGGTGCCGGTGATTTGTCTGCCTTTTTTCCTTCTTCTGGAATATTTTCTTTTGGGAACCATCCATTGCTCCCTGATCTCATGCGGGATTAAAAATCTTAATGTCCTGTCCTCACCTGGTCAAGAGTGAGTTCAAACCTTGCCAAAGTAGACATGCACTTGAGGCCTCATTAATGTAGAGATCTGACCCAAGCAAGGTCAAAATAATCCAGTACTCCAACGATATTAGAGTTGATAAAAAAACAACTGTTACCCATTGGGAATGGTGAGGGTGTCAGATATTCCCAACTTCATAGCAAGTATGAGGTTACTAGCTGCCATTTTGCCATCTTGTGGAGAGGCCTAGTTACTGAAAGGATTTCAAATAGAAATGAGAGAATGCACGTGAAAGACTTATGCCGATATCATTTTAGCCTCTACCCTCTGCTTGAATAAAATCGCAGCTTCTCTGGACCGCCCAGGTGAAGTAATGAATATTCGTTTATTCTTGTTATTTTGAACTGGGTTCCTATAAGTTGAAAGAAAGAATTCTAAAAATGGATGGGTTTTATGACTCATTCACCCAGTTTTTCTTTTTATCAAATTACCAATAGTTTCAGGAGTTTGTCTTCACCCCTTCAAAATCTTCAATCACCCTCCACCGTAGCTCCAGCGTCAGTGCCCCATCATCTTCCCTCCCTTATCTCCTCTTCTTTTCCTCCTATCCTCCCTGGTAAGCAGTCTGTTTTTCAGAGTCTAAGAATTATTTTTGCCATGCATTACTAGTTTTTCTTTGGTTATTTATGTTTCACAGATGAAACTATACAGTAACTATCTTTCACTTTCTGATTTGTTTCATTTATCATAATTCCTTTAAGATTCATCCAGTTTGTCCCAAAAGACACTATTTCATCTTCTTAAATAGCTGAATAGTATTCCATATAATATCTATTCCAGAATATCTATATCTATTCCATGTAATATCTATTCCAGTTGTTTGTCAATACACATTTGCATTGGTTCTGTAACTTGGCTATTGTAAATAATATGGCTATGAATGTAATGCACAAATGTAATTATAGTAGCGTTTTCATATCTAGGTAAATACCTAGCCCTGGTATTAATGGATCATGTAGTGTTTTTCTAATGACAGTTGGTAAAATTCCCCTGGAAAATTCTTAGTCCCAGTACTTTGGGTCCAGCCTCACCTTCAGCAACAAGCATTGCCAACTGAAGCATTAAATTCCCTTGAACCACAGGGAATGGCTCAAGAATGGGTATGTGACCCAATCAAAGCCAACGAGGCAGGATGAGTATGTAGAAAGAGAGATACAACCTCTTTTCCACTGAATAAATGTTGATGGAACTGAGCATTAAATATACAGGGATTACGATTTGGACCTAGTAAGCCAGTAGATCTGAAAGTGGAGCAGTGAAATGGAGAGAAAGTAAGTCCTGTTGTCTCCTTTGAGACCTTGAAATCATGGATGAATCTGTTTGAACAGATTGCTTCTAGATTTTTAATCATTTATTTCTGTTTATTTAAATGTACTTGAGGCTTTGGTTTTCATTTTTTCTCCACTTACAATCACTAATCATTCTAATACACTAACAATTATTTTACTATCTAAAAAGTTTGTATAATATATTTGTGGATTTCACTTGATTTCTGTCTTTATTACTAGAATGAAGGCTTAACAGCTACTTCTATTGTCTTCCTTTAAGGGACACCTAGGGATTTGATCCTGCAAATCCACCTGTAACACTAATGAAAGACATTTAGGAGCCTCCTTAGTGGCCTAGGGGTTAAGTCTCAGTCTATCACTGCTAAAGCCTGAGTTCGATCCCCAGCCAGGGAGCTAACAAACCCACATGGCACAGAGACCTCTCCCATCTGGCCCACTACTCCCCTCAGCAATGTATGTGTCAATTCGCCTGTTCTGTTCCCTACTCTGTCTCTGGTGAATCCTCTCACCACCACCCGCATCTCTGGCCTGCACCCCAGTTCTCGTATGCATAAATAAATAAATTTTTTTTAATTATAATTATGGTGGTGAGCTAGTCATAAACACTAAAAACCCAGAGTGGAGGCTTCTCTAAGTTGATAAGTTGAGATTATCTACACATACTCAATTTTGTTGCATCCTAAAACAGAGTGAGGGGAGTGTCAGAAGTGGTGCTTAGGCATTATGGGATTCTGCTATTCTGTGCTGTGGTTACTGTATCCCAAAGCCTTGTGTATTTTTTAAGCTACACAGTACTGGGTGAAGCCTACGTTGACTTCTGAGTTTAATTGCCAATCTGAGCTCAAGATCAATGCTGCTGCTAAGCACAGAGGGAATGGCAATCACAGAATAGAATTGGCTCTGCAGCTAGGCAGCTAATAAACATAATTATGAAAAGAATCATCTTTCTTTGAAAGCATGCCATAGATTCCAAGAAAAAGCTTTCAAGTAAAATTTCAGTATTTAGACCCCTGGGGAGGAGGGGGGATTGTCTCCTGGACTGCACAAGCAAGACCTTGGGGCCCCTGAACACAGGACTCGAGTTGCTCCTCCACCCGACTCTGTTCTTTCCAGGAGAGTCGCCCCCCCCCCCCCGCCCCCAAGGACTTCATCAGAAGTTGCCCTGGAAGGTTGACAGGGCTGGGGGCTTACCCTGCCAGTCTTCTTCAGCTAACCCCCCTCCACCTCTTCCTTGGTTTCTGGCCTCTGCTCTTAGGACTAGTCCAGGAGTGAAGGGAGTCTCTGGTGCTGTGGGTGGGGGCAGTGAGCAGACTTGGACCAAGAGTTCCTAGCGCCTGCACAGCACTGTCCTTGGCGTCTGTCAGAAGCCAGATGCGGCCCGCTGGTGTGAGAGGGGAACAAGAACAAGAACTAGAGCCCTGGTCCAGTGAGACCAAGTTCTGGTATTTAGGGGAGGAGGGATTAGGAAGCAGAAATAAAGTTGGGTTCTTGTTCCAACTACATGCATTTGGCAATCAGTTCCTTATTCTCGTGGTTATTTCAGACACTCCTTTTATCTAATGTGCTCCGTCATACATTGCTAACACTTTGCGTAAAATTTTATCTCCATCAAATACATCAACTTCCATAGATGTTCCTTTTCCTCCTAAATTTGTAATTCTAGCCCAAGATCCCTTCTGAACCTCACATTTGTGTTTCCACTGTACCTTTATACTTGGCTGCGCTCTAAAATTCAGCATTTCAATTCCATCAAACCTGGTTTTAAATCTCACAACTACCACTAGAAGTCATGTGAACTTGGGTTCCTTTCCCCTGTCTGGGCCTCAGTTCCACTTCTGTAAATGGAGATAAAAATATCTGTCTCACAGTATTGTTGTCGATATTGAAATGAGAACACTACTAGGGCAAATGTCTCTTTTCTATTCCTCTTATTTTTATAGTGTGAATTCATTCAAAGGCCTCTTACTAGAAAGAAAAAAAGACCACTTCCTTCATCTCGCCACCTTTCCCTCATCACACTGCATTCATCTCATCACTCACATGTGTATATCCTAGGTCAGATTGCATACACTCATCCCTCACTGCACCACACCAGTGTAATTCTGGGGATTGCTCAGTAAGTTTACAATAGTATCTATCCAACTTGGCATATAAAATTGATATTTGGCTCTTCATCTGCTGCTCCATTTTCTGTTCAACAGCTCATTCAAACCCAAGGAAGGGAAGAGAGTTATGATTGACCGCTTTTCTTAATACTCTAATATTCCTGTGCCCAAAATGTGTAGCTACCTCTCTCCCCCTTGACAGTTGTCTTAACCTTCAAAACCTAGCTCAGATACCTCTACCTCTGTGAAGGCTGTCCTGACTGACAAAGATTGTAGAGGTTAGGAGTGTTCATTACGTATCTTCTTTCCTTCGAATTCAAATCCATAGATATTGGACACAGGAGGCAAAAGAGGGATGAGCGTATCTGTATTATTAATATGGATATCACTATTCATGTTATTAATAATAAACTGAATTGAGAAATCTGCAGAGCCTCATCACCACCTACTATACAAATACACGTGAGCATTCAAGCTAGTCGTCCATGAGAAGACAGTCGCCTCCCTCATCTTGCTCAGAGTCCTGTTGACTGAGACTGACCTTAAGAAAATGGAAAGCAAAACCTGTTGTATTTGATGATAGTAGTTCTAGAAATCAAGTGTATGCATCATACATGAACAAAATTTGCTGGGGGCCATGCTACTCATGCTGAGTGACAGAAGTCCAGCATGAGGGACAACTCTGAAAAATCAGGAGCTCCAAAGCTGGCCCCTGCCGGATCGCCGCTGTTTTGGCTGATATTACTGTCACCATCTTTTAAAGCATATTAAGTGCTAATTGGAAATTTCTCACGGTGGGGGGGGGGGTCAGTTTTAAGATTGGCTGTTTTACCAAACAAAATAAGTGGTTGTGCTAGGGGGAAAGGTGGTCCTAAATCGATTATGGGTGTGTGGACTCCAACCCCCACTCCAGACCATCAGTGTTCCAGAACCACAAATCCGATAAGATGATTATTGAAGAGTGGATTACTGGGACCTGAGGGTGGAGTTAAGCAGCCAGGCTGGCTGTAAAAACCGAGGTGAGCCGGGGAGACTCTCGCTCTCTTACGGAGGCGCCAGACCCCCTTCCTTCGGAGCCATTCATTCAACTCGAAGCTAGCTCTCAACGTGCCATTGCTTAAATCTGGTAGAGTATTTGTGGATTTGTATCCTTTTCTTTTTCCTTTGGTGTTATTACTATTTTATTCCCCTTTCTTTCATAAAATAAAACGTGCTAATAACTTTTGCCACGTGTACCTGGAGTTGGGACTTTTAAGTCTTCTGAGCGCGCGGGTGGAGAACCCAGTGTGGGGAACCCATTTTATATTAGGGTTGCCCTGTAACAGTTGCTGAGCAATTTTGATGACGAACTATTGGGTTCAGGATAGGTTGGGGTTAGTGGCTCCTTCTGGGGATGGAATGGTAGGGAATAGATATAGTTTGGGGTTTAATTTCAATATTTCCTTTTTGCTTGGGGCCTGTGGTGGAAATGTTACAGGGCAATCCTAATATAAAATGGGTTTGCCTGACTGGGTCCTCACCCCCGCGCTTGAACGGCACTTATAATGCCCCAACTGCAGGCACACACAACAAAGGTTAATAAAGGGTTTTATTTACAAGGGAAGGAGAAATAGCGTAGTGAATAACACAAGGAGAAGAGAGGGATACAGATCCGTAAATATCCTACCAGTTCCTTGGAGCTGGAACCCAACGGTGCACTGAGAGCTGACTCCCAAAGAAAAAGGACCCCCCAAGGCCCACGTGTCTGCTTTTATATTCAGCCTGGCTGCTCAACTCCACCCTCAGTTCCCAGTGATCCGCTCTTCAATAATGACCTTATGGGATTTGTAGTCCTTGGATCTTGTAGGTCTAGAATGGGGGTCAAAGTCCATAACCTATTTGTATAATCCATTCAGGAGGGTCTTTCCCCCTAACAGAAAGGCTAGTTCATTGTGATAGAGCTGGGTTATTACAACTGCCTCAGTGTTTTGTATATGGATGGATACATGTTGTTTTGCACCAGTCCTAAGAAAATGTAATGAATGTTGTTCTTAAAAACATGTTTTTGCACAGCGCTGGGGCCTGAAGTTCCCCTGTTTTTCCTAAAAAATGTTACAAATGATGTTTCCCTGCTTTCCTGCTTCTTGTGTGTAGAATATAAATAAAGAACTGCTGAGACTCTCAGTGGAAGATGTAAGAGGAAGATGTAAGATGTTGGCACCATAGAAAGTGTCGGTGTTTTCTTGTCCCCTCTCCGCTTTCCCTATACATTCATTGCTGAAGCTGTCTCATCCTGTGGGGACCATGGTTCATTGCTGCAGCTGGCCTGCGGCAAAAATTACATTGATCAAGGCCCAATAAGAAAGTGAGATCTAATGAACCTCAGGCTTTTGCCAATCTCACCAAATGAGTTAAGTTGGTTAAGGGGTACAAAAGGGAAGATCCTCCATCCCCCATATCTTCAAGAGAACTTTTAAGTGTTAGAGGCCATTCCTGTCTTGTATGGGTAAAAATGGGAATTAGGGACATAACTGTCTCCCCAGTGTTCATATGGTGCTGTGCTTTATTGGAAAAAATACATTTGTTTTTATTCATTGTTCCTGCTACAGAGCTCCTAAAACCCTTGGAATTTTAAGACTTTTGTTATGTTAATGTGGTAATCTAAGAGTTGGGGGGGTGGGGCTCCTTGCCAGGAGAACCAACCACCAGATAAGAGGACTGGAACTTTTTGTTCCACCCCTGGCCTGGAGGGGGAAGGACTGGAGGTTCAGAGCAATCACCAATGACCAATGCTTTAGTCAATCATGCCTGTTAGTGAAGCCTCCATAAAAACACAAGACAGGGATGGGAAGTGCAAAAGGGACTATGGTGACTGTGCATGGGTGAATTGGTGGTGGAAATCCTAAAGGGACTACACCCAGAAAAGAAGGCAAACATTGTAGGGAAAAAAAAGTAAATAGTTTAAATTTTTAAAAAATGGAAAAAATTAGCTATTTTTATCTTCAAATTCTTCATCAATGTCTTATAGCTTTCAGTGTACAGGTCATTGGGCTCCTTTGTTAGATTTACTTCTAGGTATTTTATTTTTTAAATATTATTGTAAATGGGGTTGTTAATTTTCTTTCTGGTATTCCTTTTTAATATATAGAATATGACAGATTTTTGTAAATTGATTAGGTGTACTGTATCCTCACTGAATTTACTAGTAGATTTTTTTTAATCCTCCAGCTGTTTCTATATGCTATGTCACCTCCAAATAGTGATGATTTTACTTCTTTTCAGTTCAGATATATTTCATTTCATTCTCTGACCTAATTGTCTGGGCTAGGACTTCTAGTACTATGTTGAGTAAAAGCTGTAAGTGTGGGCATCCTGGTCTTATTCATAATCTTAGAGAAAAAGGTCTCAGTTTTTTACCATTAAGTATGATTAAGTTAGCTGTGGACTTGTCATTACTGGACTTTATAATGTTGTTTAGAGTTTTGCTTTTTGTTTTGTTTTGTTTTTAAATTATAAATGGATGTTAATTCTGTCAAATAATTTTTCCAAGTCTGTTGGGATAATGTGAATTTTACCTTTCATTTTGTTTACATAACGTAACATATTGTTTGATATGTAGATGTTGAACCATCCTTGCACCTTTGTGGCTTCTTTTCCCCTACAGAAAATTATAGGAGTGACTTGGGTCTAATGCACAAGCCAAAGGGGAAATGAGAACCTGGATTTGTAATTAGTATTAACAAAGAAGAGAAAACATACAGAGAAGAGGAGGGTGATGAGGGAAAGAATAAGAAAGGAAACGGTGCACTTCTCTCTCTGCTTAAACTGACAGAGGAGATGGTAGAAGAACATAATTTCTGGGGGATCCACAGCCTTGAATGATTCAAATGATTCTACATAATTACATGATTCTATCTGGATTCTAAGAACTTAAAATTTCTATTTGATTGAAATGTCTGGAGTTCCATAAGTAGAATGCAAACAGGATCTTTTTCAGGAGTCCTGGAGACATAATTCAATCAACTTTTACTAAATTTGAAGCAGCTTCAATCATTTACTTTCAGAAGAAGAAACATAAATAAACTTACTGCACAGCATAAATAATCACAAAGTTCTGCAAGATTTCTGCAAGATTCCATGCATTCATGGAAATAGGTAATAATTTTACAAAGAGATCATCATTACCAAACAAAATAAACCAACTTAAAAAAATGCATAGCTTTTCACATGAATATCTTTAAAGTTGTCTACACATTCTAATCTTTTCAGCATGATTTCTTTAGTCTTAGCTCCATGCTTATGACAGTTGCCTAGTCAAGAGGTGCTATCTTTTTCAACCTTATATTTTAAGGATAGGAGACATAGTTCTATAAAATGGAGACACAAAGACACCTTTCCTCATGAAGTTGTACAACAAGAGATTTGTGATACAGACTGACATTCTGTTAACTATTTTACCCTAGAATTATCTCATAACAGATGAACCTGGTTTAATTTTTTCAACCTAAACATTCTAAATTTAAAATGTGGCAAAGAAATGGAACATTCACAAAATGAAATGTTTTGTAATAATTTGACTTAAAACAAGTTTCAATATATTTCAACTATTCAGTAACTCAAATCTAATTAAAAAAAAAACCAAAAAAAAAAAAAAAACCACCAGACAAAGCATTATGTGACAAAAAGACAGATCCAACAACTTTTTAGCCTGGAACATTAAGAAGGAGATAGCACACAACCTAATATTTTCATTTAGAAACACCTTGTATGTTTCTTCAATCTGATGACCTGTCTAAAATCAATGAAACCTTTTCCACAGGCTCCCTTAATTTGTGAGAATCAGACCAGTGTACGAGAGAACAGAGTGAACAAATTCTTCTCTCTGGTCACTGGCACTGATGTAAATGTCACATGAAACAGCAAATGCAAGAAAATAAAGTAAACCACATCAAAACATCCCTGTGGGGTTTGCACAAAAGAAGACTAGATTCAGGTGGATTAAGAAGCTTATTTTAAAAGACTGTCTTTCCCCAGACCAAATCATCATCATGGCAATGATTAATTTTTTCCAAATAACTTGCTTGCACCTCTATACTAAAATATAATTTCTGTTGCAGACTTCTCATAGCCCTAAGGAGGGAAAAAAGAGAACCTATTGATCAGTGTTCTAATTATAATTGGAAAGTACTTGACTGAGTTTAAATCCCCTGTGTTCATGTTGTATGCACAAAAATCAGAGAGGCTTATTAAAATAGACTCTCTTCTGATAATATCTATAGATACTGTACTCACATTTGGTATTTAAAAACCAAATTCTCAGTCCTTGTCATATCTTTGGACATTGGTGTGGTTTTGGGGTAGAATGACCCTATTGAATTTGAAGTTGACTTTGTGAATTCTATTGAGCTTGAACAGCAACAACAACAAAAAAAGCAGTAACACTTTGTATGACAGTACATTTCAGAAAAATCTTTTTAAAATCCTACCTCTAAAGGGATAAAATATTATTTACCCTTTTTTCCACTAGCATTTCTAGTGTAATATATCATAAATACTTTATGGACAGCTGTGAAAAGGACTATTCATATGTATATTTAAGTATAATCATTCATATATATATACGCATATATACACACACATATGAGTGTGTGATCATTTCATTCCTGAAACACATTACTGGACACAAGGCTTCTAGTTGCTTTGCTCTTTCCACATACCTGTAACACATTTTTATGTGTGGTAGCATAACTGAACCATATTGTGAAAGGTATAGCGAAATAGAATTATATAGAATGTCAAAGCAAGGTGAAAAATTTCAACTGATCTTTGAAAGACAGAACATGTGAAATAGAGTTAATGTCTATCTGGTAGTACAAGCTAGAAGAGCAAATTCTGGTGTGAATTTGTGAACCATCTCTGAGTTCAGATCAAGAACTATTCTTTAGAAAATTCTCACACTTCTATTTTCTTTGTAAGAAAATCCTCACCCCTAACCAACAGTTCAATCTTTTCCTCACTACAAGCTCTGTCCTGTCCTTTCCAACTTCAAATATATTCATTTTCCCTTGTTAATGATACTTTTTGATTTCATTTTTTAGGCCCTTTCTGCTTAAGAGTAAATAGCACACTTTTCTTTTTTATACCAACAAGCTAAGCAACGACCCCTATTCCTGACCTTTATTTTCATTGTAATTTCCTATAAGCTCACTCTTGGCCCTAACATCATTGCCAATGACCTCTCCTGATTCCCAAATCCCACGTCTTTCTGTCAGGTAGTATCACTGATCTTTCTGGAGCATTCTATACTAGACTATACAGAAAACATTCTCTTTGGCACTTTAACTTTTTATCCTCTTCCTTCCCCATAACTAATCCACATCTGTAACTTAAGTGGTGTTTTTTAATTGAGTATAATTGACATAAAACATTGTTAGTTTCAGATGTACAACATAGCCATTCAATATTTGTATACAGTGTGTAATGATCAGCCCAAAAATCATTAAAACCTTCACCATACTTGCTATATTTTTGTGTATGAGGAGAACCTACTCTCTTGGCAATTTTCATTTATGCAATACATTATTATTAGCTACAAATATTTTTCAAAATATTGTATCCTGACTTAATTATTTTATCACTGGAATCTTGTAGCTTTTGTCTCCTTCCTCTATTTAACCAAAACCACAAACCCTTCCTCTTTGGCCACCATCAACCTAGTCTCTGTTTCCATGGACTTGGTGTTTTGGTTATTGTTGTTTTATTTTGGTTTTTATTTAAGACTCAGCATGTAAGTAATCTCATGATATTTGTCTTTCTCTGATTTATTAACATAATGCCCTCAACATCTAACCATGTTGTCCTAAAGGCAAGATAACATTCTTTTTTATGACCGAATAATATACCACTGCATATATAAACTACATCTTTGTTTTTTAAATCCATTCTGACCAATCAATAAACATTTAGGCTGTTAACATACCTTGATTGTTGAACATAGCACTGCAATGAGCATGGAGTAGATTATAGTTTTTTGAGTTAGTGTTTTTGTTTTCGGAGAAATATTCAGAAGTATAATTGCTAAATCATATGGTGGTTCTATTAAATTTTTTTTTTTGGAAACTGCCATACATTTTTCATAGAAGTTATACAAATTTGCATTCTGACCAGCAGTGCATAAGGGGTTCCTCTTCTCCACATCCTTGCCAACAGTTGCTATTTCTTGTCTTTTTGCTAATAGTGCTAATAGTCAATCTTTCAAGTGTCTGGTGACAACCTCACTGTAGTTTTGATTTAAATTTCCTTGATGATTAGTGATGTTGAGAATCTTTCCCTGTCTTCATTGGAAAAGATATTTATTCAGATGGTCCATCCATTTTTTTACTTAGATTATTTTGGTATTTGTTTTTGATTACTTTATTTTGGATATTAGGCTCTTTTTTAATATTTTACTTGTTTATGCACACCAGAGCTGGCATGAAGCCAGAGATGCAGGTGTGAGAGGATTCACCAGAGACAGAGCTGGGAACAGAACAGGTAGACTAACTGAAACACACTGCTGAGGGGAGCAGCAGTCGAGACAGGAGAGGTTTGCTGCACCATGTGGGTCCCCTCCCTGGTCGCGGATAGAACTCACATGCTGCAGTGGCTGCTGAAGCCCCACAGTGCTGTGCTGCGCTCAAGCCCTTGTGCCACCAAGGAGGCCCTGGATATTAGTCTCTTATCAGATATATGTTAGTCCACTTAAATTCTTTTTTCCTTTAGCTGCTTTGATTGGGTGAGTGCTACTGTCCTTTTCTTTCCTAGCTCTTATTTGTCTCTTTGTTCCTGAGGGATGAGGGGCGATGTCAGTCAGCATCTAGTTTTAGTCTGAAAGCCAGAAACTCAGGCAAAGCTTTTAAAGTATGAAAATATATACATTTTTGTGTTTACACAATTATAAATACTGCTGGCCTTTAAACAAGGTAATCTGAAAGTTATCCCCTATGCAAACTTTGCAAAAGTCAGGGCTCCAGAAAAATGTACTAGCTCTTCTCTGAGAACTACCATTGATCTGTAGTGAGCCAGAGGAAGATTACAAAGATCAAGTCCCCAGTCTGCATTCCCTGAGAGCATCTTCATAGGTGTCTAGTATTAGATAAACTCGATGTGTGCCTCTGAGGAACACCAAGACAAGTAAATAGACCTCCTTCCCAGCCTGGCTGGGGATGTTTCATTTGTTGTTTGTGCAGGAGTATAGACTCCAAGAACCAATTCTTCTAATTGTTGTTATCTCACCAATCCAGGAACATAAGTCTCCATGGCCACCAGAGCAAGGTGATGGCACAGATCTCTCGTACGGCAGCCTAAAAAACTGGGGCACCAGACATAAAAACTAAGTTACCAAACACATGTAAAAGCTTCCCTCCAAAATATTCTGGTACTCTGTAGTGCAGTAGAAAAATTTATAGTCGATCTTAGATATGTTTAATTAGACACTTTCTTCCCAGGCTGCAGCTAGGATGATGAGTTTTTAGGGCTCATCACTGAAAGACTAATCTGTTGCCTTTTACTGTGCCCTGAGGGTGGTAGCTGTTTCAAACTGTTTCTCCACTGGTTCTGATTCCATGGAGTCGGTCCATTGGACCCCAGAGCCAGGTGATGCAGAGGTGTTCCTGGTAGGAACTGCAAAAATCAGGGCACCAGACAAGAGAATTATATGTTTTCACTCTGGGAGTTAATAGACAATTTGGAAAAGGTAGAGGGAGGTGTGAGAGCTACCCACTGGACTTTGTTCCCTGAAAATACCTCCACAGTCTTCTAGGAATACACCTGACAAGGGATCTGCCCCCCAGTCAAAGCTCCTGGACTTGCAAATAGGGCTTCTACCCAGAAGGACTAGGGTGTGTCATTGTTGCTACCTGTGCAGGGCTCCGGGAAGACAATCTGTCAAGAGTCATCTCCCAAATTGTTACAGTCCCATGTTGCACAGTAGACAAATATCCCTGGCCTCCAAGACCAGACACTCAAAGGGTATTTCCTGGTCTTCAGCCACAAAAACTAGGGCACCAGATAAATATAAAAAATATGGGGATCTCCCTGGTGGCACAGTGGGTTAAGCTCCACACTATGAAGCAAACCGCAGCCACTGTAGCATGAGCAGCACGAGTTCGATCCCTGCTGGTGGCTGGGGAGGTGACCCACGTGGTGCGGCAGACCTCTCCTGCTGCTTCCCTCAGCAGTGTGTTTTAGTCCATCTGCCTGTCCTGCTCCCCACTCTGGTGGATGCTCTCACCTCCTGTGATTCTAGCCTGTACCCCAGTGCTTGTATGCATAAATAAGTCTTAAAAAAAAAAAACAAGAAATCTGATATCCTAATAAAAAATATATATGGGTAACCAGGCATGTATAAAAGCTTCCTTCTAGGAGGTATGGCATTATAGAGTGGCACAGAGGGTGTGCAAGGATGGATCCCACTAGCCTGATCAAGGCAGAGGTGGACATAGGGACAGCTTGTTCCAGCTTTAGAAAGAAGAGGAGGAATGTGAAAATGGTCCTTGCTTCTGTCTCTGGAGAGAATCTCAGCAGACTGCTGCACCTCTGGTGGACACTTTAAGATCAACAAATGAATGTCCTTGACCTATTGTAAAAAGCATAGTTTTCCAAACCACTGCCCCTGCACTAGGCCCTAGGGCAAGTTAATTTGGTTTTGAGTTCTTTAAGAGAAGTTTCTAAATTTGCTGATTTGGATATGGTGGCTTTCAGCCTGGCTGGCTTTCAAAGCCAGATATTTTGGGGGTTCATCACTCAGTTACAAGGCATAAGAAATGCAGTACCAGATATGGGGGGACAAATCCTTTGTTGTTCAGGGAGAAGTTCTGGATTTTTGAGATCCCTCCCAGGTGTGAGTTGCAGTGCTGGGGATGGAGTTCTGGGCAAGACCAAGTTCCAACCTCAGTGTGGTCCTTTTCTCCTTTGATGCTTAGAAGGTTTTCAGCTTATCTTCAGTCTTCTCCAGAGGGAATTGTACAGTTATGTGTCACTTAATGTGACACTTTCTCAGAAAAGCTTTATTAGGTGACTTCCTCATTGTGTAAATGTCATAAAATGTAATTACACAAATGTACAGATAGTATAACCTACTATATACCTAGGCTGTGTGGTTTGGCCTATTGGGACCATCATCATATATGCCGTCTGTCATTAAATGTTAAGTGTGAACGTTGTTAAGTAGTTATAACTACTATAAGTAGTTATAGATTCAGTGCCTGTGTGTCATAGCTTTCTGTGTGGCCATCTCCCTCTTGTTAAAGGAGTAAGTACTGTGATGGTTATAAAATTAAAACCAATACTTTATGACGTTTCAGTGTATTTATGTAATGC
The DNA here is from genome assembly GCA_019455555.1 of Galemys pyrenaicus. Classification (NCBI taxonomy): domain Eukaryota; kingdom Metazoa; phylum Chordata; class Mammalia; order Eulipotyphla; family Talpidae; genus Galemys; species Galemys pyrenaicus. Next base: position 1,837,429 of record JAGFMF010011858.1, read on the forward strand.
ATGCTTATTTACTTACCTGATTCTCTGAAACTTCCCCATTGATTTACTTCCTCTTGAGCTTAAGTTACTTAAGATTTCAACCAAACACCACTGAGATTAAATTCCCAAACTACCTGTCCAGTTTTGATCTCGCGCCTCTACTTCTAACTTATCTCAAAATATTTTCAGAACTTTTCCTCTCACCTTCTCAAATTCAGAACATCTGGATTAAGTGTGTCTTCCCAAGGCACCTTGCCTGCAGGAAAGAGAGGGTGGAGGATGGCGATACTCTTCTGCTCTAGCTTTGGAATTTCCAGTACAATGACTGGTGATATGACAAAGGCAAATTAGGCAAGAAAAAGCCCCATCTGCTTCCTCCCAATCCATTTGTCTTCATCCCTGCCCTGAGACAAGGGCCATTAAGCACAGAACAACATGCAGTGTGGATGAACAGGTCTCAAATAGAAGAGATTAATCCCACGCAAGTGGACTTGATCCTTAAAATAAACAAACAAATTAGTCTGGTAAATAGAATTTGGGCTTGAGAGGCAGATATCCCTAGAAACTGGCTTTAAAGGGAGTTTCTAAAGCAAATGGAGAGGTTTCAAGAGGACTGGAGCATCAGGGAAAGTGCAAAACTTAGAGCAGTAGCTTATGCTTGATTCAGTTGGTGGAGTCATGCAGGCTAAAATCAGAACTAAATATAATGAATATCTGCACCATCAAGAACTGTACTGTTATGAGAATTCACAATCAGGCATGCACTTAGAAACTATTGCTAGCACCCTATAAAGGAGGGACCTATAGAGAATGCTGGACCAGAGAACAACATTGAGCTGCCTAGGGCTGGGTGTTTGATTTCTGCCCAAGAAAGTGCTGTAACGCTAAGAGAGAACGCTGACAAATCGTTTCCTTTGGATGTCTTTGCTCACATGTGTATTTCATTTTCCTATCCAGAGAATTCAGGATATGATTAATACATGGGGTAGACCTACAGTTTCTTTATTTTTTCTCTAAATAGAATTTTTGTTTTACTTGTCTTGTATTTCCTTTATTAATATTATCTGAGTTAATTCTAAATGAGTTTTTTTAATCTGTACATTGTGGCATCTTGTCTTGATTTGCCATTATCACCATCTTTGAAACTGGGGGAGAGAATATGGGAAGAGAATGTAAGCATTGGGCAACCAGGACATGAAATGTGATGGAGACCTGTTGAGGTAGCCTCTGAGACCTTCTATAAAAATATATTTCCAGCCAAGAGAGGAAGACTGAAGGAAGGAATGTTGTCACTCTGTGACCCATCTCCTTTATCATAGTTGAGGGAAACGGGAACAGATAAACTGTTACACCCTGAGGGAGCACACACAAATACACCCACTCAGTTATAAAAATGGTACCACAGAATTCATGAAGTAGTGGAAATGTCTCTCTAAACCATGTCCTGCACAGTACCTAGGACATAGTGGACAGTTTATAAATAGTGTTTGGGTTACTTGAGCATTTTTAGAAGGAGGTGCAAACAGGTGGAATGCAATAAGATTGTGTGAATTCTATGTTGGATTATTGAGTAGTAGTTCCCTGATAGATGGATGGACAGTTGGTGAAGGGGAGTAGAAAGAGAAGACCACCCAACTTCCAGAGGCTACCACTGGTGGGGGAGAGAGAAAAGGAGAGATGAGCCAATCTTTAGAAATAGAGTGAGAAGTTATGCAGGCATAGGAATGAATGTTCCAGGCTGGAAGAAATAGTCATGTATCCAAGAATGGCACTGAAAAGTAAAGGTAGACAAGGACTGAGAATGGTCAAGATGAAGGCTATTGGCATGACCCTGTCTGTCTCTGGCACAAATAGAATGTTAAGACAAAGTGTGGGTGGAGGAAACCATAGAAAGAATCTTGCACAGACAGAATTCTCTTGACTTCTTGAGGGATGTGCATAAATGTAGACTAGAATCATAATTCTTGTCAAAAATATTTAGTGGGTCTCTGGCAACTATGGAATTAAGGTAATTTATCTTATGCCTAACTTATAAGAACTCTATGATAAGAGCCCACATTCTCCATTTTCAATCTTGCATTTTTTCATTATACAGGAACTCTTGACCATGTCTAAAAAGGACTACTCATTGTTTTCTAAATTACCTTCTACTTTCCTATTCCTATGTGATCTTCCAATGCATGTAATCTTGTGAGCTAATTCAAAATATCTTCCACTCATTCCCTAAACTTTGGTTTTAATTCAGCCTTTTCAATAGGAATTTTGAATAAACCCAACAGCACATTGGCTCAGCAGACATTCTGACTGGCTTTCATACTGGTTCCATCACCTATTTCATGCACAACCTTCATTAAGATGATTAACATTCCTGTGCTTCAGTTTCTTCATCTGTAAGAGGAGAATAATAGCACCTACCTATTAGGATTATTGTAAGGATAAATTGAGCTAAAATAGGTAAAGCACTTAGATCAGTGCCCAGCATATAATAAACCTTCAATTAATATTAACTCTTATTAATCATGAAAGCTTCTCTATGGCACTCTTTAAAAGTTATCTCACCTGCCTTTTTTGTTATTTTAAGCAATGTGGTCTTGTTCATTGGGTTTTACTACCTGGGATGTTCAGTTATTCTGTATGCCTGTGTTTGCTTTCTCTTTTCAGTTGAATTGTGAATTCTTTGAGAGCAAACACAGCTCATATGTATTTTGCCCTTTAGTACCCCGACTGTTTCTTTGTAATACATATGCGTAAAAATATTTAAATGATATATTTCTAAGTTATTTTATAAAAAATCCAAGGAGACTTTATTAGGGAACTGCTTACATATAATTGTTATGTGCAAAGAGTCTTGGACATCTAGGAGTCCTATTATTCATATTTTCATTTCTATGGTGTAATTAACTTTCACAAAACTAATATGAAGTAGAGTCTGTATGAATCACTAGGAAGTGACCATGCCCAGAAAATGAGCAAGTTTTAGATCCATAAAAAGAGTTGTTACAGGTACTACTTGGATTAGCTGTTATTCACAATTTAGTTTAGCCAACTTTACTCCATCAGTGAAATATTATGAACGTAGGCACTTTCATAAATCAAAAGTTTCATAAAGATTTTCCATCCTAGTGCAGTTATTTTGTCTTTCCAAGGTTGGCTGACGGTCATATATCTCTTTAAATTGATTGGGTTTGTTTTTTGGGGGGAGGGAGGGGTAATTACCCGGAAGTGGGGTCATATGGAATTTCTATTAAGTTTTTAAAGGATCTCCATGTTGCTTTTCATAATGATTACAACAATTTATATTCCCATTAATGGTGTACAGGATTCCTAGTCTCCAAATCCCTCCCCACCACATGTTATTTCTTGTCTTCTGGATAGTATTCTTATAAATATGAGTTGATAATCTTATTGTTTTGATTTGCATTTCCCTCGTAATAGGATGATTAAGATCAATTCAAGTGCCTTCTTGGCTATCAGTGTATCTTTTGTAGAAATGCCTCTACTCAGAACACTCGTCCTGCCCATTTTTAATAGGAAGGGTTGTTTATTTTTTGTTATTGACTTTCATGAGTTCTTTACATAATTTGGATATTAATCCCTTGTCAGATGTATGATGTGTGAATATCTTCTCCCATTTATATGTTATCTTTTAGTTTTGGTGACTGTTTTCTTTCACTGTGCAAAGGATTTTTAGTTTGATGTAATCCTGTTTGATTTTTGTTTTCTTTGCTGTTGGAGTCAAATCACCAGGACATCTCTAAGGCCAGCAACAAAGAGCTAATCACCTCTGTTTCCTTCTATGTATTTTTCTGGTTTCGGGTCTATATACAAGTCTTTAATCCAGTTTGAATTAACTTTTGTGTATGGTGTTAGTGATGTAGCTTTATCCTTTTGCATGTGGCTGTCTAATTTTCCCAGCGTTATTTGTTGAAGACACTTTCCTAGTTCCACTGTGTGTTCTTGGCTGCTTTTTCATATATTAGCTGTCCTGTGTGTGGTTTCACTTCTGGGCTCTCATTTCTGTTCCTTGATCTGTGACTGTTTTTATTCCAATACTATACTGTTTTGACTACTATCATATTATAATATGGTTTGAAGTTGGGGAGCATGACACCTCCATTTTTGTACTTTTTTCCTCCGGACTGTTATTGCTACTTGAGTTCTTTTGTAGTTCCAAATAAACTTCATGGGGTTTATTGGTTCTATTTCCATAAAGAATACTGTTGGGATTTTGATAGGGACAGCAATGAGTCAGTATTTTTTAGGTAATAATAGTCATTTAATGATAAATATCTGAGTGCAGAATATCTTTGCATCTCATTCTATTTCTTTCCAGCAATGTCTTGTGATTTTCAGTGCACCTCTTTGAATAAGTCGATTCCAAGTATTTAATTCTTTTTGATGCAATTGTAAATCAGGTAGATTTTTTAGTTCATTATTTGCATATAGCAATGCGAAAGTATTTTTGTATATTAACTTTGTAGCCTATCATTTTACAGTATTTATTAAACTTTTGTAGTTAGAATTTTCATGCCATAAAAGTAATTTCATGTGTTTTGACAAAAGTGTAAACCCTTTTAATCACCATAACAATCAAGATATAATTTTCATCATCCAAAAAGTTTTTCCATGCTCTTTATAGAATTAATCTTCCACCAACTCTGATCATATATGACATTTGATTATATTCTTTTGCTGTAAACTAGCTTTTTCTGTTCCAGAATTTCATACAAATATATTATTCCTGTCTTTGTCTAGCTAATTTCACTCAGCATAATACTTTGTTAATATTTTATTTATGCATACAAGAGCTGGGGTACAGGCTAGTGGTGCGGGTGGGTGAGAGGATTCACCAGAGGAGCGGGGAGGAGAACAGGCAGATTGACTGAAACACACTGCTGAGGGGAGCAGCGGGCAAGGCAGGAGAGCTCTGCTGCACCATGTGGGTCCCCTGCTGAGCAGGGGATCGAAGCAGAGGCCACAAAAGCTCCACAGTGCGGTGCTCAACCCCTCGCGCCATGAGGGAGGCCCCTCAGCATAATATTTTGAGGAGTCGCTCAAGTTGTTGTATACATTAGTAGTCCATTCCTTTAGACCTAAGGAGTATTCCACTGAGTAATATAATATAATTTGTTTATCATTCACCAGTTGAATGTAATCTTGGTTCGTTTCCAGTGTGTGGCCATGATTAATGTGTTCTAAATGAAGAAGACTTTTATAAACATTTTGTCTTTGTGAAGAGCATGTTTCATTTCTCCTGAGTAAATAATAAGTAGCAGAATTTCTGAGTTGTATCTTGTTTAACTTAAGTTTCTGCCAAATATTTTCCAAATGTGTGCTGTACCTTTTTACCATTCCGCCTGACAATATGTAAGGGTTCACATTCATTGTGCTAGTGTCATGTTTTAATTTTACGTATGCCAACAAAATATTAGCTTAATTCTAAACACTCAATATTTTGAAAAAATAAAACATATTTTCCTCATTATTTGGCATTTACAGGGCTCTTATTAACCTTTTTGCAGATCCACGTTGCCATTTTATATAATTTTTTTTCAATTTGAAAAACTTTATAGCTTAGATTTGTTGACAATTTTTTTTAAATATTGAAATTTTTTTTAAAGATTTATTTATTTATACATAATAGAGCTGGGGTACAGGCCAGAGTCCAGGGCAGTGAAAGGATTCATCAGAGACAGAGCGGGGAGCAGAACAGGCAAATCAACTGAAACACACTGCTGAGGGGAACAGCAGGGAGAGGCAGGAGAGGTCTGCTACGCCATGTGGGTCCCCTCCCTGGCCTATGGCAGGGATAGAACTCGTACTGCGGTGACTGGGGTTTGCCTCATAGTGCATTGGTTAACCTACTGCTCCACCAGGGAGGCCCTAGATTTGGCTCATCTGAAATATTTTATTATTTTTGATGGATATTTTAATCTAAGTAGAAGTCTAGATCTCTAGGTACTTTTTTCAGCACTTTAAGTGTAGTGCTCAACTGTCTTCTGCATTACATCTAATGACAAGTTAGCAGTTATTAAAATATGGACTATTCTAATGTATATTTGTCTTTTTAAAATTATTTGTGTGACTGGTCTTTTATCATGCCTAGTGTATGGTTTTTAAAATTATCTTGGTTGGGATTCATTGGTGCTTCTTGAATCTGTATATTGTTTTCATCATATTTAAAATTTGGGATTTTTTTCTCATTGTTTCCCTTGCACATCCCCACCTTATCTAGAATTCCAATTTACGTTATGTTAGATGCCTTGAGGTTATCCCAGGGATCATTAGACTGTCCAAAAATTTTCAGCCTTTTTTCTATTTGCTCAGTCTGAATAATTTCTGTCATCTATTTTCAAGTTTGCAGATCTTTTCTTCTATAATGCTTAATTTTCTGGTAAACTTATCTAGTGAGTTTTTTTTAAAAGGTAAAAATTTTAATCTAGAGATTAACAAAATCAATCTCTAGATTTCCTACTTTTATTTTTTTCCATTTCTCTCTTCTTTATGCTCACATTCTCCTTAAATCCATGTACCTATTAGTAGCAGCTATTTTTAAAATCCTTGTTTGCTAATTGCAATTAATTTGTTAATTATCTTTTCAAGTTCTGTTTCAGTTCACTGATTTTTGTTTGTTTCTTTGTTTGGAAAGTAATTTTTAATTGGATACTGGACAACATAAATGTTACTTTTTGCATTTTGTTTTCTTTTTTAAAAGGAGTTTGGATTAAATAATAAGTAAATCAGTTACAGATATGCTTGACCCTTTTGAAGATTATTTTTATCTATTACTAAGAATGGTCTAGAGCATCTATTATTCTGATTTGGCCCTGTAATTAAGGATTTCTTCTTCTGGGTTCACTACTAAATGTTTTAGTTGCTTAAAGAGATCTGTCTCCTGACCCAGTGAGATCTTCATTATTGCACAGTCATGCCTTTTAGTACCTATAGTTCCTTGCTTGTTCTAGTAGAATTTTCTTATATGCAACTTAAAGTTTAGTAATTAAGCAATGACACAATAAAGTCCTATGCAGATTTCAGAAGCTCTTATTCTAGATAACCCTTTTCTCTCCAGGATTCTGCCCCCATTAGACAAATAATAACTACTTTAGCCCCTGTAAACTATAATTTCTGACTCCATAATAAGTGACACCTCTGTCCTCTGTTTGGTTTCAATGTCCTTTTGTGACAGTATGGAAGTCTTCCTTTTGCCACCTTTAGACAGAAAATTAGAACACTTATTGGCATAATCTCATCTGTTATGCTTTCCTTGAAGAACTTGTTAGCTCAGTCTAGAAATAGTTAATTAGTACATTTTGTCCAGTTTTCAGATTGTTTACAGTAGGATGTCATTTCAAGTACTAGTTATTTTGTCATGGCCAGAGATCTAAGTAATTGAAATTTGTGAAGAAAAAATGAGCAATTTTTAAAAATAAAAAAAGCTCTTACACCAGTTTCTTATGCCATAAAAAACGAGAATCTGTGTTCAGAATGATGATCGAGAAGTACTATAATCTTCTAAATTATCAAATCCACATTAAGAATATTATAGCCATTTTTTAGGAGAGTAAAATTATATTAAATTTTTTGTGAGTTAAAATAATCACTTTTTGGTCATTTCAGTTCACTAGAAAATTACGTTCATATGTTCATTCTGTTATCTGAGTATCCTGATAAATTGTTTTATTACATTATTTTGTGATTAACATTTTGATCATTTGTAAATTTTCATGCTTATCATATAGAGGTTTTATTTTTTTATTTACCCAGGGCTGTGTGAGAATATTAAGGTATATTTTTCATGTCTTTAGTAGGTTGTTTTGGGACAAATTCTGATTTATTTTACTGCATAACAGGGCAAGCACACCATTAAAAGGCGTCTCATTTATTTCCTCAAGTAGATAATTGTCCATAGTGAGTTTCCTAAAAAGGAGTCAGACCCGGACATGAGAAAGAAGAAAGCTCAAATCAAGCCAAAATGAAAAATTGAGTCAGTGCCTGAGTAGGCCAAAATGGCCTTTTTAGCCCTCAGTACAGCACTTGGCCTACTTTTTTCTTAAGATTTTGTTTCTAGCACCCAGTTTGTCATTTCTGTAATGGGCTTTTAAATGATTTTTTTTTCTTTAGGAAGGTACATTTATCATGGTGGTAGAAAGAGCCCTGGAATAGAACTTTGGAGAACTGGGTTATGGCCTTGCTTCCATGAGCTATGTGATTTGGAGGAAATTATTTACCTTGTCTGAGGTGTGGATTAGAATGGGAGCTTTTCATTCTGTTTTTCTTCTGCTTATTGGTTTTAGCAGTGGTTTTTAAGCTAGAGAATACTATGTATAAAATAGTATTTTATGAAATTGCAATGTGTAAAAGCAATGGAAGTGGATTTTTGCCTGATCAATGGAAAGACTTGAAGGCCCTCTAGCTCATCCTCTCCCACTGGCCCAAAGGCACCCCTGGGGTTCAGTAGTGTAAAGGTCTCAAGGCTACATGCACTACCTTTTAGTGACACTTCCCTTTGATTTCTAACTTCTGTGACATTGGATCCTCTCCCTTTCTTTGAACCATAACATCCAGAGGTGATTTTCTTCCTCTAAAGGAGGCCTCTCAGCATAAAAAAAAGAAAGGACTTGAGTATAGTTTTGTCTCTACCATCTATTAGCTGAGGATCTTGGACAAAAACTTTCTCTCTCTGAACTTCAATTTCTTTTCTGAAAAATGGGGCTATGAAAGAAGTCCACTTTGCAAATAAAATGCTATGTGAAATGTATGGAAACTATCAAATACCTTTTCAGTGTTGGATCTTAATAGGAAAAGCAGTCTTTGAAATGAAGGAGAAAAAATAAAAAATATCACAGATGGATTAACTATTGAGGTACAGATTGTTGAATGGACAAAGTCTATGGGGTGTTTTTGGAAAGGCAGCAGTCTCTGGAGAAAATGGTACAGCCCAGCGGATAAGAGCAAAGCTGTCCTCCAGATTTTCTAGATTTGGAGCTTGTGCCTGCCACTTAACCACCAATGTGACTTCCTGAGTCCAGTTTACCTCATTTGTAAAAAGTTTAGAAAGTTGTAATAAGGATTAAATGAGTAAATATATCTGAAAGTTATTTTAAAATACTCAGAAAACATTTGGTATCTGATAAGATAAAACATTATTAATCACACAACTTTATAAAACATCCTGATCTTTCCCTTCATTGTTCCCTTGATAGTTAAAAGGGATATTCAACCACTTAGCTGTGCCATTCTAAGTAACAGTTTTGCAAATGATGCTTCTGATACCTAAGTTCTTATACAAAACATATCTGTTTCATTGTCAGTTTTCTTTAAGGATTCACTGTGTCAGTTGTTTGTATTAAAGATTAGTGATACAAATTTCTTATTCTTTGAACTAAATATAATATTAACTGTAACAGAATGCCCTTTGAAGTTAAAGTACCTGCCTTAAAATGACTTTAAAAACAAATGTTTGCTCAAAATACTAATATTTGCTTTAAAACTAAAAAAGGGTACACTTTTTTTTTTCAGTACTATAACAATGATGGGGGTGACCTCCTTTTATTCCTTAGAAGTGATGAAGATAGGGCCTCCCTGGTGGCGCAGTAGGTTAAGCAATGCACTATGAAGCAAACCTCAGCCACTGCAGCACGAGTTCGATCCCTGCTGCCGGCCAGGGAGGGGACCCACATGGTGCGGCAGACCTCTCCTGCTGTGCCCGCTGCTCCTCTCAGCAGTGTACTTCAGTTGATCTGCCTATTCCACTCCCCGCATTCTGTGGTGAATCCTCTCACCACCACCCCCTCCACACACACACCTCTGGCCTGTACCCCAGTGCTTGTATACATAAATAAATAAATCTTTAAAAAAAAAAGTGATGAAGATAACTTTCCAGGAAGGCCATAAGCTTAGAAAGACCTCCCGCTGAAGACTACCTTTGAGCCAGGTCCTCCTCGTATCTGCTCCCCACTTTTCATCTTGGCTAAGACATTGTTTTCATTGAGTAGAAGGATGTTATTTTTGGCAAAGGAGCAGATAGGCAGAGAATTAGAATTCACTGTCCTTTAAAAGCACAGATGTTGTGCTTTGAAATAGGATGTAAATAGTAAGTAGGATACTGTTAAGATACATTCAAATACAGTGAGAGGGAATGTTCAAAGATTAAAAGGTTAGAGCTACCTGATCCTCAGAAGGGAGCAGACCTGCAATTTACTACCAAAACTTCACAGCCCCTCCATAGAGCAAAATCTATGTAGATTTGGGAATTAACCACAGCTCAAAGGCTGGACCTGATTGGCTTGAGTTTAATCCAATTTCTCTGGGTCATGCCAGATAATCCCAACCAATAGAACAAAGGAGAGATTTGTTGGAATCTTTAGCGATACAGTTTCCCTTTACTCTGAAAAGAACCATCACTCTCCTCTGCCATTTATTGCCATTGTTATTGGCTGACTATCTAGCTGCCATATTGGAGAGGAGTTAAATAAATTTGAGTTAATTTTATATTACTTGAAAACAAAAATGGATTAATAGCTACACAAAGTGTATTATACAAAACGTTTCGGTTTCAGGTTACTAGGTTCTTATGGTGAAAAGGGATTCTGACAGTGGTCTAACAAAATATTATAATGAGGGTATTTTTAGACCAAAGTCAGACAAACTCAAAGCCACCACTTACAAACTCCTCAGGCGAGTTTCTAAACATCTCTGAATGTCATTTTCCTCATCTATTAGAGAACTACCCTATTTCAAGTGAATACAAATATGTTTTAAAGTAAAGGATTCTTAGGGCCTCCCTGGTGGCGCAGTGGGTTAAGCAATGCACTGTGAGGCAAACCGCAGCCACTGCAGCACAAGTTCAATTCTTGATGCCGGCCAGGGTGGGGACCCACATGGTGTGGCAGACCTCTCCTGCTGTGCCCGCTACTCCCCTCAGCAGTGTACTTCGGTTGATCTGCCTGTTCTGCTCCCCGCTCTCTGTGGTGAGTCCTCTCACCCCCCCACACCTCTGGCCTAGTGCTTGTATGCATAGATAAATCTTTAAAAAAAAAATAAAGGATTCTTACTGAATGAGAAGTTCAGAGCAATGTAGATGAATTTTATCATTTTGATGCTTTTCATTAGAAACAGTTTGTTCTGTCTGTAGATCAGTCAAATGCTCAGAAACTTCTGTGAGGTGAAAATCTGCACTCCATGCACTAACTTCAATCTATTTCTGGCTGGACAGGATTTTGTCAAGGGACAAGGTGACTTTGAATGAAGCGTACAATGTTCTTAAATTACATCCTATGGAAAAATAAAGGATGTCTCAGAGAAAATAAGTCATGTTGGTACTTTTCAATACTTCTCCATAATTAATATACAAAAGGACTTCCTTATGTGATTATGTTATCTCTGTGAAATATAACTTTGCTAAAATACACATTTCTGAAACTGTAATATATAACCTGGATGCTTTTGGCAGGTGGAATTACTTTTCTCTGGGAATTCAAGATGCTTCCCAAATTTCTTCTCTGCTCTGTAACTTAGGCTTGGTCTTTGTTTTATGGATGAGAAAACTAAAACCCATATAATATTTGAGAGACTGTCCATCTACCCATGACAGTGAAAGGAAAAGAGTATATAAAGCTACTTACATTCAGTCTGTACCCATTTACTGTCCTGTATGAGTGTGTTATAGAATTTCATAGATACAAGAAGACAAACCTTTCCAATCCAGGTTGAGACCCTGTGATGGGCTAAGTTACATACCCCTAAAAATTCAATAATAAAATTCTAATTTCCAATACTGCAGAATATGGCCATATTTGGAAATAAGTCTTTAAAAGGATTTTTTTTTTTAATCAGTGGTGGCTTTGTTGTTGGGTTTTTTGGGAAAGATTTATTTATGCATACAAGAACTGGGGTATAGGCCAGAGGTATAGGAGGGGTGAGAGGATTCACCAAAGACAGAGTGGGAAGCAGAACAGGCAGATCACCTGAGATACACTGCTGAGGGGAGCAGCGGGCAAGGCAGGAGAGGTCTGCTGTGCCATGTGGGTGTGCTTTCTGGCCGGGAATCTAACCCGTGCTGCAGTGACTGCAGACAGCTTCATAGCACCTTGCACCACCAGGGAGGCCCAAGATGATTTATTTTTTAACCTCATTCTTTGAGGTCATAATGATGGGCTGAATTCAGTATGACTGGTGTCTGTCTAAGAAAAGATTAGGTTGAATTCTGTGTATGTGTGGTGTGAGACAGTAGTCTAGTTTCATTCTTTTGCATATGGCTATCCAGTTATCCCAACCCTATTTATTGAAGAAAGTTTCCTTGCTGCAGTGCATGTTCTTGGCTCCTTTGTCAAATTAACTCCCCATACAGGCATGGGCTTATTTCTGGGTACTTAATTCTATTCCTCTGGTCTGGGTGTCTGTTTTTGTTCCAGAACCATAATGTTTTGATTATTCAGCTTTGTAGTAAAGTTTGAAGTCTGGAGCTGTGGTGCTGCCCATTCTTTTTCTTTTTTGTCAGGAGTGCTTTCACTGCTTGGGGTCTTCTATAGTTCCATGTGATTTCAGTAATGTTCCTTCTCTTATTTTGAAGAATGCTATTGAAACTTTGTCAGGGATGGCATTGAATCTGTATAATGCTTTGGGTAGGATGGCCACTTTAACGATGTTAATTCATTGAGCAAATATATATAAACACAGTGGATATCAGCTATCAAAAAAAGATAAATTCTTGCTATTTGTGACAACATGAATGGAGCTGGAGGTGGATTGTGCTAAGCAAAATAAGTCAGAAGAAGGAAGATATGTAGCATATAGAGAAACCAAACAAAATGTCAGATAAAGCCAAACTAACAATGAAACCTGAAAATCTGACTGTAGAACTGAGGACACCACAGTCCCTTGTGCTCTTCCTTTCTCTATTTTGACCCTTTTCCCTACCTCCCCCACCCCCCCATGGTCAACTTGCAGGTTTTGTCTTTTTCCTGACCCTTTGTTCAGTTTCTCTACATCCCACATATAAGTGAAACACCTGATACTTTCTTTTTCCTTCTGACTTCTTACTGTTAGTAGCATCCCTTGCAGCTCCATCCATGTTGCTGAAAATTACCTGAGTTTATCTTTTTTGATCACTGAGAAAGTTGTATATTACAGACACCTCCTTTGTCCTGGATCCTTGGAGTCTGGAGGAATAACTGTTAAGACCTCACAACTGCTATTGACCAGGCTGGAGGGGGTTGGAGTGGAGGGGGAGCAGGGTGCAGTACTAGGGGTTCCTTTATAGAGCTGAGGAAGGCTACTTTTCTAAACTCACCATTCTGATTCTGGTTGGTCAACTTAGCACCCAGCATAGGCTGTGCCTTGTGACTTAGAATTCTAGGAAGGCCCAAGATTGACCTTCTCTATGGGACCTGCCATGAGTGAACTGGAGTGTGAAGGCCAGGGCTGCCATTATTGGGCCTCAGTCACTTTATGTGTGCAGTGATTGAGGTCATTTTGACAATAGTTCAAGGTCAATTCAATTCTTAAATTTTGACTCTAATACACAAATAATGAAAGTTTAAAGGGAATGAAAAATATTTAGCAAAATACAGTCCACAATCCAAATACAGCCTAGGCCTGCTTTTCTACAACCCTGAGCCTACATTTGTTTTAATTGGTTTTCTAAAAAAAAGAAAGATAATATTTATATCACGTGTTGTGTAACATGCCATGCATTATTCTAAAACTTTGCATTTATTATTCAGTCTTTGCAACAACCCTATGAAATAGTTATTGCTATTCATTTTTTTAAATATTTATTTATGCACAGAAAAAGAGGAATGTAGACCAGAGTTGGAGGGCGAGTGGTAAGAGAATTCACCAGAGACAGAGTGGGGAGCCAAACAGTTAGAACTACTGATATACACTGCTGAGAGGAGCAGTGGGTGAGATAGGAGAGGTCTACTGTGCCATGTGGGTCACCTCCCTGGCCGGGGATCAAACTCTGGTCTTGGGGGTGATACCACTGAGACTTAACCCTTAGGCCACCAGGAAGGCCCAAGTGCTACTATTCATTTTATAGATGAACAAACTGAAATTAGTCAAAGAGCACACAGCTAATGGATGTCAGTTCTTCTGGGATTTCTATTCAGAGTCTTACTCAGAGCCTATGCTCTCTACTTCTGTTCCTGTGTAGAAAAGGATGCAACACTATCAATATGTAAGTGCCAAAAGAGAGGTGCTGGCAGTACATTCCAGGTGTTTCCTGGAAAAAAGATTATAGTGTTCAAAAAGAAGCAAGGGAAGGCTTTGTAAGAGAATGAGGTCAGATATCTACCTGGATGATAGAGGAACACTAACTTTGAACCCCAATTAGCAAAATAGTCTCCCCAGCTCCATTCTTATTAGTAGACCTATATTACAAAATATTGCATTTAATTATTATTTAGTTACAGTAATTATAATATTTAATTATTAACTTTTTAATTCATGGACATTGTAAAAGCTACTTGAATCATATCCTAGATTTTACTTCTTGGCTCACAAAATCTAAAATATTGATAATCTGCTCCTTTACAGGAAAGCTTTGCTAACCTCTGCTCTAGAATATGTAAAAATAATTTGGGTGATTGGAAAAATGATTGTAACCATTAATATTAACCTTCTCCTTTACTGGCAAGTTGTGTTCAGTAGACTTAGACACTTCGGCCATCATGTTGCTAATTATATTTTAAATTTTAATATATCATTTTAAGTTTAAGAAGTGATTATTGTTTGGATGACAAACACATCTTTTGAATGAAAGCAAAATGGAATAAATGAGTGTGCAAAGAAACATTGCTGTCATACCATGACTGTTTTAACCAGGTATTCATGTTTGGTTTCTGTGACTGTGGGCCAGAAAATGACAACTGATTGCATTTTATAGACATAAAAGAGGAAGTCAAGGGCCTCCTTGGTGGAACAGGGAGTTGAGCACCACATTGTGGGGCTTCGGCAGCCGCTGCAGTATGGGTTCAATCCATGGCCATAGCCAGAGAGGGGACCCACATGGTAAGGCAGACCTCTCCTGCCTCGCCCGCTACTCCCCTCAGCAGTGTATTTGTCAGTCCCCACTCTGTCTCTGATGAATCCGCTCACCCTCTGCATTTCTCTGGCCTGAACCCCAGCTCTTGTATGCATAAAAAATAAAATCTTAGGAAAAAAAAAAAAATAGACCCTAAGGTGTCCTGTGGGGTAGAGGCCTGGGTCCTTTAAAAAAAAAGACGAAGTCAAGATAAATTTTAAGCAACATGCCAAAGAACCCCTATATTCTCTATTTGGATCATTGTAAATGTATTGTTTTGATTATTCATTTATTTTGATACCTCCATATGGAAAACTCCCCACAAACACACACACACTTGATTTGTATAAAAGCACTGCTATTATTACTGTGACATTAAAGTTGAATTAGCAACTGAACACAGGCAACTTCATAACTTTAGCTAGATATTTATGTTTAAGAAGTAATACTGTCTGAGAGCTGAGAATTTTTAGCCCACAGTTCATTTCCAGTTTGACCTAGACCCATCAAAATTTTCAAAATCTTTCCTGCAGAAATGCTAACATAATGTTATTGCTTGATGTGTTGAAAATTGGGCTCAAGATTTTTATGCAACTATCCTGTTTTAGTGACTCTGCTCTCACCATATTTGGTGACACATGAAACATTTCAAGAGGCAAATCCTGGCAAAAATAAAAGCCAGGTATTTTATCATCTCTTCAAACTCAACACCCTGCCAAGCTAGTGAGTTCTTCATCTGCTGTCTTTCTAAAACTAGTATGAAAATCCACTCCCAGAATAAAACTTTATAGTCTTTTATGCTTTTCTCTCTATGGCTTCAACAACTAACCAGTCACTAAAATAGTAAACATTTATTGTGGACTTACTACAGCCTTAACATTTAACTATTTCACACATATTATTTCTAATTTTCATAATACTCTTAGGGTAGTTTCATAATATAGTTGATAAAAAGAAATTTAATCTCAGCGAGATTAAATAAATTACAAATATGTATCTACTAAGTGCCAGAGTCCACATCACAATCTTTTGCATCTGATTCAAATGCCATGATCTTCCCAAGCATCACTAGTTACTGATTTCTTTTTTCCTTCCTACAAACTTTTTTTTAACCCTTTCCACTCTCGAGTCTCCACTAGCTATTCAGATGCCTCTCACTCTCCTGTTAGTCTCCCAGGCTCCATTTTCTCCCTTTTCGGCCATCTCCCGCTGTGTTCGAGAAGGAAGCATTCTGAAAAATTCCCTTATCAACTCACAGAATAAGAGCTCTTGTTTTGAGCCTTTCCTGCCTATAGTCTCTGTCAACTAATATTAACCACGTTCATCTGGTATACACATTAATTTGTCCTTTTTTGATAATTTTGTCATCTCTTTTTCTATTTGAGTCAGAGATTTTAGTTGGCAGGAATTTATACCCTGCTGAACCTATGAACAACCCTCATTGTTCTGCTACCTAAAATGATTTATTTGGCAGTTTCTTTTTTTCTAAGTAGTCATTTTCCCCTTCCTGAATGTCAACAATGCATTAAAGGAAATACAATGGTAGGAGAACCTTACCATGAGAAAATGTTCTTATAAATGTGTTTGCCTGGCTTGAGAAGACAGCTCAGTTTCTCCTAAGGAGACCTGTGCATCATTTTGAATAGCATTCAAATGACTATCTTGGCTAAATCTCCCATCTCATTGCTGTCTTTGTTAAAGCCAGGGCACCAGGGAGTTCAAGGTGAGATTTTACCGACATGGTGTAAAGGAACTCTCCAGCCCCTCTTGTATTTTCAAAGATTGCTTTATATTGTCTACACATCTCAAAATAGCACTGCCCTTCTTTGCTGTTGCCTTGCACTGTGAACGCCTATTCAATTTGTTATCCACCATCCTCCCAAATCTCACTCAGCATGACAGCTTCCTGAGTAATACCCCCATAATTTGAATCTGTGCTGAGAGTTATTTTCTCTCAGGTGCATATATTATCTTGCATGTCTTTGTATTAAACCTCATCTCACTTTTGTTCAACCAGTGCCCTGAATTATCTATATCCTGCTGGGTTTGTAATATGTCATCGTCTTTATCTCCCCTACCTGCAAGCTTTCTGCTATTTGCAAATTTGGTCAATATCACATTGACCTTCTTTTCAAGGTCAGTCATGAAAAGGATTGGATGGGAAAGGTGGGTGCAGGCCCACACTCTGATGGAGCACAGAGGACTCACATCCCAAATGACAAACACTCTTTGTATCCTCTTTGTAAATCATTCCAGTTTATCCACTACCTCTCATTGTACTCCGGACAATACTTGTCTAATCTTTTAGTGAGTTGTGTGTGATGGAGGGTCAGGTGCCCTGGGAAAAATAGAAAAGTATCAGGACTATTGTAATCACCAAGGTGGAAAGGGCAACATGGAATACAACATCCAAACTTCTTTCTTTAACCTCTCAAATACGGGCATAATAGCACGCACACCATTTAGTTCAGGACTAAAGCCTGCTCTATCTGTTCCATGTATTGGGGTTTTAGACCTACCATTCTGCTTCTTTAAATCCAGTGTTTGAACTCTCTTCTTCTAGTGTCGTGGGATTTACTTGGAGCTGGGTGCTTAGCTGGGTGCTGTCACACCCCAAAAGTGTTTATCTGAGTTACCACTTTATCTCAGATTTATGTCACATTGTTCATCAAATTTCTAGACTTAGTTTAAATGCTCTTCCTCTCTGTCTGGATTCCAAAGGTGGTAGCAGCTAATGTATGATTCTGAATGTCGCGTGTGGGAGGCTGACTCTTCTTGAGTCAGTGGCGAAAGGAGTAAAGACCAAGAGCTATGCTTCTGTACGGCTGTAGCTTCAATTTTCATTCTCATTCTCTCCCCGTCCCCCTCTATGGGGCTGTTGGTACCATATCACTCAGGTGCATTTTGTGATATTTTTACTTTCTATGGGTTAACATAGTTTTTGACAAAAGAAGTGAAATAGCTCTAATTTCTATCTCTATTTCTCCTTGAACATCCACCTCTCTGGTGTCTCACAGGTGCTCTTCTTAGACTTTTTAAAGAAACATTTTAGAGAGTATTCACTTGGGGGTGCATATGTATCTGTTAGAAACAGAGAAATTAAGGGCTCTCTCAAGATACAAAAATTCAGTTCATTCCATGCTGAAATTCGGCCAACTTAGAATCAGTGTAAGTTCCTGTCAAGAAGATTCCTGCTCTGCTTGAGATTCCAGAAATCACAGGGTTTAAAACATCAGTGGGTGTCCAGCTAGTCTACCCCGCAGGGCAGTGCCAGGGTGAGGATGCCAGGGTGAGGGACCCCCTAGCAATGCCTGATAGCATTTTGGGTGGCTACCACCTGGGAGGACACGACGTTTATGGAGGAGGTAGTAGCCAGGAGTGCTGCTAAACTTCAAGAGTACACAGGAGCACCTCAAAACATCATTGTCAGGGCTAAGAAACCTTGACCTAATTAATGTCTTTTACAACACTGTATTCAGGGGGGAGGGAACCCAGTAAGCAAATGAAGGGGAAGCCGCACATCTCAACTCTCTTGTCTTGGTGACTCCCAGGACTTACTTGCTCCAATACTTTCCTCCAGATCTACCCTCGCTTGTCTGTCTGTACCAGTTGGTCCTAGCACAGGAGAAAAAACAAATGCCACCACTCTACTCATTCACAGCCATTTCCTAACACTAAAGTCTCAGTGGGACTTCCTCAGTAACGCCTGAGTCAGTGTACCCTGAAAATAAATGCCCTAGCTGACTCAGGGGGGAAAGCCAGATCAGACCCACCAGGCTGGTTCTGCCCTCGGGGGAAGAGCCCTCACCAGAACCCACCACGTTGTCACATGGTCCCTGATCTCCCAGACTCTTGGAACTGTTGTCTAAGCTCCTAGAGTGTGGTGTTTTGTCATACAACCTGAGTTAAGATACAGGTAGTGAGTGAAGTCGTGTTTTAGGATGCTTGTCCTGGCACCATGAAAATAAAATAGGCCTCTATCTTTTTGAGTTCCCCACAAACACAACACAGAACCGCAGAGAAGGTGGCCCATAACTGCCTGAGAGAGAAGGGTTCATTTCACAGAGAAAAAACCTGCCAGTAAAACAATCCTGTGATTTATGTCCACTTGATTTCTCAAAAGTTATATGGGCCTCTGGGATTGAGAGTGACTCACCATAAATACAACACCACTCCACGTTGTATTTATCTTCATCACAATATGGTACTTTTTTTAGTTTCTTTTAGACAGTGATTATTGTTCCCAATTTGACTTTCCTAAAGACACTGAAATGTAGCAAATACATAATCAGGGTATGGTGTGTTCTAAACTGAATTTAAGTCCTTAGATTAGTCAATGAGAGATTTTTCCCAGTATTGAGTCCTAATTTTTAATTAAAAAACAAAACCCTAGTTAGCTGCTTGCCACACATAGCTGACTAATTCAAGAAGAGTATAGATGAAATCATAAATGAATCACTAGGGAGAGGTCCTTTGTCTAAGTGTTAGGTTATAGTTGCTATAGTTCTCTTTGAGATTTGGCTTTATTATCCAATTTGTGATACACTTACCCAAAAGCGTTTGTGCATATGGGAAGAATCAAGCCTTTTCCTAAAAGGAAGGGTAATTCTTAAATTTCGGTGAATTGGACTGTCCTGTGGGATTGCCACAGCGGAGGACAGGCTCGGTGAAGCCAGGCTAACCAGTCTGCACATGCATAGCAGAAGAGGCTGTGAATCAATATTGCCTTCAGGAAGGGGTAAATAATCTAACCTCCAGAATGAGCCTGAAACTGTCTGCTTTTAGAGCAGGTACTTAAAAATTACAACCATTGGACAGAAATACTTTAACTCTACACTGAAACAAGGAAAATGATATACATTTTCTGGGGAAAAAAACTCATTTAAATGTATACTATGGTATAAAAGAACCATGTCAGACCTTTCTAAAGAGTGTAGATTTGGGTAGGAAGTAAAAGGGAACAGGATAGTATAGAGAATGTCTGTCGATGAAGGCGTTTTGTTGTTTGTATTTTAAATCTCAAAAACAATTAGTAAAATATAAAAGACAGTTAATTTTCTCACCAGTGGTCTGCTGGGAACATGTTCAATTATTAGAAGCACAAGAATCTTCAGGAACTGTATTCCCTCAATATAATGCATTTATGGTGAAGTTTAAGTCATTGGCTGCCTTTACTACTTCAAGTCTAGTCCTCACTCCTAGAGTCACAACATATTTGTATGATACTGTCAGTAAGCTAATTTGTCACCTTTAAAAAATACCAGTGTTTGAGAACAGTTGGACTTATCATAAACATTAGATTCGAATAAAGACTGTATCACTGTGATAATCTCATTCACAACTCACTATGTCGTCTAAACGACATCAAACAACTCACTATGTTTGACTAAAAATGGAAGCGGTGGTTTAGAACTACACTGTAAGGGATTGCATATATATATATATATATACCCCACTTGGCGTGTATAATCTGGGTGTATCCATTAGAGTATGACATATAAATGCCGTGTGCAAAATAAGTCATGGCAGAAAAAAACTGGAAAACCGTTGATCTAGTATTTGCCAAATTCTTAAGCAATCTATATTTGGAGGCCAGGATGTTTTTCTCAAGGCAGCCAATCCCAAATGAAGGTCAAACAGTGATCCTCAGGACCCATGTCCGCTACTTGACCTATTTAATAAATATGGCAGCAAAGCAAAAGGTGACATTATACTTGAAACTTGAAAGACTGCTTGGCTTTTCCTCTAGATTTGATGAATTGCATAGATATTTTCCTTAATCAAGCCCCAGGGTCTGAGAAAAGCAACTTAAAGCAAACAGAGTCTACAGACAGGCTAACAGATTAATGGAAAGGTTGAAGAGTTGAGAGAGAGTATCGCCTGAGATAAAGTGAATAAATAGCTAAAATGTAACCGCCAGGCTCTCTCTAATAGCCTCCTGGGTTGTGCAGGACTCTGAGTTGATTGGGTACTAGGACACTGCAAATACATGGGAATTTAATTAGACCTAAAGGAAGGGCTCTAAAAGACCATGTTCTGAGAATTTTTAATGTTCTTGCAATATCTTTGGCAACCTGGCTCTAAAACCACATGTGGCGCTCCCAAATAAATTGGATACACAATGTCTACTGTGCTTTCGAGATGCACAGTGTAGTGGCTATATAGCAAAGGAAAGTGGGCTGAGTTTGGCATGAGTTTAACCAGCAAGGTTGATGCTGTTGTGCCACTTTTCTAAGCACTTTTGTACAACAAATCCTGTCTACAACATTGCCCCGCATTGTCATTAAACTCATCTGCTTGTAGTTTGAAAAACATACTCTTCTCCTGTTTTTTGAAAACCGAGACCATTCCTTCACTTTGGGGGTACCTCTCCAGGACTCCTCATTTCCTGAGAAACCGCTAAGGAACAGTTGAAGGCTATACCTGTTCTACAAGTAATCTGAAATGAGGTTCTTTCAATTCCCTCATACATATGCCTAATGTACTTACTTCTGCTACAGATAACTCTCTTGGAGAGGGAAATAAAAGGTAATTATCCTTTCCTGTATGTCTCGCCCAGATAGACCCGAACATTGCTTCTCCCCATTGCTTTTCTAACCTTTTAAGTGAGAAAAACGTCTATGGAACAAGCTAAGGATTTATGCCGCAATGTTTTCTTTAAGTACATATTTCTTCTTCTAGGCCACAGGCAGCCTGAAGGTTGAGACCATACCTTGCAATTTTGCTTCCTGTCTCTGAGTCGTGGTACTTAGCATAGTGCCTGGTGCCGAAGAGATTCTCGATAAATGTTGAGTCACTCTGTTTTATAGAGTTGAGGGGAAAATGTCAAGGGAGATCATCTTAGTTACTCAGATTCTGATTCCATTTCTCCCTGACCTTGTCTAGGAGCGTGCTGGCTCTCAGGGATCCTAAGCGTTCTGACTCAGCACTGAGGGGAAGAGGGTTTCTTTTTCCCAGATAAAGTCATCCATTCATCACATGGTTCAATAAGTCTGTTCTTTCTGGCTTCTTATTCATAGGTGAGTCAAGCCGGCTCAGAAATAGTGCAGAGAAGGCCCGTATAATCAGTAACGTTTTATGTCAGGGGAAACAGCAACCTTGTTCTGTCTTTTTCATCCTTCCTACAGCAGGCAGCTCTATCATTTGTTTCTTCTAACGATCCCCAAGACTTGCTGCAAATTTGCAAAATGAGACTGGATGCTATTTTGTAAGGGTACTTCCATTTTTAAAAGTCTACATGTCCACTGGAACTCAAGAGTTTTTTGCAGCTCAGGAAATGCCAAACCTTCCTGCTAATTGGGAATTGCCCTGTTAGGGTCTGACTTGAGTGTGAAGTTGGGTCTGTGAAACACAGAAGGCTGTCACCTTCACGTGGATGTTCTGTACATGCTTCAGAGGCAACATGTCCCAAGCCAAGCTCATTTCTTCCCCAGCAAGCCTGTCTCCCCTCCTACTTTTCCATCACAATATCTGGCACCTTCATTCACCAAGACACTTGAAAGAGAAATCTCAGAATTGTATTATTTTCCTCTCTCACTATCAACCATACCCCCTCTCCAAGGCTGTAAATCATCAGATCCTTTATATTCTTTCTAACTTGTTGGTGCAACCTGTTTACTTGGATTACTGTCCTGCCTGGTAACTGTAACAGTTTCATAAATATAGTCTTATAGACCCAGTTACTCTTTATTCCTTAAAACTCAGTCTTACCCATTTTACATCGCCTCTTCCAGGCAGGCTTCCTGAAACCAGCAATCCGATTTTGGTGACCCTTATGGATATATGTGTCAGGATATATTCTGCGTCATAAGCGCTGGCTACCTTGCTTCTTTATTTTATGTTCCTTTAGTGCAGACACCAAGGTTTTTCACTCCCAACATCCCAGAGATGATTTTTGGACAGAAAAATAAGCTATATCTTCTTTCTATAGATTCTTACTTGTAACTGCAAACTTTTTTGTTAGACAAGTGCCCCCTTTAAGTCCCAGACTCCTAGTGGCTTCAGGTGATACTAGAAATCTGTGAATCAATTCCTGGCATGCAGCCTGGAGTCGCAACCCCAGCCCCCCATCCCCACCTTCACAAAGTTCAATTCCCAGTGGCAGTGGCAAGGCCACAAAGGGACTCTAGTGGAGAGGGGAAAAGTCCATGCTCAGAGTTGGGGGAAATCCTGACCAAGAAGGGGGACCCTCATCTGGCAATGTTCACTAGGGTTGTTTGAAGAGGAAAGGGCAGTCCTGGTACTCCCTTGCCATGGAAGGCAAGAAGGAGCAGAATAGCCTAAGATAAAAGTATCAAACTGTGGAAATGCAAAGAAAAGGGCTGGGAAACAATGTCTGGGCAGGAAATGGACCACACCAGCAAGTCTCTGTGCTCACTGTGGAAGAAATAGTGTTGGACAATGGACTGAAGATACCTCTCCAATCACAGAGTTTAGCCTAAGTTCAATTAACATACCAATGCCGGTGCAGTTAGCAAGTTAGATGCATGGCCCAGTCTCAGCACTCCTACACACAGCTTCATTTCAAAGGGTCAGATAACAGGTCAGACTGGTCTGTGTCCCTGGAAAATTATCTCCCTGCAAAACCCCCATTTTCCCTGGGAATTAGCCGTTAATCATATGGCTTTATTTTTTACCATATAACAAAGGTAGAGATAGTAAAGTATAAAAGGAGCTCCCAGGCTTTGCTTGGGACCCAGATTTTCGGAGAAAGGTCCGTGTCTGGATCCACATTCATGAATGTGAAATAAAGTGCGTGGTCTTCAGAAATCCTTGTGTACCACTTAGTTCTCCTTCCATAGCCTGTTTATGGGCCAGAGTAATTCCATAACACAGGGAGTCCATGAACACACACACACACACACACACACACACAGAGCCACGGCTATAGCTATGGCTATAGCTACGGCTATCAGTAACGTAAGACAGCTTGTAGCTGTAGAGTCTTCCAAGGAGCAAGCAGTCCACAGAGCTGATCCTCTGCTCTAGAAACAGCAGAAGCAGGTAACACCACTAGGCAGCCCTGGCTGGCACCTGACCCCCAGAGGGTTGCTGTTCCTGAACACAAATCCCTTCTAAGAGCCACGCTGCCAGTCCTGGCAGCCATCAGATAACCACCCACTCCCCACCAGCCATGTGATGAATATCTTCTGGCAAAGTTGATCCCCCCTGGGACCAATCCCTTTGATCAGAAATTTTGTTTTGTTTCAGCTCATGGAGACAGATCACAGTGAGGCTTCTGAGAGTCAATAAGAAAATGTTAATAGATTTACTCTCGCTGGGGAGGCCTGTACCAGTGTTTTAATCATCTTGTGCCTGCTTAATTAACATTTGTTGGCATTATTTCTGCTACTGTTAGCAAAATGTAAATATTTAAATGGCATGTATTTTTCATGGAGCAGGAGAAATGTAAGCACAGAACTTGAGGCAAAGATCTGGACTCATCTAAATCCCGGCTCTTATAAAACATCCTGAGCTTTTGACAAAGGTCTCGAAACTTCCTAACTGTTCTGCCTCAGTTGCTTCAATCCATAAAAGAAAGAGAATGAAAAAGTTTTTAAGGGGATTATAAAGATGAATTGCCAACTCTTTGGAAAAATTCTTTGAAGATGAAAATGCACAAACATAGCATTTACACCTACCTCTGCAGAAAGGACTTGGAGATATACAATTTATATATATATATATTATATATATATATAATATATATATATATATATATAAAATGGTCCTTCTTCAGGGGACTTCCTGGTCTTGACACGGAGCTTATTTAACGCAGGCATTTCCAGGAGCAAGTACCATGGTGAAGTCTCTGGGAGGATGGAGGGGGCAAGGGTGGTCTAGAACTCTTTATACTTTCTTTGGTAGTGAAAAGTTACCTTCATTTTAAGTCCACTTTTCCCCCTTTAGGTTAAACAAAACGGTTTCATATGTCTTCCATTTTGATCAAAAAAGCATTAGGTTTTCAAAATGGAGGTACAAAGATGACTAAATTAAAGGTTCTGTTTCTAGCTTCACCACTGACCAGCAATGGTGGAAACTCTGTTTCGGTGACTAATCAGACTAACCAGTCTTCCCATCAGAGCTTCTGGGTTTAATTCCTGAGTCAGGTGCAATACCATTAAATTGACTGGGATATATTACTTCATTTCTCAGTTTCCTACACTGTAAAATAGGAAAATAACCATAAGGGATTTGTCCCAGAGGGCATCGACTTTGTCAGAAGATACTCATCACATGGCTGGTGGGGTGTGGATTGAGAACCTGAACTAAGCATAATGCCTCGGACTCCATCCCTTTGTTCATTCATCCATTCAAGCACTATTCATAGAACATCTTTCTTGTTATTGACTTAGGCAAGGGCAACACAGAATTAAGCAAAACAATGTTGATCTCCCTCTAAGGATCACTAGACTACATAGAAATAAAGCAAAGGCAATGTATCAGAACTTGAGATACAGGAGAACACCACCTTGATATTGTTTAAGAGTGTGAAATATATATATATATGCAATATATATTATATATGAATAACCATAAGGGCTTTTGTAAAATGCATATGTGGCTTTTTAGACACATCTACTTTTCTACTTTGTCTCATCTTTTTTTATTTTCCTTATATTTATGCTATGTTTTATGTTGCGTAACCTTACACACTGTCTTTCAGCCTTCTGGGACAAGATATATTAACGATAAATAAACTATTAGCAATAAATATAATAAATTAAAATAAAGTAAATAATGCATGCTCTTTTCTGATAGCAAGCAAGATTCATTGGTCATTGGCCTCTAATTTTTTTGGAAATGAGTCTGTCATGAATATTTGTTCACAGCTGTGTCCCAGAGCTGTGGTGATTATTATAAAAAGTCTGAAAACTGAAAGCATAATGTTGACTGAGGCAGCAGTACTGACGTATTTTTAATTAAGTGTGGGTAATAAAGTAGCAGGTCCATAGTTTCCACTACTCTGTTCTCTCTCAATCAGAAGACACTCAAGCAAGAATTTCATAAAATTGTGATTTTTTTTTTTACCCCCCACGTAATGGAAGGGTTCAAACCAGATGACTGGAGAAGTTTTGTAGAGATGTATAGTGTTAAAAATAACACAGCTTTGTTTCTATTCAAGAATGTTCTGATAATACCTATTGACATGGACTGGTGTATTGAAAGTCCTACTGGAATTTTCCATAGGAAATTATTTTGGAACTTTAATTTAGAAGGATAGGAAATTTTTGTATGTGAATCAAAAAACACAGGGAAAGGCAAAGGTAGCTCTTTTATCAGTATCACATGGGTAGTAGAGAAAATCTTTTAACCAGTTGGAATTCAGGGTTGGGTATAAACACTCATACAAAGATTTCCCAGGGGGGAATGAGTATCAACACCTCAAGGAAGTCAGTCTCTGCCTCAGCTTCTAGAGTGTTCTCCTTAAAAACTAAGAACCTGCTTGGACATGTCATAGACCTAGTCACTGTTATCAAGTAAGGTACACATACCTTTCCCACATATTAAATATTGCTGTTTTATTGATGGAGGTTTCAAAATTGCTAGAAGCATAGATGGCATAGGTCCATGACTATTCTTGTATTTTACTATCATGTATTCTCACTAACGATAAACTTGTGTTAGAAATTCGGAATTTTGGTCCATGTTGGGATCACCTGAATCCAGACATGTGCTGCCCCTTATCCTCCCATCATTATCAGAAAAGAGGGGAAGCTCCCAAAGAAACAACAAAAAGAGCGTTGGTAAGAAATTAGCAGACAGAACTTAAGGTGACCTCTGAAAGGTTTCGGTGCAGTTAGAAGATGGAGAGCCAGGTCAAGTTTCTGACAAACAGGAGCTTGAAGTTGAGCAGGGAGTTTTTATAGGTTTAGGGAGTGGGGTTCAGGATAGAGAATGAGGAACTAAAGGGTGGGAGTATCAGATAGTGCCATCTAGTGGTTCGGAAATGTTGACATCTCGTGGTCGGGGGATGTGACTTGGGTGGTGGCTCCTTGTGCGGCTTCACTTGACCTTTCAACCACCCATTGATTTTTCTCTTCCTGACATTCACCATTTTGTGTAATTCCTGTCCCTCAAGTGTGGACACCACCTGTCACTGCTTCAAACCAACAGAGCACAGCAAAGAGGATGGCAGGACACTCCCATGACTACCTCACTGCTACATAGCAGACTACGGATTCTCTTTTGGTAAGATGATAGATTCACATGACAAGGAAGTACCAGGAGCTTCTAGAAAATGTGGGCAGCATCTAAGACCTACCAGAGGCTACCACCCAACAATCGGCAGAAAGTTAGGACATATAACAGCAAAGAAATTAATTCTCTTTACAATACTAGCTTGGAAACAGGCATTTCCCTGATTGAGCCTTCAGAAAAGAATATGTCTCAGTTAACAACTTGATGGCACCCTTGTAAGACTCTAAACAGAAAATTCAACTGGGTCATTTTCATGCTCTTGGCCTTTGGAATAACAAACAAGGGTTATTTTAAAGTACTAAGCTTACAGTGATTTTATATATATATATATCTATAGAAATGAATACAGTTGAAAATTTCAATTTTCATATTTTGGTGGCATAGAATGATGTAAGGGTAATCAATAAAAAGGACGAAATAATAATTTGAAAAAGGAGTGAAATTTTAGATGATAAAGGAAAAGTATAAATCATAAATATCAAAGACAAATTTTTATAATTTGATTTAGAAGATGGTAGACATCAAATTATGATTTTAAATTCCATTAAATTTTATTTAAAAGTAATGTACAGTTTTATCCTAAACATATCTAATACTATATTTTGGAAATTTAAAACTTACAAAGAAGAAATGTAGGTGTCAACTTAAGATACACTAATACACACTTTTCCATATTTTCTTCTGAAGCTACATGAGCAAAAAGTTCTGAAGACCAGAATTATGGAATCTCTTATATTAAGGGTTAATATGTGTCTTGTATAATGTGACCTTAGTATCTAGGCAATTTCTAAGGCATAGTAGAAGTTTTATAAATTTTTGGAATTATAAAACTTGTATTTATAGAAAATCTGCTACTATAGAAAAAGAACATAAGCTTTTGATAGGGAAAAAAATAGCATATATCATAAAGTAAGGGTGGCAGAATTTCCTCTGGGGAAATTATCTTCTCTCTATTCTTAGTTTTTGTGCTTGGAAATTGAGAGGTAGAACAAATGATTCATGATTGGCCAATTAAGGTATCAAATTCCCCTGACTGCTGTGATTGGTTCAGACATAGGCATGTGATCCCAAACTGCTCAGAGCATGTCTGTACTATGACCATAGTGATTATCCAATGAGTTGGCATGTGACTCAAGCCCCATTGGCTAACTTCTGAGATCTGAGAAATTACCAGGGAGGGAAGTTCTTTCTCCATAAAGCTAGGAAAAGAATATAACTTAATAGGATGTTATCAGATTAAATGCAGTGACATATGTAAAATGCTTGCATAATAATTTGGCAATTACAAGGTCATTGATGATTTTTCAGAGAAATTTCTGTAGTGTTGGTGGCAGAAGTCAGACTAAAATGGATTGAAGAAATATGTGAAATAGCATAGTTTAGAACTGTAAGCAGTGTGAATGTGAGAACAAATTATAGTAAAGGAGACATAATAGGATTGAAGAATGTGTAATTTTTGTGTATGATTATTTTATGCAATTCGAATATTTTATCAGCTGAGACACAATCTAAAGGGGCAACTTAGAAAAGATAATGTAATTCACAGATGAATTTCTAAAAGGGCAGAAAGAAGGGCATTGAGAGGAATCATCCTCTTCTCTGAAATTGTAGAGGTCATATATGGTTCTTACGTTGGACTGAAGAACTTAAAGATTTCACTTGATGGTTTCCATTTTGATTATAAATTGGCATAGGAAGTAGAGAGGGGTATCACAGGATTTTTTTTCTAATAGAGATTTTTATTTAAAAAAGCTTTATTGAAGTATAATTTACAAATAAAATTGAAAGGTATTAAAAATGCATATCATGATGGATTGAAACTATTTTTTTATGGGTGAGAACATTTATATATTATGCTCCTGGCAAATTTCAATTACACAACAATGTTATCAACTATAGTCACCATGTACATTTTCAGACCTTACTCATTTTATTCTGTAAGTTTGTATCCTTTAAACCAATCTCCCCCTACTTCTTCCATCCCACTCCACTCCTGCCCCCCCCCCAACAACAACCAGTTTTCTATATTCTGCTTCTGAGTTTGAATTTACTTATTCTCAGATTCCACATATAAGTAACACCATGTAGTATCTGTCTTTCTCTGTCTGGCTTATTTCACTTTGCCTAACAATATCCATCCATATTATTATGAAGGATTTCCTCTTTTGTAGCTAAATATTTTTCATTTTATATATGCCACCTTTTTTATTCATTCTGTCCATTGGCAGGTGTTTTTATATCTTGGCTGTGGTGAATAATGAAGCTTGATTTATATTATACTTTTTTTTAATCAAGGTAACATTGATTTACAATACTGTTTATGATTTAGAGATACAGGATTATACATCTTCAGATGTATGTTACCACCCCATGCCCAGCACCAAGGCACCCATAATCCTCCACCATAGTCTGTTGGGTCCCCTCCTGCATTTCCTCTCTACCCTCCCTTTCCCCCACCAGTTACCTTGGTTTTACAGTCAGATATCTAGGGTTTCTTTGGCTTGGTTTTGCCTTGCTATTTGTTATGTTTCCCTGTATTCCACATGTGAGGGAAACCATCAGTATTTGTCTTTCTCCTTCTAACTTATTTTGCTTACCAACATGCCCCCAGTTGCAAATACTGCATTATTGCAAATACTGAGTGAGTTTGATTTTTTCATATTTCACTGGGTATACATACCACATCTTCCTGATCCGCTATCTGTCCTTGGGCATTTAGTTTCCTTCTATAACTTGGCCATTGTAAATAATAGCGCTACAATAAATATAGGAGTGGTTACATCCCTTTAAGTTAGTGGTTTTGCATTCTTCAGGCAGATACGTGGGAGTGGAATTGTGGGGTCATATGGCCGATCTAGTGTTAATATTTTGAGAAAACTCAATACTGTTTTCCAAAGGGGCTGCACCAGTCTCCCTTCTTACCAACAGTGTATGAGGGTTTCTTTTTCTCCACATTCTCCCCAATACTTGAAGTTTCTGGACTTTTTGATATGGGCCATCCTCACAGGTGCGAGATGGTATTTCTTTGTGGTTTTGTTTGTAGTTACCTGATAAATGATGATGAGTATTTTTTTCATGTACCTATTGGCTATCTCAATGTCTTCTTTGGAAAACTCTATCTCTTCTGTCTATTTTATGATTGGGATTTTTTCTTTTTGTTGAGTTGTATGAATTTGCAGATCTCTGATTTTAGCTCCTTCTCAGATGTATGATATGTAAATGTCTCCTATTCAGTAGATTCTCTTCACTTTAATGAATCTATTTTTAAATCAAAAAGGATAATGCCAACAGTTATAGTCTTTCTCCGTATTGCTTTGGCTACTTGGGGATCTTTTATACTTCTATACATATTTTAGGATTGACAGGGATGCAAGTGAATCTGCTTTGGGCAATGCAGATATTTTAACATTTATTTTATGAGAATGGTATATCATCCATTCATTTTTATCTTTGAATTTCTTTCATCAACTATAACTTTCAGTGTAACAGAACTTTAACCGCATTAAATTTATTCTTAGGTATTTTGTCTTTGATTTACTTGCAAATGGGATTCATTTTTTAATTTCTCTTCCTTTGCTAGTGTATGGAATTGCAACAATTTTTTGTATATCATTTTGTATCCTTTATTGAATTTATTAGTTTTTTTGAGGATTGAGACTTTAAGGTATCCTTTATATAATACCAAGTCATTTGAAAACAGTTATACTTTCCTTTCTGATTTGGATTTCTATATTTTTCTTGCTTGATTGTGCTGGCTAGAACCTACAGTACTACATGAATAAAATGGTAAGCGTGTACATCATTGTCTTGTCTCTGACCTCATAGGAAAAACATTCAGCTTTTCATTGTTGAGTATGACGATGCTAGCTGTGAGCTTGTCACATGACATTTTTGTGTGGAAGAGTTCTGTTGAAAGTTTTATCATGATTGGATATTGAATATTGTGATGCTTTTCTGCATTTGAGATGATCATTTCATTTTTAGCTTTCATTTTGTTAATGTGGTATGTTGCATAGGTTGACTTGGAGATGCACTGAAGTGAGACTGAAATATCACTTGGTCATGGCATATGATCTTTTTAAAGTACTACTGAATTTGGTTTGCTAGTACCTTATTGAGGACTTTGCATATGTGTCTACCAGAGATTTTTCTGCTCTAATAGTCTTGTTCTTTTCTGGTTTGGGTATCAGGGTAGTTGGTCTAATAAAAGGAGTTTAGACATGTTCCCTGCTCCTCTATTTTTTTTGACTGTTTAAAATTCATAATGACAATTTGGATATAGAGGAGAGAGGGTAATTCATAATTTCTAAAAGAGCAAGAAAAGGGTTATTGTAGGAATTATCCTAGAAAAGAGTGAACTTACTCTTTGAGACATCACAGAGAAAGGAATACTTGCTCATTTTAGTGACAGCAAGAAGTTGAGAATTTTCATATGGTGGTTCCTATTTTGAGTATAAAGTTGGTATAGAGAGAAGTGAGGTTATGACAGGATAATTTACTGAGTGAAACGGCATATTTATGTATGTATTAGGGGTAAGTGTGGCTATGTTCATGTATGTATTAGGTAAGAGGTTCAAGTAATATGCATCAAGAATAAAAGGATTTCATTAAATTAAAACAACAGATAGGGAGCATTAAGGACCATGTGAGAGTAGAAAGCGCAATTCTGTTATGACCTAAATATGATAGTTGTGAACTTCTTTTCATTTTTGAATTCTAAGCCCAGGAGTATGAATGGAAAAAATGTGATTTTTAAGATTACATTAACAATATAGGTAAAACATACTACCAAACAACTGGTATTTACAGGAAGCCTTTGATAGTTTCCATTTGGATGTTTTCTCTTTTTTTATAAATATAATTTACTGAAGCTGAACTGTAGTATAACATCATGTTTCAGGTGTGAATTATTATAAACCAACACCTGTACATATACTACACTGAGTTTACCATGAAAAGTCTGATTCTGCCCTTTAAAAGTTCCCATTCCTTTAAAGCAATTATAATAGTACTCACAGAGCTCTCCATTATTATTTTATGTCAAATGTATTTTAAGCCTTTTATGATCTGATCTTAACTCACAGAAGCTAGATGTTTTAAGAAAAACATGATTTTTAAGATAAATAGCACTAGTCTCAAAGTCCTGAGCTAGTGAAAACAGAGCCTGCTTTAGAAACTCAGCTCTTCTAGTCTAGATGTGTATTTTCCCTACTGTACTGTCAGTTTTTTCTTCCACTTACTAATTCTTTCCAGCGTTTTTTCTTCCTATACATCAACTGTTAAATTGATTTATTACTAAAAGCATTATTTGTTGTCAGCACTAAAAAAAGTGTAGCATTTCCTGTTTTTCCCAAATGGAATAATATTTTAGTTTCTCTAAAATCACAGCAATTTAGTAATTCTATTCATTGGAAAATTTATCTTCTAAATGGTTGTGTGATTTCATACAAAGTCAGATTTAAATCAGTTGCAATACTACTTTTACTGTGTCCCCTGAGATTCAAAACTTTATCTTAAAATATAAGACTTTTTTGTGATCAAATAAACAGGTGTTAGATAAAGAACTGCATTTGAACTAAATAAATGTAGTAATTTAGAGACTACAAACTTCAGTTTAAACAAATTCAAAATCTAATTAATATTTATTTTTATTTAGGAAGTGTTTATTTACTTTAAAAAGTTCTAATGAGTCATTTTTGAACTATAGCTTAATCAACTGAAAGAAAAAAGAGACCTTGTAATACAATTATATAGGGAAAAGAAATTTCTGAGTTATTACTCTGTAGGGTATGACTAGTTTGTCCTTTCTTTCCTACTGACTTTAGAAATTATATGTTCAAGTTATACCTTAATAGTATATAAACAAGGAGACTTTAAAGGCCTCAAAAGTTCTTGCTAGATCAAATATAAACAGAATGGAATTTATACATCATAAAAAAAGATTTGAAATAGAAGAAGAAATAACACAAGCCTCTAGGTACAATAACAACCTAACACTTTGAATACAGAGAGATAATATTTTACTTGCAGCATTTGGTATATACTGATTTTCAAAATATAGTTATTTGAGAATAAATTAACTTAAAATAGATATCAGCACACAAATTGTTTATATACTTACACTTAAAAAAATAGTAGTTACAGTTTAAGAAACTCAAACGAAGTTTTGTGCTCACAAAGTTATTTTTTTAAACAAAACAGTATACAAGATTCTGAGCTACTAGTGAATAGATTGAAAAGAGAGATGCATTTGTTCTTATTTTAGTAAGTGATTTGTCCTAACATTTTCAAGGTATAGCAAATATTAGTCTTGGCACTAGTAGAATGGTCATAATGATTATCACAACCATCAAAATAACTTCACAGTCAAGTTAATTCCAAAGTGGAAAATATTCTTACATAACACAAAGTGCTATTTATTACCTCTTTAAATAGATATTTGAAAATCAACCTTAATTACAGTTTTTGGATTTACTTTATATGACATTCAAATCTTTTACTATCAAACTTCCCGATGCATCAACAGTTAAATAAATGAAGAAACACACATGATAAAAGTTGTAATATAGAGTACTTATCCTCAGAGGATGCTAAATTGAAATTTATATTAAAAAATAAATAGGCAATAAAATTCCTATGATTGACTGATAGGCATTTCTCAAGAGTTATAGGGAAAAAAATTTAACCCCAGAGTAAAAGCAGTATTTTAGCACAACTGACTTTCTACGATAAAATAGCTTTCTTTAGATTTAACCTGAGAATAAATTAAATTTCCAGCAGCTTCATTACAACATAACTTTAAGACAGTATTTCTTGACATTATGTTAGTGAATTTCAAACAAATCTTAGGTTCAAAATACCTCAAACTTATGATTATCTTTTCCTTTAAAGTAATTTAAGTTAATTTAAAACAGTGGATGAAAACCTAAGTCTGTTATCTGAATATTATTTGTGGGCCACAATATATATTTAGAAACCTAACTTCCTATAGAAAATAGTGTTGAATAGGACCAATACAAAGATTTCAAATATTTAATAGACCATTAATAATAGCAACTAAACATGCTGAATAGTCATTAAATAGTATAATAAAATGCTGGCCAGGCCATAGCAGGCCTGGTCTTCTATTACTGTTTTGAAAACATGTGGAGTAACTAGTGATGTGAAATGTGTATTACAGACTTGATAGTTACACAGATATATATTAAGAGCTGACAACAAAAATCATAAAGTGAATCATAGAGATTTCAAAGCAATCACAAAAAGATTCTAATAAATCAATCAGCATTAAGGTTGCTCTTCATCAGTTAGATTCATGGTATTGCAAATTATTTACATTTTTAAATGGCTCACCTGGCTTAGCAATGATATTCAATAATTTCCATAATGTCACCTGACAAGGACATCTTAGAAAATTGCTAATTTAACTCTGTGAATCTAATGGAACATGTTGAGTGTGGAATGAAAGAGAAAAAGCCTGATAGAGAAAACGTTTTTTAATGTCAAATCTAAAGAAATCAACTTTCAACAAGTATTGGCAAATATAGATTCAGTGTATGTATAGAGTTGTGTGATTTCTCTATGAATAGCATATATATAAGTAATTGTTATCATAACAAATTAAGCATTGATATTCTAAGTGTTTTTTAAAAATATATTTGGTAAAACCTGTACAGCAGTAGGCCTACTGGTATGTTGTAGTATATTTAAGTTATATAATAATCTGATTTTACTCATATATTATTATATCCATACATGTAAGTTTCAAAACAGGATAACAAAAATACATTATTAATATTTTTAAAAAGTTTATGTTCTTGAAGCACCTCTAAAGTGAAACTGTACATGAGGTTACATAGTATATTTCACAGAGCATTCAAATTTTGCCTGTGGTGGAATTTCACTGTATTATACACCTTATCAGAAAATAGTTTGTTCAATCTGGCATACAGAATAATTTGCAGCGTGTATAAGCATAGAAAGAATAGTGATTTAAAGATAAAAGAGCAAGTCAGAAAAAGTTCTTAAGCAAAAATACCCATTCATAGTCAAAGTATCATTTTCTTATGCTGGCTGTTAGAAATATACAATTTAAGCCCTCAATGAGCACGCAGTCTACTTGGACAAAGAACTGATAGGACATGAAATAGGCAAAATATCTGTTAGTCGCCATAGTTGGTCTTATCTGCTCCTATCGCTTAAACTATTATACAAATGCTGTGGACCAAAGCTTTCCTGGACAGTATCTTCATTCCTGACTATTTTCTGTGCTTCATATATGCTTTTATAACCTAAGTGGATGTTCCAACAGTTCATTAAGCTGCTGCTCTAAAATTGTAGACAACAACTACTTCTTTGCTTTTTTCCTCATACAAATGAAAGTCAAATAAAAGCACAAACCTCCAATTCCTTTCCCATTTCTGAAATATTCCTCAATTTCTTCCCATCTCCGCTGCCTGAATTCATAGCATTATCTTAGCCGTGCACTATTCTAAGAGTTTTCCCATCTGATCTTGGTCTCCACGGTCTCTTTATTGCAATCCATCCTTATTCTTAGCAGTTAATACAAGTCTAATCATATTAGTCCTAATTTAAATATTCTATTAGAATACTTCTAGAAAAACTAAAATCCTCATCATTGACAAAAATTTCCAAATTTTCTGGTCTTATTTCTTGCCACTCCCTACCTCCCATACTATATTCCATCAACACTGATCAATTCATAGGAACTGAATGTGTCTTTCATTACTGTGACTCTGCACATGTCCTTCCTGGACCTAAGATGATCCCCTTATCCATCTTCCTTTGTGGCAGATGCCTATTTTAGCCTTTAGTACTCCAGTAAAATGTCACTTCTTCTGTGGCATCAATTTATCCTCCCCACGATGGATAGTATGTATATGTACACACACCATTATTATCACGGCACTGTAGTAGTTTTATTTTCTTTGCTGGATTTTTTCTGGCAATTGTTGCTTGTTAAACAGATTTGGTAACTGCAATGATATTGATAACAGTTTGTTAGTGAAGAAAAATATCAAATCAATGCTGAGATAGCAGGGAAAGATTCCAGTAACACAGATCAATTTAAGAGTAGGTACAAATCAGCAGGCTAGGAAAGAAAAAAAACCTAGCAGAAGCAGAAAGGGTTAAAAAAGACAAAATCATCAAGCTGTTTGTTGAAGTTTAGGTTTTCAGTGGTAATATAGTTCTGCAAGATAAAAACAGATGTTGCCGTAAGATGTGACAGCTAACGTGCTGTGGAAGTTTGCATCGCTGCAGTTTAGGAACTCGGAGTTTAGAAATTCTCTGAACAAGAAACTTGAAGGAGAATATATATCTTAAGTCAGAAAAATGGCAGGAAATCATCAGGCTTTTTTCAGGACTTGGGTGATAAGCAAAAAAAGCCAGGTGCCAAAGTCTTCAATGAATGTGAAGGGGGTTGAGCAGGTTTCTAGATTGTAGAGATAAAAATGGGTAGAAGGTGTATTCACATATAAAAGTCCACTGGATTATGCCTTGTGACTGTAGAATACATGCATGAGAAGAAACAGGTTTTAGTTAAGGACATGGAAAAGTCATGATATCAGTGCTCCAAGGGCTTTGTTTACTGTGGAGTAAGAAATGAGGGTACCACAAGTCCAGTAAAAAAGGTCAAGAACTAAGAATGGCATTAGAAAGTAGGTTCAGAAAAGTATGAGGATGAATGGACACCAGACAACACATCACTAAGAAACTTACATCTTGGGCAGTGACCAAAGAATAGGCTCAACTGATATAATGTTCCCAAGAATGGCAGGTAGAGTTAAGGCTCTAAAGATAAATTTCCTAAGTGACAGGTCTAATTTTACCACTTACAGAATATTACTTTGGAAAATACATAAAGTAGTTTGTGTAGTTTCCTCGGAGTAATTCTTAAGCATCTGAATAATAGCTAAGAATTAAGTCCAAGAAGTGTTGGAAGTTGAACAGAGCTAGTCACAGATGTTTGCTTTATAAAGTAGTCCAGGTGGAAGCCCTAGGGAATCAGGTCTGATCTGTGGATGCTGAAGTCTGTTCAAGAACAGGTCCTTCATGGGTATGGAGACCAAGTGTACTGAGAAACTCAGAATGGATTAAAATTCTATTACAATGACATTAAAAATCCCAACTTAAAATACTATCATCTGGCCTCTGATAATGGAATTAAGTGGAAAGTGAGCCTAGTTTTGTTAATTTGCTCCGTTACTTGGCTCTGAATCCTAGAGCCTAAGGTAGGCAGGGCAATGAGAATAAATGTTTCAAAAGAAAACCATATTTATGGCTGCATATGATAAAGCATCATCACTAAATGTCTGAGGTGAGATGACAATAGGAAGATTAGTGTTACAAACACAGGCTCAAGCTCTCCCCTTTTCCAGGTGACATTGTAGTATTTACTGAGCCTTATTTCCTCTAATATGGAAATATTTACCTCAGGATAAATGAACAAATGCATGTGGAGTTCAGCATGTATATAAGCACTATGAGAAAATACTTGTTAAATTCTAGTATTAATTACAAGACCACAAGCGTAAATCTGGACCTACAGGATAACAGACTTGTGTGTCCTATTGCCACTGCTCCAACGTGTGTTCATTCTTGCAGCTTTACTACACTCATTATCTGAGAAAGGAAAACTGATGCCTTATTGCCGCTTGTCTTGTAGGATAAAGATGGAGGACAGCTGAAAGTTCTGGCTTTCTAGTGCAAAAATGCATTTGGTCTTATTCTAAAAATATATAAGATTTACATCTAAAGAACAGAAGAAATGTTAAGTAGCATAAATTGTGTGAGGGGGATGAGAGGCACATAGCAAGCAACTAGGACCAAGATGGGTAAGATTCAGTAAAGCTCTTTTCATCATCTCCAAAAGACTGAACTGCTTTCATTGTTACTTGTATAGATGAGGGAGTATGCCTTCTTCTGAGACAGCAAGTCTATAGCTGAATGTCATCAAAACACATTTAAAATTATGTCATCAAGCAAATGAAACTATAAATTTGTTTTTATGGACAAAGTAGCAGCTACTAGTTCCTTAAAGAATACATACCTTTTTTCTCCCTGAAGGAAGGCAGGGGCAGAAGAGAGTTCACCATTATTAGAGAACCCTACGCATGTGTAATTTGTTTGTTGAGTATAGATACAGAGGAAAAAATGTTTATTTTCTCAAAAATCTTGTTACATGTTAAAGTTTGCAGCTTCCTTCTTTGTCATGATTTATAGTCTGAATCATTTCCTATCATTCATTTTAACTAATCTGTAAGAAACTGCATACTTCAGCTTTTCAACTGCAACAGAAAACTACATTCTACTGTTGGAAAAAAATAACTTTTGTACTAGTATACTAGTACCTGAATTCAGATTAGAATTTAGCACAAATAGTGAGATGGCAAATAAAAACAAAATTTGGACTCATTTTTTTGTGTGTGTTTATTAGGACATGGGTTAAACCAAAATAGTCTGACTTTATGCAGTAAATATTCAATACTGGACAAATGAAAGTTTTCTTCTTCTCTTTAGGTCAAACACTACTAAGCTACAACTTAATCACATCTGTTTAGTAAAAATTTGCTTAAAATGTCTCAACATTTTGAATGTTTGAGCTTCAAAGCTAGGTTTTGACCTTGATCAAAAAGGAGACAGTATGTTTGAAGGTAAGATTATATTTGTTAGGAACCTCTACATTTACATGTTAAGTACAATGATTGGAAAGAACTTAAAATGTTAACACAGTATCTTAAATTCTGATTATTTTCATATTTTTGTACACTTGATTTAAAATAAACTCAATCACGTATGACTGCTACATACAACATGTTGAAGCAGAGAGCAAATTTAGAGGCACAGGTGATAAAAGGACAGTATGTTGAATTTTTTTTTTTTAAAGATTTATTTATTTATGCATACAAGAACTGGGGTACAGGCCAGAGGTGTGGGGGGTGAGAGGATTCACCACAGACAGAGCGGGGA
>JAGFMF010011858.1:1883661-1927331 GCA_019455555.1 Galemys pyrenaicus
GGCAGATCAACGGAAGTACACTGCTGAGGGGAGCAGCGGGCACAGCAGGAGAGGTCTGCTGCGCCATGTGGGTCCCCTCCCTGGCTGGCAGCAGGGATCCAACTCTTGCTGCAGTGGCTGCGGTCTGCTTCATAGTGCGTTGCTTAACCCACTGCGCCACCAGGGAGGCCCCAAAGTATGTCTTTTTAAATATTCAAGGTGTCTATTAAGCAAGTGAGCTTTAAGAACAGCACACCATTAGCTAGTTTACGCTAAGATTATAAGTCTGAAGCTGAGTCATAGTTGTAAAAATTATGACAAAGCTTGTATTTTCTCCAATTACAGATGTTTACTAATGCTAAGGACTGGACTTACTTAATATACTTTAGGATGTCAAATATTGCCATTTTACTGACTTGGTGGTTTTGGAAGGACTGTAGAATCTGCCACCCTCTATGCTGGATGAACTTTGATTTCGTCCATCAGAGATACTACGAATAATCCCCAGATGAGTAAACGGCACAACCCCACTTACCTTTGCAGATTTTAGCATTTCTGCTGCTTCTTCCAAGCTAATCCCACATATAAAAACTACCTGAAAAGGGAATAGTAACTACTTTCAGGCATTCAACCACTACCCAATTCTTAAGGAGCTTTGTTTAATTACGCATTAACTATGGAACTGGTTTTATATAGGCTTCGACACATCTGTTGGTGCTAGAGTGCTTCTGTTCCACAATGCTGGTGTAAGGGGGGGAAAAACACTTCACCTAGTTTCAAATTACCTCAAGGTTTGACTCAATTTTAAGCAATTAACCTTTATGTACCATATTCTTCGAGGTGACAGGATATTCCTATAATATAAAACATTCTTTTTTTTTTTTGCCTCCTAATGTTATTTGTTTTGCTAATTGTCAGGTAAAAGAGAACAAATCTAAGGAACACATAGAACTCAAATCACTGGACTAATAACCTGTGTTAAAAATTGAAACATTCTGA
The DNA here is from genome assembly GCA_019455555.1 of Galemys pyrenaicus. Lineage (NCBI taxonomy): Eukaryota > Metazoa > Chordata > Mammalia > Eulipotyphla > Talpidae > Galemys > Galemys pyrenaicus. The sequence goes on from JAGFMF010011858.1 coordinate 1,884,640, forward strand.
ATAATACAAATAGTAACCTAATCTGAATCCTTTAAGAAGTGAAAACCCCTTAGTTTTAAAATACCTGAATGTGTATCTCCCTTCCCCAGCAAAAGCAGGTGGTATGCTACTACTTCCTCCCAATAATATCAAGTACCCTTTGTTAAAAAATCACAAAATAGTCCCAGATTAGTAGGAAATCTTTGGCAGACACAAAAGATGAAAGATGAAACTGCAGCAAGAGAGCATGGCAAATCCAAAAGATCTATTAGTGCATAAATCTACTGAAGAAAAAAAAAAAAAAAGACAACAAAAAAGATAGAATTAACAAGCTACAATAAAAGTTATGTCTTTAAAGCAGATTTTAACAGGGTGGGAAATGTTTAATATGTGTCCTCCTTAAAAGCAGTTACCATCTTTTAAATTAAAAAAAAAAACCAGCTGGTATATTTTCACAGCATCTAGATTTATTTATGGTATAAAGTCATAGAATTATTATTCCTTTCCCACCCTGGCAGAGAATAAACATGAATTTAGAAGCACAGTGGAGTGAAAACAAAGAAGAGGAAAGAGAAAAGGCAGCAGAGAAAGACAGAAAAGGTGAATACAGAGCTACAGAAGTGTTTATTGAGCATGCTACAGAGGTAAGCAGAGTACACACAAAATGAAATTAAACAACCATCAAACCTCCCAACTTTGTTAGAAAATTAATTTTTAATTGTGCCGCTTTCAAACTATACTGAATTTTACATTTCTAAAGATGTAAAAACTCAACTAATAGAAAATATACATGACCGTTCTGTCTACATAGATAACAGAATCTATGAATCTTGAAACTAAGTACATCGATTTCAAAAAGTATTGGTCATTTAAACAGAATCAACAATTCAGATTGACAAGAACTATTCAAATTAATTTGACCTGTAGATTCTGAGCCATGTTTTTATTAAAGTCAGATCTATACCTAAATACAAAATATTTTTGAAGATTTATTAAAACTGAATATTACAATGCAAGGTAAATTAAGACTAAAGGCACATAAACTTTGGTCCCACCTGGTTGTCAGTTTTAGAAAACTGCCACAAAATTAATCTTCCTGCAAATTTTCGCAGTACACTTTCTTTATCTTTGAAAAATACATGCACCAGTTCCTGAACTAGCTAGACCAGTCTGCACATGCTCAGAAATCCACAACCATATTTCCAAATCTTAATTACAAACTAAGGATGGCAATATATATTTAAATGCACGTAAGTCATGTCAACTTCAAAAACATCTACGAAAAATATTCAGCCACAAACAAGACATTACTTAGTGCTGACATTTATATGATACGTCCCACAAGAGTGTGTACAAAAAGGTTAAGATTCCACAATGCTTTCCACATAGGGCTCAAACTTACAGAAATCACTTTGTTGCCTTAAGAAATTAATACTCTGCATCTTGTTAATTTTAACTAATGCCTACATTCATAACTGAATCTAGACCAGAATTGTGAAATACAAAAGGCCAATGTCTTTTTAAAGCAATAAAGCCTAAGATAGTAAAAACTAAAAATGCAGCTTTATTCTTTCAGTATCATGTATCTTATTTGAGTAATAGAAAGAAATGACAAGCCAATAATTGAAAATAAGTTCCAAGCAGGAGAAACAAAACTTAACCTTTTTACACACCCCTGCCTAAACATATTGTAATTCCCATATAACAATGTGCCCTAGACAACCAATTCCTTTTTTCTAGTAAATGCACAATAGCAACACTAGTTTTCCTTTTTAAGGCACGTATGTCAACTAAGTTGAAAAAAAAGGAAAATTAAACTGAAATTTTAAACAGACAATAAAAATGGCTTCCCTATAGAGTAGATGAAATACAGCAGTAACTGCTTTACATATGCCATTTCATTTTCTAACCAAGGAATGATAACAGCATGAAAATAAAAAAAAGGAAACAACAATAACAGAAAAAAATCAAACTCTGGTCCCCACTTTTCTGAACAGTCAATAGGTGATGACACCAAACAATGTGATTCACCCCCAATCTTCATCTCCCCTTTAAATTGTTGACTTGGAGAAAGATACTCTCAGATGATGGTTTTCACCAAGGTTGTAATTATGAAGATCAATCAAGGCCTGGATAGCTTCTTCCACTGTTGCCATCTGAAGAAGAGCCATTTTGTGATCTCTTCTGAAACAAAATTATGAAATTAGATACTTCATAAAAATTAGGAAGGGCTTAAATACTTAATAGAAATTTTTGAAATGAGCAAAATTAAAAGAGTAAGAACTATTCAAAGAAAATTTTTACTTCTATCAAGTCACTACTTTAAAGACAAGAAAGCTTGCTTACTGAAAAAACTTAAATGCTTTCACAGTGCCCCCAGTGTTAGCAAATAATGTTCGTAGATCTTCTTCTGCTACTGAAGGACTAGGAAAATTAAATGGGGGGAGGGAAAAGAGTAAAGGTTAATAAATTTTACATTTTATTCCTAAAGAGTGTATTTCCTTAAACTCCAGTTTTAATACTTACGGGATATTAGATAAGTGAAGGGTAGCAGAAGGAGGAAAAATGTTCTGAAAATTTTTGGATCCAGGTTTCTTAAAACGGTGCAATGGGGAATTACCAAAATCTTTTGTTAGCCCTTGATCATCAAGCCCCTCTCGAGGTAGTTGTACAGTCTGATGTTTAGATAGAGTAACACGAATAATTTTTCCATACATTTTCTGTCCATTAAGATGGTTCATGGCTACAAAAAGAAAGCATACCTATTAAAGAACAATACAAAGTTCAAAGCAAAAAACATCATTTTAGAATAGTGTAGTCTTGTATTTTTATTTGCATTAGAAGACAAGGTATGTGGCAAAAAAAAAAATCCAGATTATGAATCTCTTAACAATTCTGTTGATATATACCTGTGTTCAAGAAGAAACAAGTTATTGATAACATTTCTCCTCCTATTTCACAAGTCATGATACTCTTAATTATCCCTCAAATTCACCTTTCATGCAGGACTGCCACTTTTTATGTGACTAACAATCTCTTAATTTGTTTCTCCAATGAATTGTTCTCTTTTTCAATTCATTCTATACACAGCACCTGGATGACTTCTATAAAGTACAAAACTGGTTATTACCTACTTAAAGGATAAAATCTAACCTAATTCTTTGAAGAGATTATCTATGAATAATGTATGTAAGTATCCCTTTGTTAGTGCTGGAAATCAAGTGGTAAGAACCATTCTAAATCTCACGAAACAGTACTTTAGTACTGTACTTCCTGTATTTTATGTTCCAGCTATACAAAACTTACTTCTTTTAATCAAGTCCTAGTTTTTATCTTTAATCCTCTGTGCAAGATGTTCTATCTATAACAGTATCTCAATATTTTAATACCCATATGTTCCTTCAGATTGTAAGATACACAAAGACTGGAACCATCCTGTACCACAGCATACAAGCACAGTGCCTAAACAGAACATTACAGTGGCTACTGCCTTAGGCAGTAATTGGGTTATTTTTAAACTGATAGAGAATAGTGATGTTTTACTCACTAGTCACAACTGAGAGAAACCATTTTGTAAGTCTTTGGTTTGGCTTTTGATTTAGCTTAAGAGTATTAGAGAGATAAAAGCAATGTGGAAGAGCAGGGACATGAGAACAGAATCCATACTCAAAGTATTTTTATTTTATTTAGTATACTGGAGTACAGATCTAACACAGGAGATACTATTTATTAAATCCATAGATCTTGTCATACAAAAAAGAAAATGCTGTAAAAGCATTAAAGTGAGAGTTCCAAAATAATCAAAATTCTCTTTTACGTATCTCTTCCTTAATTTGTAACAACTTACTCTTCCTGATTCTTATTGTAGTGCTATACAGATTTGTGAAAGTTCTTATTTGTAAATTTCCACTAAGGCTAACGGAAAAATATCTCTCAGGCTTGAATTTTCTCTATATTTACACTGCACTTCACATATGCTTATAAATTTATACTTACAGAATTACTTAACATTAAAGGGTACATAACTCCTTTAATAATAAAATTTATCTAGTTTTAAAATATTTTAAAAGTTCTGTAGTTCTGTTTTGTTTAGGATAAAATGCTATCAACCCAAAATGGTATAAAAATGAATTTTGGGGGAAAAGTATAAAGTAAGGCTGTCATAAGAAAGCTATCATAGTAAAGCTTTGAAAAGTTATAAAAAGACTGCACAAAGAATGATGGAAGAATAAGAAAACCATAAAGTTCTATATTGTATAAAGTTGAGGAGTAACAGAGACTCAGATTATAAAATAAAGCAAAAAACCAAACACCTGTCCTAGGAAGTAGTAATGAGAAAGCCTCTATCTAGTAAGCTACTTGTTGACAAAGGAATCTGAAATAGATGGGATTTTTAAGATAAAATACGGCATAAATGGATAAAGTAATTAATGGCAAAAAAGTCAATCTGCACAGTGAAAATGGCACTTTTTTGTTGAATATCATTTTCTTTCTCTTTATTCATCTCTGAAGATGTTAATGAATAAAAAGCTACAAGATTTACAGATGTGTGCAGGAGCTTATATAATGTAAATCAGAGCTCTAGCAAGTTATCCCCTTTATCACTGAAGATATTGTGATGCCCCTCTTTTCTTAAAAATGAACGTGGACATCCATTTGTCTATTTTTAGTCTTTTCAAAGGACCCAACATGTAGCTTTACCCTCTCTCTTAACTGCCTCATCTTTATCATTTCTCTTAAAGCCTTCTATCAAAACACCACTTTTCACTGTACCACACATCTTTGTATAGTACATTTTTTAGTTTCAAATATTTTTTGGAATTCTTAACAGTAATTGTAATTGTCAGAGAGTGCAGTCTGTACAAACTTTTCCATTTACATTATGTAAATGTTACATATGTAGTTAAAAAAATGTTACCTGAGTAATTGTTAGATTAAGTAACTATACATTTGTAATTGTTAGGTAATTATGTTAGACAAAAAAAGAGATGATACCTCTTTTACCTATGTGAAACATAATTCAGAAAGGTGGGTTGAAATCCCTCACTATGATGGTGAACTATAATTCATGTTTTCTTTTGCTTACTATCTGAAGCCCATATATCATTTTCACTTTACTTTCTACGCTTCCTCATCCAATGCTCTTCTAACTAGTGTGTAGGTAGCTTTTAAAAATTGTTTAATGGGTGAATTTACTACCTTTGTGATTATTACTACTAAAGCATCTCACCTTCTACCATAGTTTTTCAATTTGTTTTCTGTTTTCCTCATATCATTTGCAGATTTTCCCTCCTTTCCTTTGTTTTAGGAGGAAATGTTTTTGAAATCTGTTTTGTGAAGACAGCAATGCTACCAAAGTGTGCTTAAATTCTCTAGTTGAAGTAAAGTCAATATATTTACATACTTAATATCATAGTTAACATATGACAACACTAGAGTCATATGATTTTTATCCATTTATAGCACACTTTGATATGTGAAACTAGATATCCAAAGATGAAGAAACTAGTCTGGCACATAAGCAGAATTTATTTTTAATCTTTGAAGATCTATACTTTTAAAATGGTAGGAATTTACAAAAGAAACATCTTAATGTTTGTTTTAAAACTCTGGTATGAAATGATTTAATATGGTTACTAATAGTTGCAACAATCTCATTCACATTTTCTTGTTTTAGGTATCTAATTGGCTTAACACTAGTATCTCTTAATTTTTCTTGCCATTCCATTCTCCCTAAACATCAAAATATCTGCCTACATGCTAAAACAGAGTACAGTTGACCTTTGAACAATTTGGGCTCACTTTCATGCAGATTTATCCCATCAATAAATGTAGTACTGTCAATATATTTTTTTTCTAGTTTTATAATACAGTATATAATACATATAACATACAAATTGTGTTAATCAGTTGTCTATGGTAAATTTTTAAGTCAAAAGTGAGACATGTTTTTAACTGAGGTGGGGTGAGAGTCACACCCCTAATCCCTAGGTTGTTCAAGAGTCAACTGTTTTTCCAAACACAATGAAAACCAAGAATGAGAACAGAGAAACAAAGCATATTAAAGTTGTCTTATTTTTTCAATTACACATCTTAGTTTTATGTGGGATTTGAGATGTGTTTATTTATGGTACAAGAACATAAAGCCAATCTACCATAGCAACAATGAGAAATAAATAGAAGTAATGCCTGTAATAAGTCAAAGCTTTAGTGAAAAGATCTTCCAAAGTTATGTGTTCATTCAAAATTCCTATGTTGAAGCCCTAAGTTTTCTCCCCTATGACTTTGCATAGAAAGCCTTTTATAAAGGTGATTATGGTTAGGGCCTCATCCATATGAATGTACTTATCTAATAAGACTGGTTTCCTTTTAAAAGGAAGAGACAGCAGAGATCGCAGAAGAAAGGCCATAGGAAGAAAATGACAGTCATCTGCAAGCCAGGAAGAAAGTCTTCACCAGAACTATGAGAAAACAAGTTTCTTGTAGGTACTCAGTAGGTAGCATTTTGTAACTAAGCAAGTATAATGAAACTAAAAATTATTAATTTAAAATAAACCTTATATAAAACAATATCCAAAAGACTTTTACATTCTACCTCAGGTATTAATTGTATTTCTCTCATCTATAGGAATGTAATGCTACCCATACCTCAAAGGGCGATGAGAAAATGAGTAAAAGGGTACATGAGAATAGTTCTTAAGCACTGAACACTGCAGAATATTATTCTAGTGGGGGTAATTATAAATAGTGTATTCAAGAAGTGGAAGAAAAATTGGACTAAGCATTTGTAATATGATTAAAGAAAAACATGTAAACATGCTAAAGATGGGTATCTCTATTGTCCAATAGCTTTCTACACTTGAGTCACCAACCTACACCCATCTAATTCCAAAGGCCAAAAGGTCCAGTCGTCATCTCATCACATCAAAAATGTGACTACAACCAATCAGAAGTCTAGCATCCCTGAATCTCTATGAACGGAAGAACTCTAAGGACATACTGATATTTTCATTCACTCACATAGTGAATACACAGCTGTTTCTAGATTTGTGATTTGATGTTCTCTATGAAGTCAATTTTAAGATTCCAAAAACAATTAAACAATATTTTCAGCACAGGTTTTTCATTTTGTAAGAACCTGGTAGCTCTAATTTACATTTTCCATGTTAACTTAGAATTAATCAGGATTTTGAGGCCTGTATTATTACTTTAATTTCTATTGGAGTGTAACCAGAAACAAAAACACCAAGAATCTTTACTAGCCATAATTCTTATGTGAAATTACTATTGCACTGAGAGTCAACACTTTTTTCCATAGTGTGCCTGAAAATTGTAAAGAATTTAGCAGAAATATTCATAATCTACAACTATTCATACTGACACATAAACATGACATTGTGAGCTATCACTATTAAGAAGTGATTTCTAACTGACACAAAGAGGTTTATTCATAGATTTACACTATATATATAGTTGAAGATCTTAGGATGTATAGATAATGTTATTTAATCTTACCGAGTTGTGATTGGTTTCCATCAGCCATCTGTATTAGAGCACTGTCTTTCTTATTGTACAAAATCTTCACACGCTGCACATCTCCATAAACACCTTTTTTGGAGCCACAGAGAGGTAATCCAAAAATGGAATTAATTTTACGGGCAAGTCAGTTAAAGATTATCTTTCTGACATATTAATGAAACATTCAGACATCAACATGATCACTCATTCAAACTCATCATTCTCACAAATGAATAAAGGAGATCAAGATTTTGAACAGTGAATTTTGAAAAGAATAATTTTTGATAAACCCTCAAAGCTATGTGAATGATATTAAATTAAAGACCATGCAAAATAAATCAGCATGCATTAAAACAAATTTTGTGTCTATGGAGAGTTTTAAATAGCAAAGAAAAATAGCAAAAGATTTACTATTCAACTTTAAGCCAAAGTGCTAGCTACAAATAAGAATTAAGGTGAAACAAAAAATCAAATCAATAATAAAAGTATAGTGCTAACAATAACATACCGAAGAGGGTAAACAGACTTTGGGGCGTAACCATCTTTAGAAGGAGAGAAGAGCAAGCAGCGTAAGACAAGAAGAGAGAAGAGTCGAGGAAGAGCGGAGATGAACAGATCATCCATAACGAAGGGTGGTTCCCGCAGAATGGTGAGGTGGTCATGGATCATGGTTCAAGGCGGTTAATTGGGGCAAGTTGGTCCGAGGAACATTTGTTCAAGCACAGAAGCATGAACATAGGGAATGGAGACAGGGAATGAAGACAAGGACAAGGAAAATAAAGGATAAGACAGGGAAGGGAATGGGCATTTGGGAAAAGACAAGGAAAGGGAAGGTGAACACACAGGGAAAAGGATGAAATGGGGAAGGGAAACAGCAATGCAGAAGAAAAAAATAAGGAATTGGGGAACAAAAAAAAAATAAAATATAGGTCAGTACATAGGAAATGCAGGAATTTGGTCAGAAAATGGTTGGTTTATGTACTGTACAAGAAAAACTGAGTAAAATGTAGTCATCCAAGACAAATATGGGTAAAGTACATCTATATCAAAGAGTAAATTACAGCATTTCATCTCAACATAGGGAAGGAAAGCATGCATAGGAATTTTAAACTTTGAACTTTAACTGCATAAGCATGGCTGGTTATGAAATGCAGGCAAAAGTCTTAAAATAAAAACAAGGGCACTCTGATTCAAACATTTTAGCATGCAGAACTATGAATGACAATAATATTAAATGATAAAATAAGCTTATGCTCATATTAACAAAGGCCAATTAAAATGAAACAAATATTCAAATTAGACACCATAAACTGATACATTGAGCTTCCCACATTTCATACCAGCTTTCATAGCAATCAAAATAAAATATACCAGACATAAAATGTACAACTAAAGAAAATAACTCAGCAATATATTTTCTTTAACAAGAAGGTGGGGAGGGAATAAAGTGAAAAATATTTTTAGACGACAATGACTAATAACTGCAAAGAAAAAATTACTAAGAAAGGCTGGAAGAGTGCCTCGTCAAGATCTTTGGAAGAACCTTCAAAGAAAAATGTATTAGAGTAGTTCACATAAAATAAGATTTAAAATAATGCAATGACACATAAGCATGAAATGAATAAGCAAATAATTAGAAAGGCAAAGAGCAAAACAGTTTTACAGTTAAATCTGCAAATTGGTTCACAGTTGCCTTTGAGAACAAAAAGATAAAAAGCCAACTACAGTACTTCACCATATTTTTCTTAGGAAAAATAGGTAGTTAGGTTAAAATATATATAGAGATATGACCATCTAAGGAAATATAAAGTATTGTTACCTAAACAAGTACATAGATTTTATTCAGAAATAGAAACATACAGAAAATACTCTGACTAATGAATGTACATAAAAAGAAAGGCAAGTGCAAAATGAAATAAACATGAAAAACTTTCACAAATGAAATGGAGTTAAAGAATAAAAATTAGAAAATTACTAACCTCTTCATTTAAATTGCTAACCAACAGGACTGTATTGCCACCAGCTGAGACTCCAGGCATACCCACTCGGCCAGCAGCAGCTGCAGCAGCTGCTGCAGCAGCATTTGGAATAGCCAAAGGACTCAGAGCTCCTGGAACAGCTGCAACAGGAAGCCCTAATTTTAAAATAAAGCATATTTTACGAAACACACACAAGTCGTTTACAGAAACCAATTTAAGCATGATGGCTGCACGGCTTAGGGTTGACCATTCCAAATGGCTCCTGAAAGTCAATTTTTATGACATTTAGAAAAATGGTTCGCTGATACACAGAGTTAGAGAAAAGATAGCTGATTTGAATGACTCATAATTGAAGCTAAGGTACATACCTGTATTATCTTAAAAAAATTAAATATAACAGTCCATTTCCTATGGAAAGCAAACAAAGCATAAATATATTTTCAAGTCAAAGACTTGAATTATTCACTTTGATAGTTTACACTGTGAGGCAAATCTAAAAACTATCTTCAACATATTAGTAACTCATTTTTTTATATATGTACATTATACACACACACGCACACATTCTATAATCATAAACTCACACAATCAATTACAATTTATGGAGCTTATAAGTCCTGTTTCCTAGAGACAATCACTTTGAATATCATTTAACTTATTCAAATTACCTAGAGAAAATACTAAAATGTTTTTTAACTCCATGCCCAAATAATTATAATGAATTTTATATATATAATATATATAATTATATATATAACATATATAAAATATATAATTATAATGACAAGTTTCACAAACATAATAGAATGTCTTTATAACACACCTTTTCAGTATCTTCTCATCCTTTGCCTATCAATTTTAACATTTCCTCATTTCTATTCTGCTTTCCAGTCCTACTGTTTTTATCAGTGTTAAGATACTTAAGTCATTAATTCTTGAAATTCCTTTTAGTCTCAACATTTTTTTATCCACTTTTCAACTACCATCCCTTAAGTTCACACATACCAGCTTATTATATCAGTTGGTTAAATACTGAATTATATATGTTCCTTTTCTCCATCCTGTGATAAATACAAGCATCCAATCTAAACAAAGTTAATTCACAACATACCTGGACAAACTGGCCCTTAGTTATTATTAGCACTGTCGTCCCATAAAGTTCATGTTTTATTTCTTCTTTTTCTCTTTCCAGCCTTCTTGTGTATGTCCTAAGGATGTGCTGATACCTTTGATTTCAGTTATCTTATTCTTTCAGCCAAGTTTCTGATCTTTTTACTTGATAGAAACTACCATGACTTTTCATTGGTAGTTTGAAGTTCTTTAAGATTCACAGTTAAGCTCTTTAACTTTCTGACTTATAAAATTTCCCCCTTCTCTTTGAGAATTCCATCAGTTTGTTTACAATCTTGCACTGAATTTATTTCAGCACTTTGTCACCACCATCTTTTATGATCCTCTCCTTATTTCTCCATTTGTTTAGATTTCATTTTTCATTTTGGAGAAAATTTCAGTACATACAAAAGTAGGCTGAATTATGAAATTCCATGTACCTCTCACACTGGTTGAACAATTACTAAGTCATAATCTTGTTTCACTCACATACACATTTTGTTTAAAGTAAATCCCAGTTATAGGGATCTAATTTAAAAAAATACTCATTATGCTCAGTGAAATAAGTCAGAAGGAAAAAGAAAAATATCAGATGGTTTGACTTATAGGAGAAATATAAGGAAACCAAGTAAGGGATCAGGGAAGAGAAAAATAGGAATAAAAAAAAAGACAATGATAAATCACAGACATTTTACAGGGGTGGAGGAGGGAGAGGGATCAAAATGAGGGCAGGAAAAGTACAAGGGACTAAGGTGATGGTGTACAGGTGAACTGGTGTGGAAAGTTCACGGGGAATACACCTGATGTCAAATATATATAAAGAAGTAAAAATTAATTTAAAAAATATAATAGGAACTTACTTCTCCATATTAGACAGCACAGTTCTTATCATGCTTCATAGGCTGTTTCTATTTAACAAATTCAATGAATAATTTGCTTGCTTTTGTCAAGTATAAAGACGTAATACATTCCTAATTCTTAGGCATGTGCCACAGTAATTCTGTTCTTGTCATACTCATAGAAAGTGACCGCTTCCCTCTCTTTAAACATTTCTTGTTGCTATTTTCAGATAGCTTTTGGCTAAATGAAAAGCATTAGTCAACTAAAGTTAACAATAACAATTATTCAACAGTGGCACAAATGTCAGAAGTTGGCATTACAATGTTAAATCAATCTATTGCTCCCTTGTCTCCAATTGGCCACCTTTCTGTAGAAAAAGTAACTTAAAATTCTGTTGAGTACCTTGGTCTTTAATGGTCCCCTGATGGCCCCAAACAAACACACACCAACTACAACTCGTGGCATAAAGAATAAGCTCAGTATCAACCCTCACATACCCTTTCATTAATAAGGAAGACTTTTAAAAAAACATCCATCAAAGACATTGAACTTGTTTTCTTTCTACAATAAAAAATTAAACCAGTTTAATTTCTGGTTTTATTTTCAATTGTAATAGGCAATGAATGATTCTCCGGGTCCAGTACACAGAAAACTTAACTGAAGAGCTTACTATATTAACCAAAATTAGCATCTTATTTCTCAGTACCTCTCCTGACTCTTACCATACACTAGCTCTTGTTTATTAAAATACTGGGTCTATCCTCCTACTTATCTACAATTATCTTGAATTTAAATCATACACTGAAGAAGTTTTCAAACATTTTGGACTTAGAAACCCTTCTTAAAAAGACCACAAACAGTTCTTATTTGGGTTATGCCGGTTAATATTTAATACATCAATAATGAAAACCAAGAAACTTTTAAAAAACACAAGTACACAAATTCACATTCTTTTTCAGACTGAGATTAAAAAACTACTAATACTTCCAAAATATCTTAAATTACCTATTATTAGTCTTTCCCTGTTTACCACTTCAAGAAAAGTCACTAATCCATGAAATATGTAACATGATATTCTAAGCAATATTTTTTTATTCTGCAGAAAATGGTTTCTTCTAAACTACATCTACATTATACTAATACCATTAAAAATAATTTAATTTTAAAAGGTCAAAAACTTGAAGAACAATTTGTTCAACAACCCAAGTATTCAAGACATACCATTGTTTTTAAAAAAATTTCTTTTTGAAATCTGGGTTTTATAACAGAGATAACCTGATGACCTATCATTTAAAACATCATGACTTATGGAAAAACGATCATGATAAAAAAATTAACAATTCAAATAAATTTAAAATGGTAATTAAAAATTCAAAGTCTAGGCTAAAGTTCTTTTCTAAGTGTGACAGAAATAAGACTTTAAAAGAGAATGCTGTATTTTAAAAACAAGATCTTGCTTGAGTAAAAATACTTATTTCTACTAAGAAAGAATGAATGCTCAAACTAAATCCAATTTACCTCCTTCTAAGTAAGGAACAGAAAACTTTACAAAAAGTGAAAAGTAACCTGTGAGGCCCTCAACTGTTGTCTCAACACTTCCTTATAATCTTTCCACTTTGTTATCACCATTCTGAGCTACGGTGTCTAGTCAGGTGGTCTAATGCTACTGCCCAATGAGTCTTCATTTCAGGCAGTCTAGGGTGTGGTACTAGAGAACTTCAAGAATAAGAGGCAGTTATTGTTCTTTAATGCCACCGGTAGGTATTTTTTCTTCCACTATTCCCTCCCCCAAGGTTGATAAACTTAGGAAAACTGATTAAGCTATCTTTACTTAGTTCTAAATCACTGGAATGGTCTGAGTTTTAATGGATTTTTAAAGTCTCTAAGGATAGATTACACAATTTTCCTCAGTATAATTTTCTCTGAAAAATTACTATCAGGTAAGAACTTCTCTAGGCTTAATCTGCTACAATATAAAAAATTATGAAATATTTCAAGATTCAACATTTATACCATAATGATACTGAATTCTGAAAAAGACTTCTATATTGTATTTTTCATGTTGTTAACACCTAGGACCCTCCCTAGGTGGTACAAGGAGTTAAGCATCACACTAGCAAGCATCCACAAGCCACTGCATCATGAGTTTGATCCCTGACCATGAAGTGATTCACGTGGTGAAGCAGACCTCTCTTGCCCTCACCAATGCTCCCCTCAGCAGTGTGTTTCAGTCCATCTGCCTGTTCTGTTCCCCACTCTGTCTCTGGTGAACCCTCTCACTCCCCCAACACCTCTGGTCTGTACCCCAGTTCTTGTATGCATAAAAAAATAAATCTTATATAAAAAAAAGTTAACACCCAGCTGTAGTTTAAACAATATACCATCTTCCCTTTATAAAAATTATATAAAACATTTTATATAATATAAAACATTTTATATAATATAAATGTATATTATAAATATAAAGTCATTTTATATAATATAATCCAATGGATTTTTAGCTGTGGAAATAACAGTAACTTTAATGATTTACATCTTTAGCTAAGGCAGCAGTTATTCTGAAAAACAGTGCTATTCATGTACACTGATAATGGGGGTGGGGGAAGGAATTCTGTTCTACTTCCAGGATTGTTATAAAGATAAAAGAATGTCTAAGACTTTTAAACTGCATATGCTAAAGAAAGGGAAGGTGACAGAGGGATCTTTTCATGCAGAATAATCTCCAACAGTTGACCAGACATTCTGAGTGATTAGCAATTTTGTATGTTTCTCAGGTTAGTGCTAACATATTGTTTACTAATCCTTTTTCCACTGAAACTATGGGACACAAAATCGTATCTATGATAAAGGTCCAAACTCCAGAGAGATGAAATGACATAATTCCACTTCCCTTCATGTACATAGGCATCCTTAACTTTACCTATTTCATCTTATTTTATTTACAAATTTTATCTGACTTGTAGTAATTATTTTTAGATTTACAGAAAAACTGAATTTTTACAGACTTCCTATATAACCATCCCCTTTAACATCTTTCCCCCATTGTTAACATCTTAATTAGTACGGTAGGCAATTAATCAGCCAGTATTGGTGGTATTTACTAAAATCCATACCTTTTTCAGATTTCTTTAGTTAGCATCTCATGTCCTTTCTGAGGGTTCTAGGTTCCTGTAATTACATTTAGTCCTGTCTCCCTAGATTTTCCTTAACTAATACAGTGTATTTTAACCCCTTTATTTCCCATTCTAAAACTTCTATTTAAAGTCAGCTATGTGATTTCTTTTGGTGTACTTCTTTTCACTATTTTTATATACTTCTGATCAGTGGGTTGCTGGTGAAACTTTGAGGTCCATTCTAATTTCTAAAGTACAAGGTGGGAGGGCAAGTTTCTACATTTCATTTCTTGATTTGCAAATAAAATAATCACTTTTGACAAAAATGACGATCACAATTCTTTCCTCAATCCATTCCTCCTCTGCCCAGCAACTTTCCCTTCAATTCCCATTTTGCCCTCTAGTATCCATTCTTTTCTATCATTAGCACTACATTTTACCATGTTCCTTACAGAAATTTTTTAATTAAAAGCTTACTTTGTCCTAATAAAACCTATAAGCCCTCTCTGTAAGTCATTTTTATCTTCCTAAACCCTTCCCCAAAGGGAAGAATGTTTTATTTATCAATGTGCCTCACCACCCAATGTTACTTTCACACTGCTGTTCTACTACCATCAATTAGGACAGCTTTTGATGTCAATGTCATGAAATCATTTCTCATTTAAAGAGCCATCAGATCACTGGGACATTTTTTTCTCATTATATAAGGACTTCAGCATTTGCCTTTACATTCTTCTCTCTCAGTTCCTATCATCATCCTTTGATCTGCCAAACACTCTGGTTTCATAATTTCTTAAACTTTACAACATCAATCCATTTTAGCAACTTCTCCTGCTACATCTTAGATACTTCTTTGTCCTATTTCTCATTCATTTCTAACATTTACATCTCCTTTCCTAAATTCAGTCTTTTATCTTCTTGATCCTATTCCTACTAAATCACTGAACCCACTTGGTCTTCAAGGTGACTATTTCCTTATCTATTCTTCCTTGGCTTGACTTTAGTCTGAAACTTGTTTTGGCTCATTTGTTATTAATTCTTCAATGTTTTCCAAAACCAGTTTTGGATAAGTTAACCTTACATTTTTGGCTATACTTTCACCTGGATTTGTAAAGCATTTGAGAGTGAACATATTATCCTGTGACTCTCAATCTCAGTATTGAGACTGTTTATCTTCAGCAAGTACAAGACTGAGATCACAAGTGGAGACCATATTTCCGTCTAATTTTTCAAACAACTTCAAAAGTCTTATTTGTCCCCTTTTCTTCATAATAACAAGTAATAGTTAGAATAACATGGACCATAAAGGTGATTACTTCAGTTTTGGTTCCAGCTCTGCCCCTGTATTTCTGTGTGAGCTTGATAAAAATCCCTTCTAGTTCTCACAATGATCCTTAAAAAGATTACATTTTCTAGGGTCAACCTTTCTAGTATACTCTTTATCCAATCCACTACAATCAATTTTAAACTTAAGTTACACTTTAAAATAGAAGCTAATATATACTAAACATTCAATTATATGCCTGGCACTATGCAAAATTCTTTGCAAATACTAACACCTTTAATTCTCACGATAGCTTAGAACACATGGACTACTGTCAGCATATCCATTACAAACATGGAAGCAGAAACTGAGCCAGGTTTTGAACTCAGAAATAATTTAGAGCCCATATTCTTAATAATTATGCATACTTCCCTACTGCAAACTTTTCCTCTTAGGTCCTGCTATAATCCTAAAATACCATCCTATTTTCTCCTTTCTTTCTAAAGCACACTTCTTCCAAGAGTAGTAGAAACGATCCTATAATATCTATAACCCTAATACATTGTTAATCTCATTTATGCTCACTCCACGAGTAATTTCATAGTAACTACTGAACAGAACAGGAATTTACAAGTTCAATCATATTTAATCCCTCATTTTAGTCCTATAGTAAACAGCCTATTTGAGAATGCTGAACTGATATCAACATGAACTGATATTTTCTCTAGTTATTATCACATCATGACAATAATCTTTCCAAAGTACCCAATTACTACCAAACATATTTCCTTTGCTCAGAAGACAATAATTCCCTATTTAAAATGCATTCATTCAAATATTTTTAAAAGATTTGAGTTAAATCAATCCTGTTATGGTATTTGCTTCACATTAATTTGAATTCAGAAGTTACTATTTCACTCACTTTAAAAACATTTAAAAATGAACAATTTTACTTCAGTTATAGCAACTTTTCTAAACAAGCTATTTTAAAGATTTTTGTAAAGATTAGTATTTTTAAAATTTAACAACAGCAGTATAGAATAGTTCAAAAACCCAAAGAACTCCACACCAATTTCTAAGAATGCACACATGGAGAAGGCATGCTCCAACCAGTTCCTTAGATGTTAAAACAGAAGTGAAATGAGGAAACTAATAAGTAAATTAGTACAAGCATTTTTTTGTTTTGTTTTGGCCAAAAATTTGTGACATGTTGAACATGTTAAGTACTGTTCTTTTTTAGTACATTTTTCATTTTTATTTTGGTGTATGGCTGGCTTCCAGTGACACATTAAAAAAAAAACAACACTGTAATTTAGTATTTCTTAAATATTTATATAATGTTAATGAGTAATGATTTTTTTTTGGTAGATAGCTTTCAAATGTGTGCATATTTGATGAGTTACTTGGTTTTATAACCATAGTTTTCTTAGTCTTATTAACAGAATGTTACATATTAGGATTTTGCTAAATAATACTAGGTTTTTTATAAGTTTTAATGTGGTATAATAAAAAAAATGTCTATTTGGACCCATTTTGAATTAATATGTGAACAAAACTTATTCCGGTTTTAGAGTTTGTTCAGTTATTAAACTACACCAGAAGGATATTGAGGCACTTGGACAGAGAAGTCAAATTTTTCTAGGAAGAGCAAATGGTGGCGAAACATTGTTAACCCCTTTAATCAGTAATAATTAGCCAAAAAGACCCTATTCCTTACAAAGTTGTATATGTATACCTTTCAATTTTCTTTTCACCAGCATTTCTTTCTAGAAAAGTCCATTTAATGGCCCATATCACAATTATTAATTGGAAACAGTCTTACAGACACATGAAAATACCAAATAATAATTTTATTCTTCCTAGATTCTGGGACTACTGAATGATTAAAACAAAAAAGTAAATTCCAAATAGCTTGTTAGCATCAGACTGCCTAATGTACTAGTTTCAAAACCTTGGACAGCGTAAAACTGAGTAAATCCTAAAATATAACAAGTGACCTTATCTTATTTCCGAAACAACACAAACACATCGGAAAAATAAAGATATCAGTTAAATATATTGTAATACACAAGGACTGCTCTATTAAGTCACTGTTCCACCACTTGTTAATTTCTAATTAGTGTGGGTTTGTAGTTATTTCACTCTTCACTACTATAATAGCATAAGACAGCAATGTTTCACAAAAGAGGATTTTTCTGCACATCTTATAAATCATATTAAAAAAATAAATAGGAACAGACTACATGTACACATGTAGGGGATGGTAATCACTTGGTTGAATAAGTAACTCATAAGGTTAGCCTTATCTCACAATTAGTTACAAGAGATGGTTTATAGTCTCTTGGTGTTTACTGAGAAAATACTAATGCTTCCTAGCATTTTATAGGAATGAATCCTTTTTGACAGAAATAAATTTTCTGTTTAGTCCTTTATCTACCCACTTTCTTTTGGGGGCTATTAGGCAAGACCATAATAACAATAATCACTATGAACTAATTTAATCCATGCAAAAAATCATTGAGGTAACTTGGCAAATTTGAAGAGGAACTAGGTATTCAATGACATTAAAAAATCATTGTCAAATTTGATTGCTATGGTAATTATATTATGATTTGATAAGATAATGTCATCACTTTAGATATAGTATGCTAATGTTTAAGATGAGATCACTGACATTTCTTCAAAATAACATAGAAACACTGTGAACAGATAAAATTGGAACTACTGAATTGAGAGATAGGTGTGTGGATTTCAATACTTTAGTAAATGAGTGAAATCACTATTTATTCATTTTTTTAAAAACACCCTGTAAAAAAACCAAAGTAACAAAAAACAAGTTTTCAGGAATCATTGTTAAAAACTGAAATAATTTTTAAAAATAAGTTTACTTTTTAAGACTTTATATATCACAAACACATGGAAAAATAAATTCAATTAATTAAAGAGTACTTGGCCAGAAGAATTACATCAAGATAGATTTATGCAGAATAAATAAGGCATTAAAATACTGCTCAATTTATAAAGAATGTTTTTAGGACAATACTAATAACTTTGCTATGTACTTAAAATTTAGTATTTTAAAAATGCCTTGGAACCTTAAAAAATACAAATTTTACAAACTACATATATATGATTGTATGAATTATTTCTTATTACTTCTTCTTAATTATTATTTTAACATCTATAAATTTCCTACAAGAGATGCTTTTCCTTTTTGTTAAAACCATATGATGAAAATGGCTGATTTTTTTCAACCCCAAATACAGAGATAGGTTTAAAATAAGTATTCTTTATACATATCACCTGTCCCAATTTTTTAAATGTAGGCAACATCATAAAAAATTAACTACTTCTAGCAATTTTTCTAAAACTGATCCACCCCGTAATAAATTAACTACACTTAAACCTGATAAAATGATCATTATAATGATGTCTCAATTTATAATCACAAGGATTTCTGATCACCTTGTTCTTTGAAGTAGAATATTTGAATAACTAATAGTCTGCCAGGTTTGTGATTATGTATTTAGATGTCACACTTCTAACTAATAATAAGGCATTCCAGTTTCTCTTGAATTAATTACACTTCCTGAGACTATGTGATTCCTAACACTAAAAGAAACTGAGAAGTCAGGTATAGATACTAGTCTTAAATAAATCAAAATGCATAATACTGATGCCAAAGTAATTAAATTTAGTCAAGTACTTAACTACAATAAAAAACTCATATAAGGTTGTGAATGCCTCTAAACACTTAGAAAAATTTATTACCTTACACCTATGTTCTTACAGAATTACCAAAATAAAGCAATACCCATTAATCATTTCATTTTGAATTACTATTTGAAGACAACTCAGCAGGAAATGGAGCCCGTTGTTACATTTGGTTGTTCTCTGAAATCCTTTGACAAATAATACTGGAGGCAAATAAAAGCAGGAAAGACTTAGCTAGTATTCTAGAAATCATACACTACTAAAGCAAAATTGGAAGTTGCTTTAGTTGCTGTACATGTGTTTGAAGACTACAGTAAGTGATTCCCTTTCGAAATGACAATAACCACTAATTGTGTGGGGTTTACAAAGTTACCTTGATATCTTATATATGGATACTTCTGAATTGAGATGAATATTTAAAAATGCTTCTTCCAAAACTGGCCAGTCTGAAATACATGAATAAAGTTGAAGGCACAGCTTCTATCAAATATGAAAATAATCTCCTTAGTAAGCATTTTATATCCCAATAGGAATTCAGACTTCTAATTATAAAGTAGCTCATAAAAAAACTGTCTATAACTGTATCAAATTAAATACAATACTGAACACTGATGGGGGAAAAGTACATTATCAGTCTCATACACCATTCATATTAGTCTGAAATTTCATCACCTTTACAGACAGAAGTTTTCATTAAGAGTAAGATTTTAACATTTTCTTTAAACCAACAATTCAAGTTCTAGGAATCCAGCTGGAGAAAATAATTTTGAGACAATAAAATGATGTGCAGGGAATGTATCACAATTTCATTAGACTAACACAGAGTATGGAAGCAGATTTAGAAAAAGTAGAAAAAATACTTAAGATGATAATTATAATGAAATAAAATTGCAAATACACTCATTTTAATTTTGTACAAAAATATGTATTGTATTTATACAGGGAAAAAGAGAAAATATCTTAACAAAAATAACCATAGAAAATATCTTAACAAAAATAACCATAGCTAGTATATTTTCAGGATAACAGAACTAAGTCTATTATTTGATAATTAAAATTTATAATTCACTGACTTTTAAAAGCTATTTGAACATACTAAAAATAAAAAGGCCAGTCATAGTAAGATGAAAAGCCATTAAAATGGGTAAATGATAAAGTTATTTAATAAAGAAAGGTGAATTCATTATTTTCAAACCAAAGTATATTTCGTATTTCTTACGACTCAAAAACAAAAGCATTTAAAATTTAAAAATTCAAAGCAGAGCTGGAAGAAGACAAATATATTAAGAACAGGGCAACTTTACTCATATGCTTTTAATGCAAAATGTAGACCACCTTAACAATAAATTAAAGCACAGGGTAAGACAGAAAATATGCCTAAACTTCATAATCTTTTCTGAAAAGACTTCTTACAGTTTCACTATGGCTATGGTGATTACAAGGAAAAAAGTAATAACTTGGAGAGAAGATTCCCGATGACTACTAAAGATTCAGGCCAGAATCAACAAACATTAAGCAAACATACAAACTCCCAAGAGTCCAAACAAGTGGTCCTATGTTAGCTGCTAGCTGGAGATACTTGTCATTTTACCTTTAAATTGTTTCTTTAATAAATTGCATATGGATTTTAAGCTCAGAAACTGTATGCAAACATTGGTATCATTGTCTACTTCATTTGGCTGTTTTAGAGACTAAAAAATGTTTCTGTCAAGTGCCTAGCAGAATGCCTGGACTTAGAAGCTAATCAGTATGTTTTTTTTTCTCTTTTATAAGATAATCACCATCAATAAAAATTTAAGAACCTACATTAATAACTGCAAGCAAAAGTAAGGCATTACCCACTGTCTCACTCAGGACTTCACCTTTAAAAATGTAGTAACTGATATTATCAACGAGAAAGCCAGGATGAAGAAACAAAGACTTGAACTATGTTAAATGACAGAAACTCTATACAGAAGAAATATTAAAATATCTATTACATTCATGATAAACAGCTATCACTTGTGCTTGATGTATCAGAAAACTAGAACCAAGGGTCAGTTTTATCTGAAGTCACCAGAATTAATTTCAAATATCAGCTCTTATGCATTATGGGGTCCCTGCATCCCTGTTAGATGCATCACTTACTTATACATTTACAAATGGAAAGTATAACAGTTATATATCCACAGTAAATATTTCCAAGAATTACTTCAATATAATGGTATTACTGATTGACATTACATACTCTAAAGAGCTCACCTGTGACCGAGTTTCATATTACATATATATAAAAACACTAATCTGCAGATAACCTGACAAATATCAGAAATCATAAATTTCCCAAGCACAAGTAAAAGCAAACTGCAAATTTTCACCATAAGTATATCATACTTATTTTACTTACAAGTAACATTTTCCCTTACTTTTTCTTCATCTTGAGTCCAACTATTAGTTCCAAATTTTTGATTGTATTTTTGTTGGTCAAATCCATTGTAGAACAAGGTGAAATATAAGTTATTAAGACAAAAGTGCAAACAAATACCAAAATAAATTTTACAAAAAATTCTAATTTAAATTGTTTTTTAAAGGAGACTGTAATATCCTTTTTAAAAAGTCAAGATGCTTACTACAATTACATATTTTGTCATTTATTTCACTGTTTCTATGTAGTACGAAATTAAACAATCAGATTGGCCCTAAAGAACATGCTCAAGAGCCCGCACAGGTAGAATTAGACCTAGACAGTGGTGACATTAAGTTTAAATGTACGTCTTTTATTAAGCACTCAAGATTATTTCATTAAAGCTGTTCATTTGTTTTGATAGAATGGTGTGGGAGAAAAAAATGAGGTACAGAAAACAATACAGTTGATATAATTTTAACCACATTATGACAAACACTAAGATTTTTCTCTTAATAGCATTTATGTAACCTCTCACCTGAGAAAATAAAATCTTAAACAGTTTCTTAAATTCCAGGATGGGGAATTCATTGTACTTACTGGATTTTAACAAACACTTTCCCACTTGGCAAAATGGAAGGAAAGTGTTACAGACAATAAAACTCATACCTAAAAGGGATGTTTCCTTGGCAAATGCTGCAGCAATAGCTGGATCCAATGCAGGTTGTCCATCTCCAGATGGAAGATCAGGTCGAGTATAATCCCTACTTTTATCATTGTTATATTTTACATTCAAATTCACAAGTTTGGAAAAATCAATCCTTAGGGTACAGCAAGCATTATAGATATTCTGACCATCTAGGGCCTGTAAAAATGAATAAAGCATTATCAGTAGTCTTAGGAATGAAAATTGGTAAAAAGTATGTCTTTACAATAAAACTCTGCATAAAAGCCATCAAGAAAGGAAACAAATTTCATACTTTTTTTTTTCTATTCCAGCTCTAGATGTATTATTTTCCACAGACACTTTCTTTAAATGGGAAGTGCTACTTAAATCTAAACAGTTAAGCATTTGCACTAATACTTTTAATTTAAAAAAAAGTGCAAACAGTTTATTTTTAAAAGCTAGGGGACTCCCTAGTGGCCTGCAGCCACTGTGGCACAAGTTCGATCCCCAGCCAGGGAGGTGATCCATATGGTGCAGCAGACCACTCCTATCTGGCCTGCTGCTCCCTCAGCAGTATATTTCAGTCATTCTGCCTGTTCTGATCCCCACTCTGTCTCTGGTGAATCTTCTCACTCCTACACCTCTGGCCTGTACCCCAGTTCTTGTATGCATAAATAAGTAAATCTTTAAAAAACAAAAACAAAAACTAAAGGGTCACTGTCAGCCCTGCCAAAGTAGTACCATAATAGTCTACATAAGACCTTAAAGTTAATTTTATTACATACATTTTATAAATGGCAGTTTTTGTAATATGTGGTTAATTTTCTAAGGTAATTTCTATTTGATGTCACATAATATGAGGTGCCTCAAACCAAAAAAATATCACTGATGATAATAATGTCTATGAAATGTGGCAAAAACTAGTATCTTCCTTAACCTTAACTAGTATCTTCCTGAACCATGTAGTTTGCTGAATTAGCAAATCCAACATCATCCCAGGAAAAGTTCTGAAACAGAAGAATGCCAGCTCTAGACACGAAAGTCTACACTCAATTGTCATCTTTAGCAAGTTACTTAACCTCTTTAAATCTCAGAATCTATCTTAACCTGGAGAACAGAGATGTTGGCTGCCATGCTTCCTCACAGGGTTATAAGGATTAAGTAAAAGATCACATATGTAAAAGGACTATGTTGTTTATTATTATCACTATGCTTTTTTTCTGCTTCAGGTGACTGGAACAAACTAGAGAACAGGGGCATATATTGTTAATTTTTCTTTAGAGAAATAAGCACTGTATAAAATAGCAGTTTGGAAATGGAGAGTATGTTTAGTTCTATGTACCACTGTGAAAATAAAACAACAGTTCTTCTGCTAACCATACATAAATAGATCAAGCCTGATGTTTATGTACTCCAAAATCCATTAGATGTGTAAAAGTATATTTAAAACTATTTTTTAGTATGACAGCTTTTTTTCACATGCTTGATGTCTGAAAGATAACTTTTAATATTACCTATTTTTTTTTAAAAAGATTTATTTATTTATGCATACAAGCACTGGGGTACAGGCCAGAGGTGGGGGGTGGTGAGAGGATTCACCACAGACAGAGCGGGGAGCAGAACAGGCAGATCAACTGAAATACACTGCTGAGGGGAGCAGCGGGCACAGCAGGAGAGGTCTGCTACACCATGTGGGTCCCGGGCCTGGCGGACAGCAGGGATCGAACTCATGCTGCAGTGGCTGCGGTTTGCTTCAGAGTGCGTTGTTTAACCCACTGCGCCACCAGGGAGGCCCAATATTACCTATTTTAATCATTATAAGATTAAGTAAAGTAACTGAAACTTAAAAACAGAAGTTTTAGAGAAACTACAGCTGCTTAATGTACATAAGGCTGGTAATGTATTCCAATATTCACACTCTATGGAAAAAGAAAACCCTTTCCCTAAATATATAAAATGAAAGAGATGTAAAAGTATTCATCAAGTTAAGAACTACCTTAAAAATAACTGAACACAAGCTTATCCATTTCAACAGAATACTGGTAAAAACGCAAAAGGAACATACAGATCAGGACTTGAATTACATGAGTAATCTGAGTTAGGCTAAGTATCAAGTATCAACTCCACTAGTCAGAATAACAAAGTATTAATTCATGTACTTTGAATTAAGATATTAAAATAGGTATTCATTTACTTGTGCAGCCTTCCAACAGAGAAAATGTGAGCCAAGTAATAGAATCTGTCTCTACCCAATAAATGAATATCAAAAGATGAGTAGCAAAATTCACTCTGAGGTGACTACTTCAATATCAAAGAAAAAAATCCAGTATCCTGTAAGAAAAGACCTAATTTTAAGTCACAAAATCCAGATTAATGAAAAAAAAAACTACTGTAATAAAATTACTAACTTCATAATCAAGTTTCTCTGGGGCTCAGTTCTTAGCAAGCAACACTAAGTTTTCTTAACTGCCAAGTAGAAAACCCTCTAAAACCTGACATTTTCTTTTTAATTAAAAAAACTTTAGGTAGAAGACACACAACCTAATCCATAAGAACTCTAGAGAAATTAGCAAACGTGTAAATTAAAACCTCCTGTTAGCAACAAGAGAGGAACAAAAACTAAGGCAGTAGGTAACAGGAACCCAGCCAGGCATCTTCTACAGTTGGCTGATATAAAGGAAAAAAAAAAAATGAAACAAAAATATATATGCATGCAAGCTCACTTCAAACTCATAAATTTTCGGAAAAAAAAAAAAATCACTCTTATACTCAGTAATCAGGTTTGCAGTGATCTTGCTGGAACAAAGACTTATGACAGTAAAAGTTCAAGTTAATTAGTAGAAAAGACACATGTGTCTTCTCACCGGAAAAACTTAAGAGAATAAGCAAAAATAATCAAAAAAATTTTCATAGTAAATATAAAATTTATGGCTAAAACATGATAAAAACTCATGAAAGAATTTTGGCATAGACTATATAAACAGCACAATAAAACACTGTACATGAACTGGAAAACAGTCAAGATAAAATTTTCCACTATCTTTCAATGATGTTTACTATTTACCTAGTAAATAGGTATGAGATAGTTGGGAGACATAGATTTTGAAGATGCTAGAGGAAATCTTAAGCTCCAAATTCATTATCCGTTTTCAGCTACTCATGAAAAATTATCAAAATTAAGATGATGAAGTTTAGTTATTCTAGAAATAAAGTATGTCAGGCCAATTATTTACCAATATAAAACCATCCCAAGACTAGTAAATCATGCAGGATGCCACTGAAAGACTGAAATCATTAGTTTTATCATACATCCTCCAACCAAATCAATGTGAAAATACAGACTGTAAATGCTTTCAAAACAAACAAGGAAAGCAGATAATGAACCTTTTTTTTTTTTTGCTCAAGAAAACAAAAAGGATCATTTCACTGGGTGTCTCAATGTATCTGTATAAACCAATGAGTATTAGGCAATAAAGAATGACTGATACGATCTTACTGTTGCCTATAACAGTTACTCATGGTTACTTTTACTAGTAGTAGCTAATGATGTGCAAATTTGCTAGAAGAAATCATTGAGAGTAATCCACTGGTATGCTAAAATGACTATATTAAAGGACTTCTAAAAGACAGTGTCACTACCCAGTATATCAACTATATATATATATATTCATAAGAAAAACTGATAATGCTCCTAAAAAGCTGTCTCTAGTAAAAAATTAGAAGGGCGATTTTGTACTTATATGAGTTATAATTTTAGATTCTATGAACAATGAATTTTTAAAAGTACAGGTAAAAAGGAGACTACATCGTTATCTTTGCCACTCTATCAATAAATAAGACTATCAATAAATAAGATTTTTCTAAAAAAGGCATTATTTTCATTAAATAAATGTGAGGAACATTTAAAACATTTACTTTTTATTTGCTATTTGTTAATGACTTGTGATAATCATCTTAAATGTCAAACTTCAGTATAAACATTATCTTATTACTGACTTGATTGATATTTAAGATTAGACTGCACTATATAGCAAACTTAAGACAAATTGAAGACATGATAGTTTCTCTCCCTCCAACTCCATTAAATTTCAATTGTTAATCTGTTTTTCAATAAGTTACTACTCTCATTGCTTCTTGTCCTTTTGGCTAATTTAGATCAACTGCAGTTACAACTCTCTTATAAAGCAAAATGGCAGAGGGAAAAAATTTAACTAACTGAAAGTATGACAAAAATTGTAACTAGGAAATGCAAAGAGTTTAGCTGGGCTCTATCATCAGTGGTTACCAGGGTTTTCAAACAAAGAAAGTAACAGATTATTGGGGTCCCAATTCCCGAGATTATGATTTTTTTAGTTCAGGATGGTCTAGGAGTCCTATGTTTTATAAGTCACCTGCTTGAACACATGAAGAGTACTAGAAATTCTCTTTCCCCAAAACTGAACACTTTGCCTATTAGGTGATTCCTAATGTCAAAGAGATTTTTTTTTCCACCTCTCATTCATTTGAACTACCATCATTAGAAATGGAGAGGAAGGCTTTTAAATTCTCTTCCCAAGATCTTATTCCTTGTCTGTAATTTTACATTAATTCTACTGTTTCAACCATCATAAAAATGGAGCTAATGAATTGCAAAGTTTAGAACCAACATGTTTTATTAATGGTAATGGGAAGTACAATAAGTGCTGGGAAAATACTGGATAAAAAATAAAAACACTAATACCTACAATATTAATATGCTAGGCACAAAACAGGTATGATGCCCATTTAGATAACTTACAGACCAACAGAAAATAACAGACAAAAAAATAACAGACATGTAAGTCTGATGTGTGGTGACGAGAATTAAGAAAGCGATCTAATCCACTGATAACTTATGGAAGATTTCTTTGAAAACAGACTTATATAACTATATAGACATAAAGATGTAGTAAATAAAACTAGAGAGGCATATTAAGGGTGATTTAGGATTTTCTAAGCCATGTTAAGAATTGAAGAGAAGAGTTTACACTTAGGATAAAAGTCAGTCACTGAAGGGCTCCAAGAATAGGAATCAGATGATTTTAAGTTGATATTCTTTGCGAAAAATAAAAAATATAGTAACTACAATGTAAATGCAATATAGCTAACAGTATGTTAAGTTTTATTTTGGCATAAGCTTATAACATCAAAAATCATCACTTTGATTTTTTTCTTACACGTTTAGTTTTTAGACATTTGATTTCCCCACTCAGGCGTCATCCCTGCAGTTCTCCCCCCACCAAAGGACCTGTGATCTATCCCCAGTCCCTTGTGTTCTTCCTGCCCTCTCCCCTGTTGTATGCTTCAGATCAACGGTGAGCTTGCAACATTTTTCTTTTTCCTTTTATTCAGTTTCTCTACATCCCACATGTAAATGAAACCACCCCATATTTACCTTTTCCATTCTAACTTAATTCACTTGGCATAATCACTCCCAGCACCATCTGTGCTATGCAAATGGCTGCTTCAATGGCATATCTTTTTTGATCACTGAGTAGTATTTCAC
This sequence comes from Galemys pyrenaicus, assembly GCA_019455555.1. NCBI lineage: Eukaryota > Metazoa > Chordata > Mammalia > Eulipotyphla > Talpidae > Galemys > Galemys pyrenaicus. The sequence goes on from JAGFMF010011858.1 coordinate 1,912,731, forward strand.
TGTATATGCATACCAAAACTTTTTTTATCCATTCATCTGTTTGGGGCTTTTAAGTTGTTCCCTTATCTTGACTATTTAAATAGTGCTGCAATAAACATAGGATTGCAGGTTTCCTTTTGAATCAGTGTTTCTGTGTTCTTTGGGTAGATTCCTAGGAGAATTGCTGGATCACATGGAAGAACCATTTTTAGTGTTTTAAGGAACCTTTAGACAGCTTTCCATAGTGGCTGGACCATTTTACATCTCCACCAGCAGCAGTAGGAGGGTTCCTTTTTTATCACATCCTTGCCAGCAAGACAAGGATGTTGAGAAACCAGCACTTTGAATAGCTCAAATTAGAGTGATGGCAAGGTAATTTGTTAGAGACAAAATCCAAAAGAAATTTAGGATCCTTATTTATGCTAGATTCGTAGTAAGGGTCTCTTTGGAAAGATATGAGTTAGAGAAATTTAAATGACAGTGTCAGACACAGGTGTAATTAAGCTGTGAGAACAGCATAAGTCTTCCTAAAGGAGAAGGAAAGGAATTTGACAAGGAAGAAACAGAGAGGTGGTATGTATCTAGATCAGAAGTGTCAGACCAGGAAAAGAGGAGTTCAGGTGTCAAATGTTACATAAAGGCTAGATAAGATAAAGGATAGATGTTAGATTTAGCTAATACAGTGATCACTGATGCTAGTGGGAGAACAAGTGGGGTAAAAGGAAAGGGAAACAAAATTATAGTAATTAAGGAATAAAGAGATAAAAACTATAAACAGCAAACAAAGAGATTTAAGCAATCTGACTACAAATAAAAGGGGAGAAGAGAGACAAGAAGATAAATGGAGAGGTTTATAGAGCTAACTGTAAATTTAAAATGAGAAAGGCTTAAACATACTTCAACCTCTGAGGAGAAGTAATTAACAGAGAAAAACTCAAGAGAAAAACCATGGCAGAGTCTCTTGGGAAGAAGGAAAAGGATGGTAACTGGTATTTACTAGTCTTAGGTAAAAATATCTATGCCTTTCACTAGAAGAGAAAGATAAGTATGAATATAAGTAGGTTTTGTGAGGAAAAACTGATGATGCTGATATTATTCTATTTTTTCTGAAAAGGGGTTAGGAAAGGTCATAAAAGGGAGAAGAGAGATTTGGTGAAAGGAGAAATTCCTATCAGATTTAGTCATTGTGAAAAATGAGAGAACATGCTAACTAGAAAAATGCCATGAGACTTCTGTGAGGAGAGGACATAGTTGTTGTTGATGCTGATGAGTTTAAACAGATACCAACTGTGATGATCTTTGGGTATACTCAGTCTTGATTACAGGCATAAAGAAAGATTAACTGATTCATCAAGTACATATTTAAATGAGGAGCATGGATAACAAAATGGGGGCAAACAAGTTTAGGAAAGTATTTTTTTTTCTCTAATGCGTGAAATGAATTTATGTTCAGAATGAATAATAAAAGAATTACATACTCTCTTAGAATTTTTATGTTAGGTGTTTTAGTGAAAAAAATGAGGACAAATAAATATCTATGGTTTGGTGTCTATCTTTATGCACAGAAGACTGGTTGAATGAACACCTAAAAAGCATAACTGAGGTAAAACCTATAGATTTTTTTTTTAAAGACTTTATTAATGCATTTAAGAACAGGGGTATAGGCCAGAGATGTGGGGGGTGAGAAGTCACCAGAGACAGAGAGGAGAGCAGAACAGCCAGATCTACTGAAGTACACTGCTGAGGGGAGCAGCAGGAGAGACAGGAGAGGTCTGTTGTGCCGTGTGGGTTAGCTCCCTGACAGGGATCAAATTCATGTAGCAGTGGCTGGTGATAGCTTGGTAGCTGAAACTAACCCCTTCACCACCAATATATTTTCATGAGGCCCTACAACCTATTATCACGAAATAGACATGTAACTATAGATTCATCAGACAAGATATACATGTGAATTTTCTCCCCACTGAATTATACCAAAAATGCAGTATATGATCCCATTTCATTTGTTGTTTACAAAGCCGTCCTCTAGAAGAGAACAGGAGGGGGGGAAAGGTTCACATTTAGAAAAATGTGCACCATGTTTAAATATATTTAGAATTGTGAAAATGCCAGAAAGATTGTAATTTCTAGACTGTTATTGATCAAACTTCATACCACATATTTTCATTATTATATATTAAAGAACTCTGAAGGTTGGAGGGCTCAGACATATTAAGAAACAATATTTTGAGATAAAAATAATTCTAATTGTTAATTTATATCTGAAAAGGAAAATATGTAATATAACTTGGGAATCAGTCAGCAGGCAACATATAAAAGTAAAGCACATGAAAAAACTACACTTTTGTAGACATGATAAGTATACACTTTTAGTATACTTTCAGTAATTTATCACTTGGTTTCTCACAAATGATCTTGATCTGAGAGAAGAGTGAAATGGAGAAAATGAAGTAAAGATAGATGATTCAATGGTTTAATATCCTTAATGGCTTAACAATATAATATGAGGTATATATGGCAATATAAACAATATAAAACGAGGTAATGTTTTATAACTACATGTTAAAGAGAGCCAATGGTAGTTTTAAATAAGATATACAAACAGAAAATTAGGTATCTAAGAAGCAAACATCTGGTGTATAGTTGATGAGAGTAGCCAATACATAAAGAAATATTACTTCTTCTAATGCACAACATTTCAACAACAGCAAAAACAGGTAAATGAGGCGATTAAAAATTAGACTTAGGTACCTAGTCAGAAAAACTGTCTTTAAAAACAATCTTGACAGAAAAGTCGATAGTCTTAAACAGAATTTTAACAAGGTGTGCATAAAACAATCTCACTATATTTACTCAAGAGCACAGAACTTTTAGATCCTAAATCCAAATACAAATATATAAATGCTACAACTACAGACGACTTCATAAAAATAAACATTTCTTTAAGACAAATACTAAGCTTCTCTAATATATAAATGACACTAATATGAGCCATCTATAATGCTACATGGTAATGCAAAGATGACAATACACATACTATCAACGATATATCTACTGTTGAAAAATATCACTAGCTCCCACAAAGAAACTCGACTTACTAGTTTTGCTTGTTGAGCATTTACTGGATCACCATACTGAAGGAGAGCTTGAAACTGGTTATTTTTTGTAAATGTGATTATCTTCAATACAGCACCAAACTTAGAAAATATCTGTTAAAATATTAAAATCAAAATATTATACACTATTATTATTTCTCCAGTTTATAGGTAAACATGAAAATTAAATCAGTCTTACTTGGTGAAGAACATCAAGTGTTACAGGGTAGTACATGTTGTCAATTATTATTCTAAGCACTGGACTCTGGGCTGGAGTCACTGCACTCTCACTAACTGTGGTGCCACTCAGAGGAGTATTTGCTGTCTGGACAGCTGTCACAGCTTGAAGAACTGCTTGAGCACGCTGAAAATTGAAAGATAAGTACTTTAAAAACACACCCAGTATTTTCACTTATATACTGCTATATGTTACACTATTAGTTCATTTATTTTACAGAACACAGAAATTAAACAAAATTTAGCACTCTCATAGTAATTTAGTACTTGTAAGCACCTGCCAAAAGCCAGTTATTGACTGTTTATAAGTATTAGCGTTTACTTTAGAACAATTATCTAGGATTGAATACTCATGTTGAACAAGCAACGACAGGCAATGTAATACAAAAATATAGATTAAATTCATGTAATCAGAAAATCTTTTAAATGGAAACTTTTAGAGCTTTAGTTTCAGTCTAACATTACTCACTGAATTAAAAGGTGCATGGCAAATCTCAACAGTCGATTTTTATATTATCAGAAGACATCCCATAAATATTATTTCTAATATATTTAAGAAAGATTAATAGTCGGGCTACAGATAAGTCTTTTTCACACTAGTGTTATCTTCTGACACCAAAATTTTAAAACAGATGTGTACTATAGCACAAAGCCACAGAATTTTCAGGAGTACTGAGTATTTTCAGGAATACAGATTAAATATGAAGGATACTTTACATACATACATACTATACAGTGCCTAATAAACCATCAATTATAAAGTATACTAATTTATGTATTACTACTAAATTGCTAATTAAACCACGCATCAACAATTTCAAGAGGAATCCTGGCTGATATTTCAAGATGTGAAAAAAGTACACATAGAATTAAAGAAACACAGTATCTGTCAGTTAAATGTACCAAAAAGACTGCCTTCACTATTACTGTGCCTTTCCTATTATTACTATGACGGATTCACTGATAGGGAAATAATTTCTATCTTCCATGGAATCAGAAAGATAATATAAAGTAAAAAAAAAAAAAAAGTTAAATATAACAAAGACAAATAACTCCACTGCTTTATAATTTGAAAAAGCTGCATTGACAGATGAATAGGAATATAAACAGTAAAGATGGATGATAGATGAAGGAAAATAGAAAAAAATTAGGTAACTACTAAACCAGAATGATCAGTACTTGCTTTGATAGTGCATATACTGAAGCTGGAATTATACAGAGAAGATCAACATGGCCCCTGATCAAAGATGACACTAATTCATGAAACAAGATTTGTTTTGAGTTACTAAATAAAGCTATGGTAGTAATCATTGTGCAATACATGTGTGTAACAAATCAATACATTGTATACCTTAAGCTGACACAATTACATTAATTATACTTCAATAAAGGTGAGAGGAAAATAGAATGCTCATTTCACTGAAAAACTACACAATCAGGGAATCCTATAACTTGGGACTCAAAGATACCACATACTCATCTATTCAAACCTCATAATTTAAATGCTAATAATAGGACCTGTAAAAAAATTTTTTTTGACTACAGTGAATCATTAACTTAAACCCAGCATTTTAAAACATGATATTTAATGCAATAGACAACTTTATATGACTGTAGAAAAATGAAAGAAAAGAGAATACAAAGAAAATCAAGCAAGATAACCAAGATTTCTAGAGCAACATTATTTAAATGTTTGAATATATATAAACTAATATGTATTTAAATAAAGTATTTTAAGTAGCTCACTGTAATATTACTTTCATGAACATGTCCTACATTTATCTCTAAAACAATCATGTAAATACCTGAACACAGGAAAATACTAACACCTGACTACATATATAAGCAAATGAATATATATGTTCACACTTTTTTCCAGTTATATATTATTCCTTATCCTCTGTTTTTAGCTTAACAATTAGTGTTCTCCACTAACATTAAAAATAATTTTAATCAGTTTAGTGAAGTAGCAGGTTATAAAATCAATACACAAAAATCAGTTGCCTTCCCATATAGAAATGAATTAGAAGAGGAAAAAATTAAGAAAATGATCCCATTTACAATCATATCCAAAATAGGAAAAAATTAAATACCTAGGAATAAGCTTAACAAATGATGTGAAGGACCTGTACAAAGAAAACCATGAGACACTTAAAAGAAATAAAAGACACAAAGTAATGGAAATATATTCACTGCTCATGGACTGGAAGAAGCAACATAGTTAAAATGACCAGCCTAACCCAAAGCATTCTTCAAATTCAATACAATCCCTAGCAAAATCTGAGTGACACTCTTCAAAGAAACAAGAAAAAAATTAATGAAATTCTTATGAAACCACAAAATACCATACAGCCAAAGAAGTTCTGACAAAAAAAAAAAAGAGATAATGTGGCAATATTACATTTCCAGACCTCAAACATTAATATAAAGCTATAATAATTAAAACAGCATGGTACTGGAACAAAAACAGACACAGAGCAATGGAACAGAATCAAGACCCCAGATATAAACCCACAACTAGATAGATAGTTGATATATGACAAAGGAAGGAGTCAAGAACATACACTGGGAGCAAGGAAAGCTTCTTCAATAAATAGTGCCAGGAAAACTGGATAGCCAAGTGCAAAAGACTAAAGCTTTATCAAAAATCAACACAGAATGGAAAAATATTAGATGTAGGATTTGAAACCATAAAATACAAGGAAAACACAGGCAAAATACTTCACAGCTAAGCTTCAATGATGTCCTTCACAGATAAAACTCCAACTAAAGAGAACATAAGCAACTGGGACTATATCAAAAAGCTTCTGTGCAGCAAAAGATACTATAAGACAAAAAGAAAACCAACTGAATGGGAAAAAAATACTCAGACACCATATATGTGACAAGGGTCTGGTTAAAACTTGCACAACTCAGCAAAAACAAAACCTAATCAAAAAACCAGCCTAAGAGCTAACTAGACAGTTATCAACAAGTATAGGTGAGGATGAGAAGAAAAATATAGCCTTTTACACTACTGTTCGGAATGTAAATTGGTCCAACACCTACAACAAAAAAACAGCATGAAAGTTTCTCAAAAGATTAGGAATGGATCTACCATATGACCCAGCAATTCCACTCTCAGGTATCTACCCAAAGAATACAAAATACACTAATTCAAAAGGAAACTTGCACTCTCATGTTCACTACTTGTAAGTACCAAACTATGGAAACAACCTAAGTGCCCCAAAACAGATGAAAGGATAAAAACATATGGTATTAACACACAATGGAAAACTACTTAGCAGTCAAAAAAGAAAAATCCATACCATTTGTGGCAACATGGATGGAGCTAGAAGGGACTGTACTAAGCGAAATACGCCAGAAGGAAAAAGACAAATATCAGCCAGTAGCACTTTTAGGTGGAATAAAAGAAAACAAAGGGTCAGATACAGTCAAAATAAAAAACTAGGGCCTTCCTGGTGGCACAAGGGGTTAAACCTCAGCACTTTGAAGCTATTGGCAGCCACTGCAGTTAAGAGTTCAATCCCCAGCCAGAGAGCTAACATGTTACAGCAGACCTCTCTTGTTTTGCCCACTGCTTCCCTCAGCAGTGTGTTTCAGTAGATCTGACCATTCTACTCCCCATTCTGTCTCTGGTAAATCCTACCCCTGAGCCCCGCACCTCTGGCTTGCATACCAGCTCTTGTATGTATAAATAAATAAATATTTATTTATTTATTTTAAGATTTCTTTATTTATGCACACAAGCACTGGGGTACAGGCCAGAGGTGCGGGGGGTGAGAAGATTCACCACAGAGAGTGGGGAGCAGAACAGGCAGATCAACGGAAGTACACTGCTGAGGGGAGCAGCGGGCACAGCAGGAGAGATCTGCTGCGCCATGTGGGTCCCCTCCCTGGCTGGCAGCAGGGATCGAACTTGTGCTGCAGTGGCTTCGGTCTGTTTCATAGTGCATTGCTTAACCCACTGCGCCACCAGGGAGGCCCATAAATAAATATTTAATCATAGCTCTTGAAAGCAAAACTGAAAACAGAACTGAGACACTGGGAATGATAAGAGGGAGGCAGAACAGCACAAGGTGGAGAGAAAGCACAATGGACTATGGTAGTAGACTGTGTGCTTTGGTGTTAAGAACACTAGGGAATAGCAAAAGAACGGGGAAATATTATCCCTCTGAAACAAACAACAATGTAAGCCAACCTCATCTCAATAATAAAAAAAAAAATTCCATACATTTTTTTTAAATTCATGAAGCAGAGTTACACTGACAATTTAGATTCTAAACTTCTTACTGAAATGTCCCATATACACAGAAAAGGACACAAATCATAAATATATACAACTCAATAAAATAATCCAAATTGGATATATGCATTACTATTCAGATAAAAAATGGATTATCAGAGAAGCCACACTCATTTTCTCCAAATTAGATAATGTGACTATATAGTATTGTATTTTTTATATACTATATATTACATACATTTATGACTTACATCATAAATGTGTTTTGCAGAAACCAGTAGCTTGTTCATTCTTTTTGCTAGATAGTAGTCCAAAAATAAATATACCACAATATTGCTGAACAACTGGATTGTTGCCAGTTTTGGACTATTAATACAGTAGACTATGAACTTCCTCACACATATTTCTTGATGCATTTGTGTTTTTTCAGTTAAGTAACGTGATTTACTAAGTCAAAGAAAATGTATATGCTCTGCTCTGGTACATATTAGATAGTTCCAGTTTAAAAAAATGATGCAACCAATCTACACAACTATCACTCATACAGTGTTCAAGCTTCTATACACTATTACCAACACTTGGCACTACGTCTTTTTAATTGGATACACTGACTAAAACTATAACTATTTTAAATTCTGACAAGGATTAGAAAAAATATCAACACAATGTAGCTGATCATTTAAATTCGTGGAGTTTTAAAAAATTATTAGAATATTTAAGAAAACTTTAAAATACATGAAACAAGGAACCAAGGAAAAGAATAATTATAAAACACCATACAACAAAAACAAAAAGACAAGGACAAAATCAGAAACACTTTGTGTGTGTGGAGGGAAAGGGAATGGGATGAGGGTAAGAAGAGCACAAAGGACTGAGGTGATGGTGCACTGGTGAAATGGTGGTGGGAAATCCATGGGGATCACAACTGATGTCAAATATACATAATAAAGAAAAAGAAGGAATAAAAATAAATATGCAGTGAAAAAAAAATAAAATAGATTAAATAAATCTAGCCAATCTGGTAATATATGGTAGTATTTTATATTTAAAGTGATTTTAATTTGTGTTAAGGGTTTTTTTAAAGATTTATTCTTAATTTATTTATGCATATAAGAACTGGGATATAGGCCAGAAATACAGGGGTGGGGGTTGCAGGGGTGAGAAGATTCACTGGAGACAGAGTGGGGAACAGAACAAGCAGATCTTCTGAAATACACTGCTGAGAGGAGCAGTGAGTGAGACAGGAGAGGTCTGCTGCGCCAAGTCGGTTAGCTCCTTGACAGGGAGGCCTGAACTCATGCTGCAATGGCTGGAGATAGCTTGATAGCACTGAGATTTTAACCCCTGCATCATCAGGGAGGCCCCTTTTATTTTTTATTTTGGTTTTTGTGTTTATGTATGTAGAGCCAGGGTGTAGGCCAGTGGTACAGGTGGTGAAGGACTCACCAGAGACAAATTAGGGAGCAGAACAGGTGGATTTATCGAAATACACTAAGGAGGAGCAGCAAAGAGAAAGGAGAGGTCTGCTGGGCTGTATGTATGTTGGTTAGCTTCCTGGCCAGGGATGAAACTCAGGTTATAGCGGTGATAGTGCTGAGACTTAACCCCTAGGCCACTGGGGAGGCCCCCTCTATTAAGGGTGTTTAATCCAAACTTAACACCTTGGCAGATCAGAGGATGACATTTTGGAGGAAACAGCTAAGGGAAGGCATGAACTTAGCAAATCACCACGTGAAGTATGGGTAAAACAGAATTACAAGACAGGCAGGCCATGATATTCTAGGCAAAAGTGATGGCGCAGTGGTCTTAAAAGATAGAAAATAAGAGAAAGCATGCTATGTTGGAGCATCTAAAATTATCTTTGGGATATAAGCACAGGCAAATAGGGAGGGAATAGATATAAAATAGAAGAGAGCAACAGTGGCCATCTCAGGAAGTGGCTGTATCCTAAGCATGGGAAAGATCTGCTGCAGGGGAATAACTTAGATTTGTGCATTTTGGAAAGATACAAACTTGACTGTACTAGGGAAAGCAAACATAAAGAAATGTAGAAAGTAGAGAGTAAGAGAGCTTTAACAGTAATACCATTAAGAGGTGAAGTGTCTAGAAAACTAGGCAGACATCAAGCAGAGTGAACTGATAGGACTTGTTGATTTGGGTTGAGGAAGTAGTCACCATTCACACACACATTCTTTTGCCTCTCTCCTACTATGAAACCTATTAAAATGCTATAAACTTACATAAAATAGGATAAATGCAAATACCGCAGAGAGGGATGATCATCATTAGATGAAAATAGTTTTATCAAATTCTTGGAACACAGAAAATTAACAGAACCAAGTAAACAGAAAAGGAGGTTAACACAAAGTAAACGAGATGCACCGGTAACAGTCACATGAATGATACTGAATCAGAAGGTTCACAGAAGGGAGAGTGTGAAAATAAAAGGGTAATGGAGTGTCTGGCTAAATCCCAGCAGTTGTAGGACTCTTCTTACCCTCCCCTCCATCACTAAAATTAAAAAGAAGAATAAAATGCTCCCTTTAAGGGAACCAGAAATTCAAAAGGCAGTTTTGTTGGCCCAGAATAAAGACTTCTTTGGCATTTGGTGAGCTAGCGGGGTTGGGGACATTGGAATCCCAGCTTATTCTACAACTCCTTCCTCTTTACCCTAGAGGAAAGCATACAAGACCAATAAAATCTAAATGTTCATTCTGAATTAGAAAGAGACAACAAAGGAAAGAAGGGAGAGAACACAATGTAAGAACACTGAAAATAATAAGAGTATAATGAAACATTTTTAAATACCATTAATTAGTATCCTTAACGAATAGTCAAGTCATAAACATACCAATTATAGTATCAAAAGAATGAAGATTAACTATGGTTGCAAGAAACTGTGCACTGATCATTCTCTGAAAAAACTCACACTGGAAGAAGTATATTATTCCATGGCCATCTTAAAGTTTGTTACTCAAATGTCACTGCTACTTGATGGGGCTTTCGCTGGTTGACTTAAAAGGAAAAATGCACCATCCCCCATTCATATTTACTCTTTATATGTTTACTTTATTTGAATCTTTCAAATTGAAAGTGTATTCATGAATTACTATACTGAAAATACTAAAATATAAAATAACATATTAAATGCAGTTTTAAATTCTAAGTCCAAAAAGATAAAGGGGTATTTTATTCTCATTTGTTTCCTCATATAAATTCTTATATAACTATCAAAGGTACAAAAATAATAATATTACCAAATTATAAGGTGAAACTTTAGATATTTTTGAAAAGTTTTGCAAGTTTATTTTTCAACTATAAAAATGTTACTTTTTTATAAAAAGGTTAAAGCCTGAAGAATTATTTTCATTAAATATTCAGATAAGAATCAAATAATTTAAATTTTACTGAAACATAAAGATATAATTATATTAAAAAAACTATTAAAAGAGCTAGTAATTTTAGACATTACTAAGTATTAAGGTCTAAAACCATTCCTAAAAACTATCTAAAATTTTATTAAATAATATCTTCTACATAACAGTTTTTAAAATACATTCATATATTCTCCATTCTTACATTCCCCTCCTCAGGAAAATCATTATCATGTCTTTCAATAGGAATTTTTCCATAAGAAATTAAGTCCCATAGAAAGTCAAACCAGCATATGGCTCTGAGCGTCACACATTCAAGCCTAAGCATAGAGTTGTGGAAAATTTATGCTAACAAATTCTATCTCATAAGCAATTACAATATAAAACTTTTAACCTTACAACAAAAAATAAAACATTTTGACTAGAACCTTAAAAGCATTTTTTTTTTTAAAGATTTACTTACTTATGCATACAAGAACTGGGGTACAGGCCAGAGGTGTGGGAGGTGAGAGGATTCACCAGAGACAGAGTGGGTAACAGAACAGGTGGACCAACTGAAACACACTGCTGAGGGGAGCAGTGAGTATGGCAGGAGAGGTCTGCTGCGCCATGTGGATCACCCCCCTGGCCAGCTGCAGTTTGCTTCATAGTGCATTGCTTAATCCACTGCGCCATCAGGGAGGGACTAAAGCATTTTCTAAAACGCTACTTAAATAATTTATCTGGTACTAACTCAGAATATGAAAATAACAAAATGCACACTTTCAGTAAATTAACATAAAATTTAGAAACAGACATGAAATCATCTTTAAAATAACAAGAAAATGTCCACAGAAATCTTTTCTACATGATTAAAAGTTTTATTTCTCTTCATACATTGTAAGTGTCATAATATGTTCTAGGCCATTTTACTTATATACCTACACATACTCACTTGGTTTAAAGTATTATCTGTTTTTAGTTCTTTGTGATTGGAGTACTGGATATAAATCGGTTGGTTACGAAGATGAGGTGTCACAGCAGAATAGTAATTAACCATAGTAATAGCTGCTTCTTCTGTTGCTAGTTCCAAAAATGCCTGAAAATTTAAATAGCAAAAATTTTAATATTAAATTCAAAGATGTCAAATATCTGTAGAATACATTCAACTAATTAGAAAAACCAGTATCTAAGCTATAACCTTTCAAGTTACATTTAAATACTCTTAATAGAATTAGAAATCCTTTATTGATATTTAGATAGACAATGACAAATCTCAAAAGTTTTTTTGAATATAAGGTGTTTCTGATTTCTACAACTGATGGAATTTCTATCCACCACAAATGCTTTTCCCCTAGCTGAAAAAAAAAAGTATAAACATTTTCTAACATCAAAATTACTATTATTAACCTAGAGATATCAAAATCATTTTTAAAACAGTATAAAGAGACGAAGGAAAAGTTTTTTAAAAAAATCAAACATCAGATTAATAGTGACTAAAGAAAAATGTTGAATTTCATAAATTCTTCTAAATGGTATTTATTAAAAATTTTAAAACAGGGCCTCCCTGGTGGCACAGTGGGTTAAGCAACGCACTATGAAGCAAACCTCAGCCACTGCAGCAAGAGTTTGATCCCTGCCGCCGGCCAGGGAGGGGACCCACATGGTGCAGCAGACCTCTCCTGCCTCGCCCACTGCTGCCCTCAGCAGTGTGTTTCAGTCAGTCTGCCTGTTCTGTTCCCCACTCTGTCTGGTGAATCCTCTCTCACCTCCCAAGACTCTGGCCTGTACCCCAGCTCTTGTATGCATAAATAAATAAATCTTAAAAAAAAATTTAAAACAAAATTTCTTATTTAATATATCTGGACCCTACTGCTACTGGTGCATCTAATTCAATGAAATATTGCTAGGAATAATGACTTTTTTAAATCTAATGGATATTTTTCAAGGATAATCCTAAGGATACAATGCTTCTTATTTGTGTCTAAATGACCTCTGACACTACAAAGAGCAGAGCCACCAAAAAAATTTTTTTCACTGATAGTTTTCACAATCTTGAAATAATTGTCCAATTAGAGTCCTAAAGAACATTCAAAAAGAAAAATTTGAAAACTATTGTGATTCATTCATTTTAACTCCCTTGCATTAATTTCCCATACACAAGTTACCAGGAAAAATAACAGTAAGAAAGAGTTATGTTCTTTTAGAAAACTGACCTACATTCTACCCCTCTATTAGGCAAGAGCTAATTCACACCCTCTGGATAGCTTAGAGCTTAACATTTTGTAAGTCCTGAAAGAAGTATACCTGATTTTTTCCTTTCAGCATAAGGATGTTGGTCACCTTACCAAAAGGTAAGCCTAAAGCAATAACTTCGGTTTCTGTCACTTCACCAGGTAATTTTCGAATATGAAGTACACGAGAAGGCGCACCATCCATTTTATCTTCTCCTTTAAATTTTTTACTATCATTACCATTAGCTGAAAGACATTAAATGATCAAACTAAGTTTTAAAACAAACTGAAAACACAGCTGAATGTACTTAATTTCTAAAAACTCAAAAAATCTAGGTTTTCAAAAGAAGAAAATAGTATCTATCAATCATTAAATGAAATTATCTGTAAGATTAATACTGGGTAAACAGGTTTCTGAATAGTACATGTTAAGAGTAATAAATGATAAGTAAAAACATTAATATGCAATTTCATAAAGGAAGTGTCCAATGGTTAAATAACACAATTACCTTTCAATTCAATCATCTTATTATAAAGATATACAATAAAGAAAAAACTTTAATTTGTCAAATTTCACAATTCATAAATTATAAATTGTTCAACTTGAAAAATTAAATTGTTGTACTAAAAAAGGGGGTCAGAAATGGCAAACTGTAAAAATGACTGCAGTTATTTCATGCTTGTGAACTATTTCTGATCTCTTAATATTACCACCTGACCTACCTACCTATTGCCTTGCTATCAGCATCTATATACTATAAATCACTGATTAACTCATTGATCACCCTATTCTGCTACTACTGCTAATCAGATATACTTTCATCAACAAATTAGTTAACTGTCTCTATTCTGAAGCTTTACCAAAATAAGAAAAAAAAACCAAATTACTAAAGATGACAACAAAATAGGTAGTATTTTATGTAACACTGAAGAAATTGCCACCTATTGACTATTCAATATTGAGATTCTTAATTTTCTAAGGACCTAAGAATATTTCTGAGACCTGAGACACTCAAACATCAGATACAAGGAAACATACAGATAGACTCCATTTTATAAATAATTTTATATAGTACATTGTACCCTCCACAAGCAGTCAATACTACCCATAAACATTATATCTAAAATATACACACATTCAGTATGTATAAAACTCTAAAAGCATCTCGATTCCTAAATGTTTTCAAAATTTATCACAGTGACTCCTAAAACAATTACAGAGTATCAAGAATTTGGGTGCTTTATTTTGGGGGAGAGGAATAGCAGCAAACAAATACGTGTAAAATCCTTGATGTTCTCCTATAGTCTAGTGGGAGAGGACTAACCAGTCTAAGAACAAGGTGATTTTTTTTTATTAATTATATTTGACATCATTTGTAGTCCCCAGGAAGTACCCACCACCATTTCACCCGTGCACCATCACCTCAGTCCCTTGTGCACCCTCTGGCCTCTTCCCC
>JAGFMF010011858.1:1927814-1970319 GCA_019455555.1 Galemys pyrenaicus
GAAGTGTCTTTTAAGTTCTTCTGCCCATTTTTTGATTGGGTTTTTTACTTTATTTTTCCTGAGTCTTGTGAGTTCTTTGTATATCTTTGTGATCAGACCAGAACAAGTTGATTTCTTATAGTGGTTAAGAGTTTTGAAGTAAAGCAGAATGAGCGATTAAAAGTGGCTTAATAGAGGCACAGAAGAGGATGGCGTAGCAATGAGTTTATTAAATGATCTGAGAAAATATGTCCTAGGGGAATTTACTTGTCAAGTTATACTTAAGACATGACAGTTCCAAGAGTTTCACACAAGTTGTATACATCCCATGCATGCCCAGCCAGTATGTTTAAAAATCTAAGTTGGCTTTGTAGAAAAGAGTAGTACTCTTGCTTTTGATTATACTACCAACAAAAGCTTGACTGCTACTTATTCATCACTCAGAAATATGAAGCCTCCAACCTCCTTTCATAACAAAGGAAGATTTGTGGATGCACAGGCACCTGAACTTAATAAGAAAGAATAGAGGCTGAATTTTACACTTGGAGGCACGTTATCTATCAACATCATCATGGATTTTGCTGATTGAAAATGGTATAAGTTAAAGCAGAGAATCAAAAAATACACATGTATATTATACAAAAAATACACTTAAAATACAAAAAATACACTTAAACTATAACTGGCATACACATGCATATTCTTATGTAAACCAAATCCAGTACATATTCTGGATAGTTTGTGTTCTTATTTGTTCATTTGAGTAACAAAGACAAATACTGTGTGATCCAACTTAAGTCATGAATTACAGGTCATAGTATCAGGGAAATCAAAACAGCAATTTCATTTTTCCTAATTTACTGTGTCCTTGTCCTTTTAAGAAAATACCAAGAAAAACCACAACAATAAAGATAATAAAAGCACTCATTCTCAGGGACTACAACTCCACAGTCCATGCTCTTAACCCAGTAACATACAGAATTCTCAAAGATAAACTTTAAACTATTGCCTAGGAAAAGATCTGTTCTCTTCCCTTTCCAAGACCATGCAACTACCAAAGTTTATACTCTCTTTACACTATCCACGTCACCCTCAGCTAACAGATTCAGAGAGCTACTAAATATTCATACTTCAGTACTAAATATTATGGAAGTCTTCATTTTAAAGAATGTTTCTATGAGAATGTGAAATTGGGAAATGAAAACTTCTTTATCATGTAAGTAAGGCTACTTTCACAAATAAAACATCCCAGCCATGAAAAAGAAAAGATGTGCCTGCTAACTATTCATCACTTATGAAACATCTAGGCCTATCAGAAAATGAAGGATGATTGGTTACAATCTATGATTCTTCAGAAGAAAAAATACAATGATTTAGACTATGATCCTTTTCCTTCCATTCCTGCAATAAATCCAGAAACGTGTTTGTGTATATGATTAGTAATTAAAATTATTTTTCATTTATGCTCAGTTAACAGATGTAATAATGCTTTCATTTATGTATATTAAATTATAAAAAATCTTTCTATAATTTTCCATATATTCTTCTTAATGTTTTTTCTTAGGGAGGATGTTCCTCTATTCACAAAAGCAAAACAAATGATATATAAAAATGTTTTTATTTGAATATTTCGCTCCCGATATCAAAAGTGCTTAAGCAAACACCTTAACCTCTGATCAGTCCATATGCTTCTCCTGACTGACCTTTGCTCTCTCTAGGCTTTTACCAGCAGTATTCACATGAATGTATCTCACCAAGATGCAGAGTAATTATATCCATCCACTTTCAAGGAACTGTGAAGTCTTCTCATCCTTACTGAATCTCTGTTCTCACAGTACAGAGAACTGTATTTCTGGTTTTCTTCACTTATTTTTAACCTTCTGCTTACCCATTCACTTCCTAAAATGGTTGGCGTTTTCCAAGCTGCTTTTGTTCCCAGAGTACTTCATACTTGTTCATATATGCTCTCCAGCATAAATCACTTTCTTGTATAATTCCATAAATCTGTGTTATTAGTTCCATTCATTCAACAGTATTCTAATTCTTTAACTTCTAATTCTGTATCTTCAAATGCATACCACTCTCATGCAAATTTTCAAAACTTTATAATTCATCTGTCCAGAGAAACTGACAACTTAAAATGTAAGCACATTCTCATTCTCCAAGTCTTTCAGATATATGCATTTACAAAAGCACTGGTAACTTCCTTGATCAAATATGAAAAGAAACAAAGGCGTTTCAATTCTAAAAAGTTTTTATTTAGCCTTTAAAGCATATTATACTATAATCTGGTTTTCAAGAAATTTTTTTTAAAAATTCAGCTAAAAAAAAGTGAGTGCTTATACTCTTTGTACTACCTAACATGCAGTAGAAAACCAAAGAAAAGTTAACCAAAAAAGCAGGCATATATGGATGGATAATACCTGGTACTCTGATAGCTGTGTAGTTAATGCCAAAAGCCACCAACACAAAAAAATCTTCATAGATTTACCGAAAAAGCTGGCAACAACTCTCTACATTTCCAAACAATTGTATAACCTAGTTACCAAAAGTTCCAAAGCATGAGCTGGGGAAAGAAAGTTAAACTAAACTAGAAGAAATCTCTCAACTACCTCTATCTGCAAGAGGACATGTTAGAGCCTTCATAAATATTTAAATTCCAAAGCAATGCGCTGATACACTCTCAAAGGGTAATAAAATAAAATGACAGCAAATCAAAAATGTCTACATGAAAAAATTAAAATGAGAATCAGAGTTCTGAGTAATGTGTATCACAACCTACAGAATGATTTCAGTTCTTTCACATAAAGTAAAATGTGACATTTTAATAAATCCCACTATTAAAGAATAACAGCAACTGGCAGAAATAAGAATACCTGATTGTTTTCCACAGCTGTAAGTAAATGACTCAATATTAGAGTCACTGTATCTCAGAATTATCAAGTTTCTTTCCCCACTGCCAAACAGCTACATATTTCTTAATAATTAAGTCCATACAAAAAAGGCAAGTTGTGGTTTTGTTAAGATTTATTTTTATTATTTATGCATGCAAGAACTGGGATATAGACTAGAAGTGCGGGGGTGAGAGGATTCACCAGAGATAGAAGTTGGGAGCAGAACAAGTGGATCTACTGAAATACACTGCTGAGGGGAACAATGGACTAGAAAGGAAAGGTCTGCTATGCCATGTGTGGGTTAGCTCCCAGGCAAGGGATTAACTCAGGCTGTCAAGGCCATAGGGCTGAGTGTTAACCCCTAGGCCACCAGGAAGACCCTAGGGCAAGTTGTGTTTTTAAAGTGCTTTACTTTTATTTCTGAAGGAACAAATGTATTACAAAAGTCCTACTGCACTGATTTCTCAGATAATAACTAAGATCAAGTTTCTAACAACTCTAACTTTTCTTAATTGTAAAACTTTTTTTTTCTTGGACATAAGAAATAGATATAGAGAATGAAATACTGGCCAAAAAAGAAAACAGCTGTGGAGGAAAAATGCTGCCAATTACTAAATTGTGTAACTTCTACTGGAAGCAACATTTGAATGAAATTGGAATATAAAAATGAAATCCTGTTTTGTATTTGATAACTATAAAAGTGTCCTTGTAGAAGCCACTTTTTAAGACATACAGACAACAATGGTTATTTTTCCAGGCAAACATAAGCACGAGCTTAAAGTTCTTTTATGCTATTTGCTTTTAAAATCAACAGTATTTCAATTGGGGGGGGGGGTTGTTAGAACACTATAGATTCTCATCCTTGTTGAGGAAAAAAAATAAGAAAATCTTGAAACTTCAGTGTTTCCTCTTTTTATAAAGATAAACAAACTAAGTGCATGTAACTTAATACAAGAATTTAAAGAATTTTATTCCATCACTACAAAAAAACTAGATTCATTTTTAGTCATAAAATGCAAGAAGTATCATTCCAAAACAAACTTTTTAAAAAGTGAGATTGAGAGTGGGCTTCCCTGGTGGTGCAAGGGGTTGAGCACTGTACTGTAGGGCTTCCACACTGCTACAGTCCAAGTTCAATACCCAGCCAGGGAGGGGACCCACATGGCACTGCAAATCTCTCCTGCCTGGTTCACTGCTCCTCTCAGGAGTGTATTTCAGTTGATCTGCCTGTTCTACTCCCCACTCTGTCTCTGGTGAATCCTCTCACCCCCCACATCTCTGACTTGTATCCCAGCTTTTGAATGCATAATCTTTTTTTTTTTTTAAAGTGAGTCTTTTTGCCCAAAACAAATCTCCTTTCCACTTTAAATGAGAGTATTATCCATCAACCCAGTAGTTCTAAACCAAAACCCCAAGTACTTTTCTCTCAAACCAGTAAGTACTCTTCTAAATAACTCAGAACTTTTAAGTTCTTAATATAGCAGTTCCTCCATTTCCTACTTTTAAGATCCTAAAATTCAGATCCTCAATATCTTCATATTATTGTTGCGTTTTTAACTTTCTCCCTAAGTACAATGTTTACTTTCATTATCACCACAAAATACAACTGAAACAAAAATACTTTCTAAAGTGTAAATCTGGTTAAGTCCAAAAGCACCTTAGTTAACTTAACAAATCTTAGATTTGAACTCTGCCCGTCAGGCTTCACCTTTAGTCATTTTTCCCTTGTCATATATTTTATATCCCAACAAATGAAAACCATAAATAGTTCACAGTTCACAGAAATAGCCTACAGTTTCAAATTTTGTATTTGCTTTATAACTTTACTCATAAAGAACATGTCTATTGCCCCAGAAAATCTTTGTACTTCCTTTCTTTTAATCCCCAACACTCATGGTAACCATTAGTTTGATTTCTATAGTAAAAATTATCTCCTTTTAACTTTACAGAAATGGAATTACATAGTATGTACTCTTTTGTCTGGCGTCTTTTGTTTCATATAGTAATGTTTAAGAATATTCACTCATGTTGTATAATCATTCTTTTAGTAATTAGTAGTAATACACTGTATGTCTATACCACAATCTGATCCATCTTCCTGTTGATAAGATTATTAGGGTTATATCACGCTTGAGACCATCATAAATACAGTTTTTTATACACACACGTGTACAAGCCTTATAGTAAACGTGTTTTAAAGGAATAAAAATCTAAAAGTACAAATATTGGAGCATAGGTAATTCATGCTAACTATTTTTACAACATCAGCAGCAATGGTGAATAGTTCCAGTTGTTTCACATCTGTACCAATATTTGGTGGTGTGAGTCTGCTTAGTTTAGATTCAGGTTGCTTGAAACAGCATTTCATAGTGGTTATAACTTGTATTTTCCTGATGACTAATGAATCTTTATATATGTTTATTCATGTACTTCCTACTTTAAAAAATTAGCCTTTTCTAATTACTGATGTGGAAAAACCCTTCACATACACAAAACAAATCCTTTGGGGCCCGCCCTGGTCGTGCATTGGGTTAAGCAACGCACTGTGAAGCAAACCGCAATCACTGCAGGAGTTCGATCTCTGCTGCTGTCCAGGGAGGGGACCCACATGGTGCAGCAGACCTTTCCTGCCGTGCCCACTGCACCCCTCAGCAGTGTATCTCAGTCACAATCTGCCTGTTCTGTGTACCACTCTGTCTATGGTGGATCCTCTCACCCCCCACACTTCTGGCCTGTTACCCAGTTCTTGTATGAATTAAAAAATAAATCTTAAAAAAGAAATACAAATCCTTTGTCAGGCATATCTATTGATACGTGAATTTATTTTCTCCTCATCTGTGCCTTCCATTTTCAGTCTTAACATCTTTTGATAAGAAGTTTTTCATTTAGAGATGGAATCTAGTTTATGAATTATTTATGCCTAGTGTTTTTTGTCTTCCTAGAAATTTTCATTTACCCTAAGTTTGAGAATATTTTTCCTTAAAAGCTTTATATATTTAATTTTTGATTTTAAGCAACTTTTGAGCTTAAGTAATTCATCTCATTTTTCTTTCCAACATAAAAACTCATGTAATTTTTTTTTCTTTTTCTCTTTTTATCTGATTAGCAATAATTGTTAAAACGATTTGGTCCCTTTGAATGACTACCAGACCTTTGTAAATAATCAAGTGACTTTAAATATAAGAGTGTATTTCTAAATATGATTCTGTGACACAAACCATACTAATACTAAACTGATCTGATTATAAGTTTAGTTTATACTGATCTCAGACAGTGAGTACCCAACTTTTTTTTCCTTTTTCAAAATGGTTTTTGTTATTCTAGGTCTTTTTTTGTAGTGTTTTTTTTTTTAATGATGTTAACATTGGCTGTGTGTTTCAGATTTTCAGGTATATGCTACCTCACCACACACACCACCATGACTATGACTTCCATAGTCCTCTACCACAGTCCCCTGTACACCCTACCTCCTTTCCTCTCTACCCTCCCTTTCTGAAAGCTTCAGTTATACAAAAAGATTTCTAGAGTTTGTTTTTAATTTTGTATTGTATGACAAGACTCTGTCTGAGCGACACCATCTAGTACTTGTATACTTCTAGCCTATGTTGCTTAGCATAATCCCCTCCAGTTCCAACCATGCTGTCACATAAGGCAAGTGTTCATCTTCTTTTTACAGCTGAGTAG
This sequence comes from Galemys pyrenaicus, assembly GCA_019455555.1. Lineage (NCBI taxonomy): Eukaryota > Metazoa > Chordata > Mammalia > Eulipotyphla > Talpidae > Galemys > Galemys pyrenaicus. The sequence continues at coordinate 1,934,372 of JAGFMF010011858.1, forward strand.
TATCCCATTGTACAAATATGCCACATCTTTTATCTAGTAGAAATAGGGTTTCAATTTCCAAGTCTTATTTAAGAAGCATAAACAATTAACAAAATTAACATATTAATTTCTGTTACATAAATTCACCAATTAAAAGCTAGCAATGTTTCAAATTCTGGTCCGTCTACTAGCTTTTGAATTCCTTCTTTTTTAAAAAGATTTATTATTTATGCATACAAGAACTGGGGTACAGGCAGAGGTGTGGGGAGGCGAGAGGATTCACCAGAGACAGAGTGGGGAACAGAATAGGACAACAGACTGAAATACACTGCTGAGGGGAGCAGAGAGTGAGACAAAAGAGGTCTGCTGCGCCATGTGGGTCACCTCCCTGACCAAGGTTCAAACCCAACCTGCAATGGCTGCGGACAGCCTCATAGTGCGGCAACCTAACTCCCTGTGCCACCGAGAAGGCCCCTCCTTCAATCTTCTAATGATAGACTTCAGTGTGACCTCAGAAGTGGTGATCCAGGCACCACTAGCTACTGTTTCAATGCAGGAACCACTGTACCAGATTCCCACAGCTCATTTTCCATCTTGGTTTTTCCACAATAGTAAACTGTTGGCTGCTTTCAATTTTCTTCACCATTTTCCTTGATGGGTCCCGTATTTACTGACAATCCCAACTTTCCTAGTGCATTTGGCCACAGCACTGCAAACTCAGAGTCCACACATAGTATAATGTATCTTAATCCATTCATCTGTGCTTGGGTATAACTCATCTTGGGTATAATTTATCTGTGCTTATATAACTCAACTGTTGTAAACAGTTTATCACTAAACATGAGTTTATTCCTTCAAATCGGTGTTCTTGCATTCTTCAAATAGATACCTATGGGTGGAATTGCTGGAGTAGAAAAGTAGATCTATTTTATTAATTTGAGAAACCTCTATACTGTTTTCCACGGTGTTTAGGCCAGTCTGTACTGCCATCGACAGCATACAAAGTTTCTGTTTTCTCCACATCCTCATGAACACTTGTTTCTAGTCTTTTTGATATAGTGCATTTCATAGGGATGAAGTGGCATCTCACAGTGGTTTTGCTTTGCAATCCCTAATAAGTAATCATGAACATTTATTATTCTAGGTCTATCACATTTCCACATAAATTTTAGAATTAGCAACTTCAACTGCCAAGCAGGTAGGACCTGAATGATTCAATGTATCCCAATTTGAGGGAAAATGGCCTCTCAATAACATTGCATCCTAATTCATGAACGTGGTACAACTATCTACTTTGGATCTTCAATTTCTCTTTACCATGTCTTATATTTATGGTGTAAATGTCTTGCACTTTTGGTTAAGCTTTTCCTAGATATTTTCTCTGATGTTCTAAGTAGATTTTTAAAATTCTGCTTTCCAATGATTTGCTAATAATTGCAGAAATTAAGGATTACTGTATTTTGAATATGAATTCTTGTAACCATTCTAAATCACTCATTAGTTCTGGTACAGAGTTGTGATTCCTTTGAGTTTTCCATATTAAAAATCATGTCAAGTTTAAATAACAATTTTACTCAATCCAGATAGCTTGTATTTTATAATGTACGCAAAAAGCTGGCAAACCTGTGAAAATATTCACCCTTGCTTTATTCCTGTTTATAAGGTGAATGCATGCAGTATTTCACCATTAAGAATGGATTGTCTCTTATAGGTTCTAAGTAGATGTACCCTACCTACTTTGTGCAAGTCACCTCCTCTTTATATTAGTTTGAGAGATTTTTATCATGAATAGATGCTGTAATTTTGTCAACTGCTTTTTCTGCTTCTATACCATTATTGTGATGTTACAATGAGTTCATTTTCAAATGTTAAACCTATATATACATACTGCTAGATGTGATTCTCTAGTATTTTAACAATATTACATTTAAGTTAAGAAACATTAATCTGAAATCTTGAAATTTTTTTATGTTATCTTTGTTAGATTTTGTGTCAGTTATAGTAGTTTCTGAAGTAAGAGAGTACCTGCCTGGGGCCTCCCTGGTGGCACAGGGGGTTAAGTCGCATCACTGTGTAGCTATTGACAGCCACTACAGCTTGAGTTCGATCGCTGGCCTAAAAGGCAACCCCACATGGTTCAGCAGACCTCTCCTGTCTCATCCATTGCTCCCCTCAGCAGAGTATTTCAGTAGATGTGCCTGTTCTGCTCCCCACTCTGTCTCTGGTGAATCCTCTCACCCCCTGTACCTCTGGCCTACACCCCAGTTCTTCTATGCATAAAGAAATCAAAAAAGGGTCTCTAGATCACATTTTGGTAATTCTCATAGTATTTCTAATTTTTTCTTTTTTAAAAAAGATTTATTTACGCACACAAGAACCAGGGTATAGGTCAGAGGTGTGGGAGATGAGAGCATTCATGGGACAGAGTGGGGAGCAGAATATTGAAATACACTGCTGAGGGCAACAGTGAGACAGGAGAGGTCTGCTGAGCCATGTGGTTTTTAGTTCCCTGGTCAGGGATACAACTCAAGTTGCAGTAGCTGGCAACTGCTTGATAGCACTTTGTCTTTAACCCCTGCGCCACAGGGAGGCCCATTATTATGTGTCATGGTGATCTGTTATCAGTGGTCTTTAATATTTCTCTTATAATTATTTTGAGGCACTGCTAATAGCACCCACATAAGACAGAAATATTAGTAACTTCTCTGTATGTTCTGATTGCTCCACCAATCAACTGTTCCACATCTCTCTCCCTTCTCCCTCAGGCTTTCCTATTTCCTTAGACACATCATCAAAATTAGGCCAGTCAGTAATTCCATAATGACTTGTAAGTGTTCAAGTGAAAGGAAGAGTCACATGGATCTTACTTTAAAGCTAGAAATGATTAAACTTAGTAAGGCATGAAAGTCAAGATAGGCCAAAAGTTCAAAAATGTGAACATATAGGTAAAGTTCTTGAAGAAAATTAAAAGTGCTATTCCAGTGTTTTAGTGCCTGGATAGAAGAGCGAACCAGTCAAAACATTCAATGAAGCCAAAAACCTAATTCAACATCAAGGCCCTACCTAACTCTCTTCAATTTATAAAGGTTGAGAGAGGTGATAAAGGTGCAGAAAAAAGTTTAAGGTTAGTTACGTCATAAGGTTTAAGGGAAAGAAAAATTATATCCATAACATAAAAGTGCAAAGAGGTAAGTTTTATGCAGAAGATGTGGTAAGTGATCTTGAATATCTAGCTAAGGTGGAGCCACTAAACAGATTTTCAATGCAGGTGAAATAACCTTATATTGGAAGATGTCATTAGGACTAATTACTAGAGAAGGCAATGTCTGGCTTCAAAGAACAGGCTGACTCTTCTGTGAGGCGCTAATACAGCTGGTGACTTTTAGTAAAATCCAGTGATTCTTTACCATTTCAAAATTCCTAGTGCTCTTAGGAATGATGTTAAATCTACTCTGTCTTGCTCTAAATAAATAACAAAGCCTAAATGACAGCGTAACGGTTAACAATATGGTTTAATGACTATTTGAAGCCCAGTGTTGCTCAGAGAAGAAAAAAAAAATTACTTTAAAAATGACAGCTCACTGATAATGCACTTGGTCACCCAAGAACATGGATGGAGATGAACAAAGGGATCCATGATTTCTTTATGCTTGCTGACAAAACATCCTTTCTGAAGCCCAGGGATCACAGTTATATCAAATTTCAAGTCTTAGTAAAAAATACATTTTGCAAGGCTACAGCTACTATATATATATACTATATATATATACTGTGTGTATATATATATATATGATTCCTCTGATGGAGCTGGGCAAAGTCCACTGAAAACTTCCATAAAATATTCATCATTCTAAATGCCATTAAGAATTTTTGTTTATTTCAGAAGGTGGTTAAAATGTCAACATTACTAGAGATTTGGAAGAAATGGACTGCAACTCTCATGAATAACTTTGAAGGATTCAAGACTTCAGTGGGAGAAGCAGCTGGAAATAACTGAACTAGAAGAAACTGAATGTGTGAATACACAGCTAGTCTCAGGATAAAACTTCAACAGGATGACGGGTTGCTTCTCATGAATGAGCAACAAGCAAAGTATTTTCTTGAGATGGAATCTACTTCTGGTGAAAATGGTCTGAACACTGTTGAAGCAACAACAGTGCTGTTGTTGCTTAGAATATTACATAATGCATTATAGAAAATATTATATGTATTACAGAAATATATAGAAATATTACCTGTACTATTGAGAATATGTATTTTCTATACAGAATATATAGAAATATTTTATATTATAATATATATATATTCTGTTATTATTACATCAATTACATAAATATTTTGCCTGTTCTCTTTGGAACCCCAGTTCTACATACATTAGACTGTTTTGTTTTATCAAATTTTTCTCGCTGATAAACTGAAAACTTTTCATTCATCTGTATTCAATTTCATTAACCTTTCTTCTAGTGTCTAACCTGTCTTCGAGTGTCTCCAATATGTTGTTAATCCCAATAACTGAATTTTTCACTTCCAATATTCTTCAGATAGAGCATTTTTATACCCTTTTCACAGTTCTCCTTTAATACAGTCTCCCATGTGTTCACTCATTATTTTGATCTTTTCCTTCACGGTTTTAATTGTACTTTCATCTTTGTCTGATATTTAAGTCACTGTAGATCTGTTCCTAGTGAGTATTTCTATAGTCTATAGAATTTTTCCATGCTTCAACACGTGATTTATAATTTTTGATGACATGAAGGATTATTGTCCATAATAGCTGTAAAAAGACTGAACATACTGTCTTTAGGTGGTTTAAGAAAATAATTACTTATAAATCCTCATGTCTTGGAAGGCTAGTTTACCCCAGCATCTTAAGTCTTATGAATGCACATATTATAGTTTAAGTCTTTTTTTAAGACCTGAATTTCTATATTCTAGAGTCTAAATTGAATGGTTAGTACTCTACAACTGTCTGCATTCTAGCATTCCAAAACTCCAGTTATCTCAGAGCACTGCACAAACTATGGAATCACTATACCAGCTCTGAGCAGTTCATTTCTGATAAACATGCAGTCTCAACCAGACATTCCTCAAAATTTTGAATTAAGTGAATCCTTATAGTGAATTCTGTCCCTAACCCTATGCACAAACCCCTGGGAAAGTTCTTTTTTCAGGATCAGTCACCACAAATCCCAAATGTCTAAGCAGTCTTAAATTCAAATCTCAGTCTCTTCAGCCTAGAAACTTTAATTTTGCTTGAGCCTCACCTCCCTATGTTATAATAGGGAGAGAACCAAAGTGATCACGAGACTAACTGTATATGTTTCCCTTTCCTCAAGGATCATGATTTTATACTGGCTGCTCATCACACTTTACATTTTATTCAGTTTTATAGAGGTTTTTGTTTGGGGAGGAGACAGGAACAGAAGGAAAAGCTGTTACCAGTTAATCTGTCATAGTCTTTCACATTGAGTTTTAAAATATTTTCATTATCAATCATTGCATGTATATTTTTAAACTGAAAATAACAAAGCAGATATACAGACATTTGAGCCTATTTGTTTAACTATTTGGCACATGGTAACTTCACTATCAAAATCAGACTGCTGGCTTTGCTTTGTGATCATGCTGACAAATTCATCTCTAGATCATTATTAGTATACTGATAAGTATAATTGATAATTATAATTTTTACCTAACTAAGCTGCAAGGGATGTGTATGTGTGCACTAAAATGTACATATACACAATCAATGGCTACCTGAAGGAACGAAAAATGCGCTTAGTCTTTTACTATCCTTTAATTGCCAGTATAATTCATTTCTCAGAGAAGCAATTCAGCAAGTTTTTTTTTTAAAGGGAGTTTGACTTTAGATAAATAATGTAAAATTTAACAATGTAAAAGATAATTCAATCATCATCAATTCAAGTTTTGGTTCAATCACAAAACTGAAATCTAAAAATCAGTCTAAATTTGTTTACAGACAAATATTACTAACAACTAACGATATTTAAACAGACATGCATAATTTAAGGAAAAAACACCATGAATATTAAGCCATATTCAATTTCCATTTAGATAACATAAAGCAATTTTTAATTTAAACTACTTAAGATATTGTTGAAAACAAGTACTTGAATGAATGTTTTTTGTTTTTAATTACTACTTAGGCCTTTACGTGATAAAGAAATACTTTAATCTGATACAAACATAGAAACTAAAAACAAAAGTATAGAAGGTGTGAAAGGGAACCTAAAATGAAAGAAAAGGTATTATTCTAATTTTAAAAACAATCAAATTACCTAAATCACCAATTTCAGGATTTTTGACATATATATACTTTAGCAACATTTTCTCTAAAATGCTTTCAACTTAAAATACCATTCCAGTAAAATACACTTAATTTTAGTTTTACTATCTTTCCCAAAAAATAGCGAATAATGACATTAAGAGAGTAACATTACCTGTAACCACCATGCTGCTCATATTAGAGTTTGGACTACTGAGAACACTGCCCGAGAGAAGTTCGTCAGATCCTCTCTATAAAAAACATAACAAATTAGCATTAAGACATTTTTAAATTTTAAAACATTAACCTAAAAGCCCTTCACTTATCTGTATCTTCTCAAACAGTCATTATAAAGTGCTACACTACTTAAATAGCTAAGACTTTCAGTCCCTAATATTAAAAAGTTAACTCCACTCTTAATCTCTTCCTTTTCCATAGTCAATAATGCTTCCTTTCTTTCACAAAAAATAATAAGAAAAATGATTACCTTTACAAAATCAAAAGTTTTCAAGAACTCAGTATCTTATAGCCAAACTATGCCACAGCAGCTGAACACTTCCCAACATTCTATAAATTCTCCATTACCAAAATCCTTTATAATCCAGATAACTCAGGTCTCTAAAAACTTAGAATTTCATATTGGTGACCTGGAGTACTTATCTTCATCATCATCATCATCAGTGAATTAAACAGGTATATACTCAATAGCTAGAACACTGAAAGCAAAAGCACAATCTGTGAATTGAGTTTTCTGCCAATATAAAAAGAATGAATGCTATCTTTAAATCCTTTGGTGGGAAAAAAAAGGGTGAGAAGAGTAAACCTACTAGAGAAAAGACTATAAATTCATATAAATCTAAGGAAATGTACAGTAGTTCAAACCAGTCAATGTTATTTGTCACAATTTCTGAAAAAAATCTATGTAAGTAGACTAATGTTTAAAATAGCTTAATCAAAATTGTGTCTATTTTAACTATGTATACACTTACATATGTAGCTAGCATTTAAAATACCTAACTCATCTTTATCATTTTATTAATGCCTCTAGCTTATTTTAGGAATATATAGCACATATAACATAAAAGTGTAAACAAATAATTGATTTCATAACAATTGTTTATGTTATTGTGAAGACTTGCAGTCAAGAGCAGGCGATAAAAGTTTTGGGGGAGTCAAGTTGTAAGCAGATTTTTTTACTGCACTTCTAGCCCCTACACTGTTCAAGGGTCAATTATGTATTTTCTGTGGTAAGATATCTATCTATCTGTTCAAGTCTTTGACCTATTTCTTAATAAGGTTATTTTCACATTGTTGAAATTTAAGTTTTTATATTTTTGGTAACAATCCTTTAACAGTATCTTTTGCAAATATCTTCTCCCACTCTGTGGCTTGTTTTCATATTGTCTTTCATGGCCAGAAGTTTTGAATGAAATCTGGCTTATCAATTATTTGTCAAGGACTGTCTCTAGTGTTTTACCTAAAAACATACCATCATATACAAAGTCATCTGTTACAAGTTTTATCAGAGTTCTGCATTTTACACTTAGAGCTATGGATTTTGAGTTAAATTTTGTGAATTTTGTAATGTCTGTGCTTTGATTTTTTGCAGGTGATGGTAAATTACCAACAGTATCTAATAACTAGACTATCTCTGCTCTATAGCATTCCCTTTGTTCCGTTGTCAAAAATAAGTAGACTACAGACCTCTATTCTGGGGTCTTGAGTCTATTTGTCTATTTTTTCACCAATTCAACACTGACTTAATTACTACAGTTTCACAGTTAGTCTTTAAGTTGGCAGCATCAGTTCTCCAACTTTATTTTTCTCCCTTAATACTGTGATGGATATTGTGGGTCTTTTGCCTCTTAAAGAATCATTTTGTTCTTACTAGCATTTTGACTAGAATTGCACCTGAATCTATAGATCCCACTGGGAAGAACTGACATCTTGATGATACTGAGTCTTTAGTACTGGAATGAACATAGAATGTTTCTTCATTTATTTAATCTTTTAATTTCTTTCATCCAAATCTAATGTGCTTCACACAGATCTTGTACATACTGTTAAGACCTTTTGGAAGGTGAGATGTTAATGTATATGCAAATGATTTAAATTTCAAACTGCACTTTATCTTTGGTATATAGGTAAGGAACTCACTTTTGTCTATTAATATTATATAACCTTAAAACAATCACCACTTACTAGTAGTTCCAGAAGATTTTCTGGTCAATTATATCCAATTTTCTACATGCACTATCATCTGTATATCTGTATATCATTTTCTTATCCTATCGCATTAGCAAGATATTCCAGTAGGATGAGGAAAAGCAGTAATGAAAAGGGGACACCCTTACCGCATAGCTGATCTTAGTGGGACACCTGAAATTTCTCAAACTAAATATGATGCTAGCTCTAGTTTTTTGGTAGGTATTCCTTACAAAGTTTCAGAAGTTCCTCTCTTTTTAGTTAACAGAGCTCTTTCATCATGAATATTTATTGTATTCTGTTAAGTGATTTTTTTTCAGCTTTTACTGAAATGTCATGTGATCTGTTTTTTAATCTGTTGATGTAATGATAGCTGTGTTTTATGACAAGTATGCAATACGGGCTCTTAAGTTCAGATTCCACCTACTAGTTATGTAACTTGTTAATTGCTTAACTATTCTAAGCCTTAACTTACTCAGTATAAAAAATGGTTAACATCTATAACATAATCCTGAAGATTAATCATAATACATGGGATAGAAAATACCATTAAAGTAACTGGCCCATATCAGAAGTATTCACTATAATGTACCCAATTGTCAACCATGCAGCATAGAGTGTACAGATAATTGCTGACTAAATATGTGATTGAATGGTCATTATTACAACCAAGTTCTCAAACAAATGGAAAAGAAAATTGCTAACTGATCTAGTTTTCAAAAGTATATTTAACTTCTTTTCAAATATATATTTAACAATGTATTCTTTAATGTTTACTTATGATTCAAAATATCCTTCTAGTCTAGTGGATCCACAGTTCTGGAGATAAGGGGTGAGGAATCTTAGGTTTATCTAACTATGAAAGGGAGTCTGCAATTCTGATGCATGGTGTTCAAGACACTCTCTTCTTTCCTACAATTTATCTTTATGAATGGCAAAGTCGCGTTAACTTTTTAAAACTTTTCTACCTAAAGTTTCTTCTTTTGGGGCTCAAATGATTTTATACCTGTTAAGAGTAGGTTTAACAGTCTTCATACTGAGTCAGAAAAATTCATATCAAATTATTTACAATGTTGAGATTTTTTAACAAGATTTTTATTTTTTATCAAACTGGTTAACATGAAAAACCTTTATAAAAATAACTGAATATTTTATTATTTACCTTTTTTAATAAATAAGCCATTATGCCTATCTCTCTACTGAATAAAAAGGTTTACCACTATGACCAAATGAAATGATCCTAATCAACAATGATGTTAACATTTCCATGCTGACTAATGGAACAGTTTAAGTCTCTTGGAATAACTATTTAACATATAAAATTGAATTATTATATAATTATTCATGCCTCTTTTTCAGTATTGGCTATTGAAACGAATTAACCTAGAAGTGCTTAAGCTCAAAATAGGAATCTTTAAAAATATTTAATTCATCTGAGAAATGTTAAATGATCTTGACTCAATTTAAAGAAATTAAGTATTAAGACGTGCACTTATAATCCCTTGTAAATCTGAACATAAAAATTTTCATTCTATCTAATAATGTCCACTTCACAATAAACTAGAATCCCACAAAAAAGAAAAAAGGGGGAAAGACTAATACAGGAATATGCAACCTGTATGTTAAAGAAAGAAGTGGAAAAACAGAGAACAGAAGGATGAGTACAAAAGTAGTGTAAATAACATTTGGCATTAACCCAGTGATAGAAACTTGTTTTTATTTCTGTTGGTTACTGGATAGTCCACTCAAAAGAACAGTCCAATCCAACTCTTATTCTCAGGCAAGAAAAAACTAAAGGATCTGGTTGACACAAGAGTCCCTGTCAGGTTTCAGGACTGACAGCTGGCCAAAAACTTTCTCCTCAGAAGAAGAAACAATGAGAGAAAGACAAAGGGCAAGGATGTGAATGTCAAGTTTCTGAGTAAAATTAAGATTTCTCAAAGAGAAAGTATACTCATATAGTATTTTTGCTACTCTTTAACACACAGATACTACTAAGATTGCTACCTAAGAAATTACTACAGACTACTAAGAAGAGGACTACCTATGTATCAGACTGCTCAAAGCAATAACTCATTCAACCATTAAAAATATAGAATACAGGCTTCCCTGGTAGTGCAAGGATTTGAGCAGTGCACTGTGAGGCATCTGCAACCACTGTGGCATGACTTCAATCCCAGGCCAGGGAGAGGACCCACATGGTGCAGCAGACCTCTCCTGCCTCACTCACTGCTCCCCTCAGCAGTGTATTTCAGTCAAACTACCTGTTCTTGCTTCCCACTCTGTCTGGTGAATCCTCTCACCCCCCACACTTCTGGCCTGTACCCCAGTTCTTGTATGCATAAATCAATCTTTCCCAAAAATGCAGAATACAAAAAAAAGAAGACTATAGTAACAATGACACAAAAGAAGAGTTAGCAAACGCTGATTTTTTTAATAACATCAATAACAACAAAAAACCACAACAAAATAAAACAAAAATAAACAGACAACTACAAAACAGAAACATTCTGCAGGGAAGAAGGAGGGATTGGGATCAACATAGGGATGGGAAGAGCACAAGGGACTATGGTGATGGTGCACGAGTGAAATAATGGTAGAAATTCTATGGGACTACACCTAGAAAAGAAAGCAAACATTGAAAGAAAAAATAAAAAATAATAATGACCTTATCTTCAAATACAAAAAGACAAAAACAAACAAAAAAACCCATTTCTGAGATAAAAAACAAATCCCACAAGGGAATTACAAGGTGGCAAAAAGCCAGTACAATTAACTATATATTAGTAGACAAGACAGACAATAAAGCCATGGGATAAAATAAAACTTGTGCCAGTTAATAACCTCACAGAGCTGACTGATACCATTTTTTATACCAGCAGGACTTCTGTTTATGAGAATAAACTTGCAATGTATTTATGCAACTAAGTTCTCCACTGTGTTACAGAAGCTTAGTGCTGACCCTAAGTTATACACATTATATATGTACCAGTATTATGAAAGAAATGGCACTGCAGATTATTTAATTAGGGCCAAAAAAATCCCTAATTAGAAAAAAAAAATCAAAAAAATTTTCTGATAAAACAAATTTAAAAAGCAAAACTCTTAGAATACCTACGGCCTCAGTATTTAAGGAATCTTAAAGTTGAAACCAAGAAAACCGTAAAAGAAAATACAGATCAGTTCTAAAAATGGCCAGATGACCTCTATGAAATCCAAAAATGGGATGTGGGAGGTAAGGGGAGAACTACTAGGAACTGCTTTAAAGATTTTCAGTAAAAAAAAAAAAAAAAAAAAAATGTCGAGAAGTACCAAGGGGAAAACTTGAATAAGTAAGACTGGGAACATAAATAATTTTAAATAGGATGGCAAAATAAACCTTTAATCACATTATTAATATCCTAATCATTATTAAACATAACTTTTATTCATCAAAAGACAGCACAAAATGATGACCAGGCAAGGTGCTAACTAGGAGAAGACATTAGCAACACCAACAACAGAGCATCAGCAAACACAAGTACAAAAGAACTACAAGATTAGTTAAATTTATATTTTTATCAGGCAAAAAAAATAGCTATTTCATGGAATTTCATAAAAGAAGAAATAATGGTCATAAACATGTTGGTGTGGAAAAATGATGTAATGCCACATTAATAATTAGGGAAATACCAAAAAAAAGAAAAAAACCCACAGACATTCCACTCCATATTGGTCAAAAATTAAATATTTCACCAAGTGCTGATGATGATCTGAAACAGCAACAATTATAGTATACTACTATTTGTAACATCAATTAGAAAGACATTTTGGAAAATAATGTATCATACCTTGTAAAGCTTAACACACTTTGTAAACTAGCAATATATATATGCTTACATATATACTCTCAAAAACCCTTGCACACATGCACCAATATGTTAAAAAGTGTTCAGAGCAGCATTTTTAAAATCAAGAACTGTAAGTGACCCAAATGTCCAACAGGAAATAAAGTGATTTTCGCAGACTATCAGACAGTGATAAGTATTGTACAACTACAAAAACATGGCTAATTATTAAAAACATCACTGAATTGAGTTTCAATTGTATGCCATGAAAACATGGGCATACAATTTTCATAAAACTCAAAGAAAAATGTAAAACTGTATTTGTGTCATATACATCTACTGTCACAGGAGAGTAAGACAAAATTCATGGCACGGTTAGGAGGGAGATCTAAAGCACACAGGCATATGCAACAACAGAGGTTACCATTAATATTATTCTGTCATATTAACTTAGAAAATCAAAATCAAAAAAGAGAAAATGTAAAGTAAAAATTCTATCCCAGTTCAAAATTCATTATCTTCAAATTGCATATACTTCTCCAAAATTTACATGTATCTACATGTTTTTAACATTCACAAAAAACAGGATCACACCATATGTGCTACTGAGCATTATCTTCTTTTCATTCAATAGCATAGCTCTGAACTTTTTCTTACATCAGTACCTACTGAGCTATTTCATTTATAAGCAGCTTTATAATGTTCTCATGTATCAGTTTTTAAATTCTCCTACTGTTTTATATTTGTGCAATTGCCTCACTGTATTTAAATGTCCATGAAAATCACAAAAATGAAATATGTAATGATGCCTTACTAAAATTTATGAAGAATTATACATACAGTAACATTTTGTAAAACACAGTAAGATATTTTAATGAAAAAAGCAAAGAAAAACGAACAAAATTCATAGTTTTAAGTTTAATCAAATAAAACTTTGAAACAGTTCCTAAATAACTTGGGTTGAAGAGACTCTAAACTTCAAATACAGACTATTATAACAATTAGAAAAATCCAATTATCATATTTTAAAAAAAGATAAAAGATTAGGTCCGAATACATGAAATCATTTATCTTAAACTGAAAAATGGTTTAACCTTGTTGAATGCATGTGTATTTTTCAAAAATTCAAATACTATGGTTAGTTAGATGCCATCACATCTGTCAGACTGACAAAACCCCAATCATTTGACAATATTATTCTTCCAGTAGACTACAGAGAATTGAGGCATACTATCAAACAATAGAGAACATTTTTCACACTTAGCCATGGAGTGAACTTTGTAGACTATATCATTAAGTAAAAAATATGTTATAAAACTCTTTGTATACTCTGCCACCTTTTACCTAAAGTGGTGGGAAAGACAGAAAGCAATTCTTATTTTCTTATGTTAAATAAAAGGGAAATTTTTTTAAATTAATGAAAATAGATACTTGTGAGGGAAAAATTACAAGAAAAGTAGAGTGAATAGGAATGGAACACTAGCTTTCTATTAATGTAGCTTTCTTTATAGTTCTGACTTCAGAAAAAAATAATCAAAAATGAAAAATACAACCTGAAAGTCAGAACTAAATGGAACAAATCTCATCAGTTCAGTAGAAGAACCATGCAAAGAATCCTATCAATAAACATTAGAGGGCCCTCCCTGGTGGCTCAATGGGTTAAGCAAAGCACTATGAAGCAAACCTCAGCCACTGCAGCACGAGTTTGATGCCTGCTGCCAGCCAGAGAGGGGACCCACATGGTGTAGCAGGCCTCTCCTGCTGTGCCCGCTGCTCCCCTCAGCAGTGTACTTCAGTTGATCTGCCTGTTCTGCTCCCCAATCTGTCTCTGGTGGGTCTTCTCACCCCCCCCCCCTACACCTCTGGCCTGTACCCCAGTGCTTGATGAATAAATAATTTAAAAAAAATAAGCATTAGAAGTCTGTAACTATTCTTATACATTCTGGAGTCTAGTTACAAAAAAAATGACTACAAAGTAATCTTAAACTATATTCATTAAGTAAAAACGTTAGTTCAAAAATACTGATTTTTTTAACTCTAAATATACGTAATAATATTACTAAGTTTTTCAATATACAAGAGATACAAACTATTATCACAAAAGTAAAAATTGTATGAATTGTAAATGACAAATAAGCTTACAATATATTTATGTTTAAAAGTTTGCTATTTATGACTAATGAAAGTACCTTGATCAATTAGCAACTCTGAACTCACATTACTGTGATGTCACATTATTATGAGACCACTTCTCTCTCAAAGGAACTAAGAATTTTTGAAGAAATGACAAATTATATCTCAAGAAACTGAGATTCAAAGCTACTTATAAGCTCCCAATAACCCAAATGAAACTTTTTAAGTGTTTTAAAAAGAATGATCATTGGGCCTCCCTGGTGGCTTAAGGGGTTAAACCTGAGCATTATGAAGCTATCAGCAGCCACTGATAGATACGCCTCTCTCTCTAGTGAATCCTCTCACAGGCACACACCTCTGGCCTACACCCCAGCTTTTGTATGCATAAATCTTTTTTTAAAAGTGGTCTGTGTCATAAGATTAGAAAATAAATGCAAAAATCCTTGCCTTCTCAATGATACTAAGAACGACAAAAACTCACAATGATTATCATCAGGAAAAAAAAATTAAATAAAATCTATCCTGCTTTTCCTACAAAATGGTAATTTCACTATAAACAGATATTTTATGGAAAAGCAACTATGTAAAAGATGAAGTACTCTATACTGAATGCATCAAGTTTGCACAATCTGAATCTACTGATGTTTGCATTACTTAGATGCATGATTCTAAAGGAATTACATAGAGCATCAATAAAATATTCTTGTTAAACATGAAACTTGAATATGATCAAGTGTTATAAGACTACAAGGTTGTAGTAAATACAGAGAATATGAGGAACATAAGAAATTACAATATCGGGATATAATCAACAAATTCAATTAAGTCGAAAATAGTATAGGATATCGAGTTTCCAAAGAAAAGGTAAATTGATATATAGATTTTAAAAAAACACAAAACTTAAAAAAGATGTTAACTAAAAAGATGGATGAAATCAATATTAGGTATAACACTGGTATCAACAATATATTTAAATATTTGGACATGATATGAAATGATTTCTGAGTTATGCTTGTCTATAAACCTCAGGAAGGAAAAAAAGAATCTTATAACATTCGTAACACATTCATATATCTTGAAATTTTTATAATGAATTTTAAAAATATGACAACAAAAGACATTGATTAAAGATACTGAACACAAGTAAATGAAAAGATGTTCTGTGCTCACTGACTGGATTAATATTGTAAAAATGCTAAAAACAATGAACAAATTCAATGTAATCCCAATCAAAATTCCAAAAGCACCTTTCACAAAAACAGAATAAGCAACACTAACATTTGTGATTCCAAACCTGAATGGCCAAATCAACCTTGAGAAAAAACAAAGATGAAGGCATCAGATTCCTGATTTCAAAAAGGGCAGACCTCATTTTATTATACTTGCCAAAACTGCATTTTTCAGAAAATGCTCTACCAGAAAAAAAAAATTATGATTCACTGAAATCACAGATGATGTTGGTATTTTTTAGCACTAAAGTATTTTAAAAGTATATCAATATTTTAGACATCTATTGCATACTTGTTAGACTACAGTAAACTTTTATATGCATCAGAAAACCGAAAATTACATGACTCACTTTATTGATTATTCACTTAATTGCCATGGTTTAAAACCAAACCTGCAATATAGCCAAATGATGTGTGTATATTATAAAGCTACCACAATCAAAACAGTATGGCATTAGCATAAAAATACATACACAGATCAACAGAACAAAATAGCCCAAAACAAAACCAATACATACATGGTCAATTATTGATAATTTGCAACAGAGGATACAAAAATGGGAAAAGATATAAATGGTGGGTGGGAAAATTGGATAGTCACAGGCAAAGGATATAGACAAGATTCGTATCTTACATTGCACATATAAATGAATTCAAAATGTAAGACCTAACACTATCAGACTCCTAGGAAAACTTACAGGTTGCAAACTCCTTGACGTCAGACCTGGCAATAATTTTTTTGTATTTGACTCCATCAGCAAAGATAACAAAAGCAAAAACAAATGAGGGACTATTAAAAAGCTTGTGAAAGATAGTCAACAAAATAAAAACAAAACCTATGAAATGGGAGAAACTATTTGTAAATCGTGTTTCTGATAAGGAGTTAATACCCAACAATCATAAAGGCTCATTATTTTAAAACTCCCATTAAACAATGCCAATCTAAGTAGATATCTTTCCAAAGACATATAGCCACAGGTACATGTAAAGGTGCTCAACATC
Source organism: Galemys pyrenaicus (assembly GCA_019455555.1). NCBI lineage: Eukaryota > Metazoa > Chordata > Mammalia > Eulipotyphla > Talpidae > Galemys > Galemys pyrenaicus. The sequence continues at coordinate 1,951,033 of JAGFMF010011858.1, forward strand.
ACTAATCATCAATAAAGGCAAATAAAAGCTGCAATGAGCTATCACCTCACAAATATTAGAATGGCTATTACCAAAATGACAACAACAACTGTGGGTCAGGATGTGAACAATGGGAACTCCTGTGCATTGTTGATGGGAATGTAAATTGACACCACTGCTAGAGAAAACAGTATGGAGGTTCTTCAAAAAGTTTTAAGAATTATTACATGATCCAGTAGCCCCACTTCTAGGTATTGTTGTGAAGGAAAAATCATGATCTCAAAAAGATATGTACTACTGTGTTTACTGTAATATTATTTACAACAGCCATAAGAAACCAAGCTAATTGTCCATCAATAGCTGAGAAGGAAGTATATGTACATGTTATGTACACATAAATATACACACTGAACATTATTTGGTCATTAAAAAAATCATAAGCATGGATGGGTCTTAAGACATTTAGCTAAGCAAATTAAATCTGAAAAACAGTATGATCTCACTTACATACATTTAAAAAAAAAAAAACTTTGATACAGAAAACAGATTGGTGAGCACCAGAAGCAAGGAGTGGGTAGAAAGCAAAGCTGGTGAAGGTTGTCAAAAGGTACAAACTTAAAATTATAAATGAATCCTAGGGATATAACTATATGGTAACTATAGTTAACAAAAACTGTATTGTGGCCCCAATAATCCTCTACCAGGTTCCACTGGGCTCCCTCCCTCCCCTTACAGTTACCTCAGTTTTGCAGTCAGATGTCAAGGTTTGTAATGGTTTGTTTCTGTCTGGTTCTTTGTTGTTTCTCTATAATCCATGTAAGTGCTATCAAGTGGTGTTTGTCTCTCTTCTTCCGATTTCACTTAGCAAATGCCAAGAGCTACCTTTTATTATTTTGTTTTTTTTAGATTTTACTTATGCATACAAGAGCTGGGGTACAGGTCAGAGGCAGGGAGTGAGAGGATTCACCACAGACTGGGGAGCAGAACAGGCAGATCGACTAAAATACACTGCTGAAGGGAGCAGCGGGTGAGTCTGCCTCAACATGTGGGCCCCCTCCCTGCCCGAGGATTGAACTTGCTGCAGTGGCTGCGGACACTCCACACAATGCAGCACTCAAACACTTCCATCACCAGGGAGGCCCAAGTTAACCTTTTTGTTTTTAAATAGGTGAACAAGTATTCCATTGTTTGTGCTTATGCAGTCCCAGTGGAGCATAGTGGAGTATGAATACTGGGGCATTGGTGGTAGGCACAGTACAAAGACATAAATTTGTAGAGACTTAAATCTACAACTATGTAAACCAACTTTACCTCAACAGGAAAAAAAAAGAAAAAACTAGCATGGGCAATACGATTCTTGTATTGAATTTATAATGATGCGTACATGAAACCTATATAAACTTATAATGCAATGTTAATTCAATAAATTTAAAGTTGGAAAAAATACTGTACTATATAGATGAAAGTCGAATAAATCTTACATAAATTCTTTTTAAATTATTTTTCTTACAATGTCTGCTTTCTTTTATCAGATGTAGTCCCCATAGAATTTCTACCACCAATTCACTGGTGTACCATCACCATCGTCCCATGGGCTGTTCCCACTCCTGTTTTGATCCCAAGCCCTACCCCTCCCCTGCAGAATGTACCTGATTTATAGTTGTCTGTTTATTTTTGTTTTGTTGTGGTTTTTTCCATTGATTAATGGACATAAATTCTAACCATATTGGGTGATTGATGTTAACTTATTCCGGTAATCACTTCACCATATATATATATATATATATATATATATGGCTGACATATATATATCAAATCATAGTGGTGTACACCTAAAACCAAAGACAGAGTTTTCTATCAGCTATCTCTTAAAAAAAAAAAAAAAAAAAACAACTCTAAAAGGGAATATCGCCAAAGATTATCAGCTGATTTTTGGTAACATGAAATGTACTTTTAAAACAAGAAAATTGAGTTCATCTAATTTAAAGTAAAATAGCAATAAATTTAGTGAGAAACACCAAAAATAAAGATCAAAATGGAAAAAATACAAAAGCTATTGTTAGAGTCAGAGTTTATGTCTAAACTTAGCTGACTGAAACTTGAAAAATGACCTACAGGCCTTATCTAGTAGGTCAGCTGGTCCCATACCTTAGGCTCTCTTGGGCAGTTAAGGGCAGGGTAGATGAAACAATGTTATCTTAGAATGTGCACCCAGGTATGGTGCAGAAGCCTGAGCCCACCCAAAATGGATCTCCTGTACGTTTAAATTTTTGAAACATGTCTCTCTTTAAAGCTATTTGCTGTGCTCTTTGCGCAGGTTTTGATCTCTCAGCCTATTGGCTAAATTGGCTATAAAAGTTCACCTCTACTTCTTCTCGGGGTCGATTGTCTCAGCCAGACCTGCGTGTCACGGTTGAACGGTCGGCCCCAGCATGCTGGCGTAACTAAAGCTCTACATGACCATTGCAGCCCTGTGTCCGCTCTTTGTTCTTTTGGGGTGCCCACGGAAACTTGGTACTTTACACTATTTGAAAAAAGAAGATCTGACTAGCAAGCAAAAATAGAAATGCTCAACACTATTAATAAAAAAGTATACAATTTTCAAATGCTACGCAATTCTGCGAAATCTGAAACTCATATTCTAGGAAAGAACTAATAAATCAGTAACTTTGAAAGAAAATGAGCTACTTGTCAAAGAAGTATGTTTGCTCACCCCTTACATACAAGCTGTATAAAACTCCTCTAACATGTAAGGAAATTAAAAAAAAAAACATGTAACGGAAATGGTGAGAAACACATTTAATGTTCATTAGTTTTGGTAAAATTATCTAATCTTCCTTTTTGTATAAAGCAGAAAGCTTTCTGGTAAGTTTACCTTTTGTACCAAAACAAAATATCAACAGCAGAAATGGGGGAAATCTTTAGATTCTCTACCTCTGTGCTCAAGCATTGGTGCTTTATTGATAATGCAAATACAGTATTTCCCAATTATAAATTTAGTGCAATTATAATCAAATCCCAAAAAAATGTCTTTATAGAACTCAGAAAATGCCAATTAAATTTTGAAGAACAAAGTTGTTAAATTCACTAAGACTCCAAGACTTACTGTGATGCTACACTAAATTAAGACACTTTGGTATTAATACAGGAACAATGAAAAAGATAGTCCAGAAACAGTTATATGTGTATATGGAAACCTGACAACTAACACTGCAAATCAGTGAAGATGATGACTGAGTTGATTCTAGATTTGCTATAAAGAAAAATCATTACCACTCTTAGACTACACAAAAACTAGATAACAGGGAGACTGAGGCCCTAAATATGAAGTCAAAATGTTTACTATCAAAATAAAATCCACAAACTACATGTAAGATCCTAAAAGATTTCTTAAATGTAATTTTTTAAATTCCCAATTTGTATTCATCCATGTAAAAATATAAATCATAAACAGGATGTACATATTAACAAAGCTTTAGTATCTCCAATAAATAAAAACTCCCAAGGAATCAATATGATAAAAATTATTTTAAAAAAGATGGATAGACTATATAAACAGGCATTTACAGAGAAACACAAACGGTCAATAAATTAAAATATATCATAGAACACCCTCAGAGAATTAAAATTGAAACAAGATACCATTTTTTGTGTATTAGATTAACAACTAAAAATTCAACAATGCCAATTATCAGAGAGGATGTACAGAAACAGGAATTCTCTTACACTGCTAATGGAGTATAAATTAGCACAATCATATAGGAAAGCAATACACCCATATCCAATCAACCTGAAAACAGATATGCCCTGTAGCCCAGCAAATCCACTGCTTGGAAATGTTAATACTGACAATATTAAAATATGTATAAAAATGCTTAAAGCAGCAGTTTGTAACAGGAAAAAATAAACTTTGTCAACAAGATAGTGGTACAGTTGTATTATCACACACTATTAAGAAATAAAAATGAATTAAAGCTACATATGACAGCACAAATATAAACATGTAACCATAAACAGTTTTTTTTAAAGATTTTATTTATTTATGTACACAAGAGCTGGAATACAGGCCAGAGGCGCAGGGGATAAAAGGCTGCACCTCAGAGACAGAGTGGGGAGCAGAACAGGTAGATGGAAATACACTGCTGAGGGGAGCAGCGGGAGAGGTCTGCTACACCATGTGGTTCACTCTCTGGCCAGGGATTAAACTCACCTTGCAGTGGCTGCAGAAGCCCCACAGTACAGCAAAACCATGTGTGCCACAAAGGAGGCACAAAAACAATTTGATTAAAAATATAAACAATACATATCATGGAGATAAGGAGTATGGAGAAATTCACAAGGACAGTAATCCCAAATTCAAGATGATGTTAACTTGGGATGAGAGTGTGGAGGTGGGCCTTCCTGGTGGCTTAGGGGGTTAAATCACAGCACAATGAAGATATCTGCAGTCACTAGTTTGAGTCAGATTTTGACCCCCAACGAGGGAGCTAATCCACATGGCACAGCAGACCTCTCATCCTCTATTGCTCCCCTCAGCAGTATATTTCAGTGGATATGCTTGTTCTTCTCCTCACTAACTGGTCAATCTTCTCACCACCACCACCACCACCACCACCACCCCCCAGCCCCCATCTCTGGCCTGCATCCCAGCTCTGCATGCACAAATAAATCTTAAAAAAAAAAATTGGGGAGAAATGTATGCAGATGTTATAGACTAAATGTTTACATACACTAAAAATTCCTATGGTGATGCCCTAATCCCCAGCATGATCGTATTTGCAGATACTTTAGGAGGTAATTGGGACTAGATGAGGGCCAACTCCCTAACCCCAAAGTTCTGCTTTTAAAGGCTCAAAGAAATACTCCATACTACTTCTTTTGAGATTACTGAGCCTTCTCTTACTCTTTCATTTTCTGGCCTCTCTTGTATTATTACATTTTTAATTTGTCACCTTCACCTCCTATTTTTTGGAATTTATTCTGTCTCACACACAATCAGATATCCTATGTCTTCCATGCCATCACTCAAAATACTATTACCAATAATAATGGAAGTTTCTAGATCCAACTACAAATTGATAGATATATGGAGATCACATATTTAACATTAGAAAATATTGAGGCAATGCAGACAGGGCAACTCTCTAAGACCAACAATTAGCTGTTCTTTTTTTAAGATTTATTTATTTACGCACACAAGAAATGGGGTCTAGGCCAGAGGTGTGGGAAAGTGAGAGGATTCACTAGACAGAGTGGCGAGAACAGGTTTATCTACTGAAACATACTGCTGCGGGGAGGAGGGGAGCAGAGGGTGAAATAGGAAAGGTCTCTGCCATGTGCGCCAGCTCCCTGGCCTGGGATTGAATTCATGCTGCAGTGGTTGGCAATAGCTTGATAGTGCGAGACTTAACCTCTTGTGCCATGCCACCTGGGAGGGAGGCCCCTGGGAATAGAAATTTCTTAACTTGCCTTGAGGCCTTCTATAACCTTTTTGACTTCTTATCTTTCCTCTCATTCTCATACACACACACACACACACACGTGATTTGGGCTACTTGTTCAATGGCTATACTTTTGTGCCAGTACATGGACATTTGGCTGGTCATACCCCCTTTTCCCAAGTTATTTTTAAAGTGCAGGTCAAAAACCAGAGTAGATTATGAGATCTACTCTGATCCTACCAACAAAGTAGTCAGATAGTATTTGGAGTAAACCCTGTATATCGATTTCTTCAACTAAAAAATGTAGTAGTTTTTTGGATCTCCAACAAAAAGAATGCTGTGTAATAAAAGTGGTATTTATATTTTTTTATTGAAAAATGACTCATGAAATTATAAGCATACGGAAGCCAGAGAATCTTCAAGAATCATTAAATTTCTACTCAGTATATTGTTGTTGATGGTGGCACAATGAAACAAGTAAGGTCTTTGCCCTCAGGGAGCATATTCCTGTTCAATGTCTTGGAAACACAAGTTCCTAACATGGTGCTGACATTCTGCTGATAAGCTATAAATGTCTGTAAGGTGCAATTTTAAACAGATATTTTATAAATTTTTCAGTAACAAAGGCTTCATTTAATTTACTATAAAAATTAACACAAATTTCACTATACTTAAAAATTCTGCATATAAAAAGTTAAAATTGTCCATGTTAAGTAAAATTTTGTATTATTCTGCAATTATTTCATGCATTTTGTCTTCCTAAGTAATATGTCCATTATTTCATAAAAATTTTATAGTGGCAAAATAGTTAAAGACTATAAAAATGAAATCCCTGAAATTACAAATTACAAAAAAAATAGTCCTTTTAAGGAAATGCAACTTACCTCATATTAAAGACTCACAAACTGCCTTTCTATTTTACAGTGCAACTAAGTTAGCAACAACAACAACAAAAAAAGGTGGGGAGAATCTAAATAACTTCAGCAAATTTATAAGGGTACTAAAGAATGAGACTTCAAAATTAAATCTGGCTATAATATATGTAGTATAAATCAATATTAACCTAGGACCTAGCAGCTTGTGGTAAATGCTTTTTATGCATAGTCACATTTCATTTGCACAACTATGATAATCCCAAACTTAAAAGATGAAGAAAGTGAGGAAAAAACACTTGCGTATCAAATAGACAAAAAAATGAAATAATTATATTATTTAAAGTGCAAATATGTACATGCTCAAACTATTCAAAGAAAAAAAAATTTATGAACTGACCAAAAAAAAGTACCAATGACACACAAAATCATCTTTTTATACAAAGAGTTGTAACAAACAAGATGAAAATCATCAAAACGATTCACACATACAAAGAGTCAATAGGAAAAGAATAATCACATTTCAAATTAACTACAAAACACATTTTTCAGTTTTAAATAGCTAATAGTCTACATTTCTATAAGCAATGAAGATGTGAAAAAACAAGCACTTATATACACTTGTAGAAAACAAATTAATTTCATGTACTTTTTAGTAATTCTTTTGATACATTATTAACTTTATTTTTATTATTTTCATACTTTTAAATAACAAATTGGAATCAAACCAAAAGTCCATCAGTGCAGGAAGTGAACAGTGTGGCATGTGAAGCCACTACACTGTAGTGGGTTCATACAACAAAGATCAACAGTAGATCAACAGCTGCAGAGGGCACACTATACAGTATTGTTTAAAGGAGTGGACATCCATTTTCAATCAAGATGGTAGAACACAGACAAAATATGTCCGGCTGAAATAACAACAAAATAATCACAAAATTATAAAACTGATTTTCAAAACCACTGGACTTCAGAAAATGATTGCCAATAGTCCATTAGAGTACAAATGAGGTTAAATCAATGACTGTCCCAGCTTATTACCTTTAACAAAAAAGTCCAGGCCATGCATGGCACTACTCAGTAGGGGAACAAGGCCAAACTTTGAAAAACTCTCCAAGTCAAGAAAAAGCAAAGAATCCAAAAAGACCAAAGTAACTACAGTTTGTATGGCAGAGCACCACAGAACAGGGACCTATGTTTTGGCTAATGGAGATTTTTTTCACTGTTTAAATCTTTATCGCAGTTAACTGCTTAAACCCAAAACATAATGTAGGATTAATAACATGTAGAAATAAAATTTAACATAACAACACAAAAACTAAGAGGAGAAATGTCTTCTCCTCTTTGAATATATTCACAATGTGAAGTACTCCTTGAGGAAAGACTATGAGTTAAGAGTTATATACTATACATTCTGAAACAGCCACCCTCTTAACAAAGAACTATAAATTATAAGCCAAAAAAAAAGTATTAAAAAAAATCCAAAAGGAAAAGGGAACAAAGAGCACAAGGGGACACACAAAAAACAAGTAGTGAAGCAGTAGTTAAAAACTGAACATGTTGGGCCTCCCTGGTGGCACAGTGGGTTAAGCAACGAACTATGAAGCAAACCTCAGCCACTGCAGCATGAGTTCGATCCCTGCTGCTGGCCAGGGAGGGGACTCACATGGCACAGCAGACCTCTCCTGCTGTGCCTGCTGCTCCCCTCAGCAGTGTACTTCAGTTGATCTGCCTGTTCTGCTCCCCACTCTCTGTGGTGAATCCTCTCACCCCCCACACCTCTGGCCTGTACCCCAGTACTTGTATGCATAAATAAATAAATCTTTAAAAAAAAAAAACTGACATGTTGGTAATAGCAATTACATGTGTAGTTTAACAACCAGAGAGGGTGTGAGATTGGATTTAAAAATTAAGTCCCAGATTTATACAAGCTACATATATTTTTGTTTAAATCTGAACAATAGGTTGAAAGTAAAAGGAAAAAGATATAGTATGTAAACTGTTAAAAAGATGAATTAGTATTAGAAAAAGTGTATTAAAAGAGTCATTATTTCCAAGGGATCAATGCATTGAGAGGAATTAGTACTACTAAGCATTTAAACATAAAACTTAAAAAAAACCCAAAATATTGGCAGAACACAAAGTATAAAGTATAGGCAGAGAGTTCAATATCCTCTCAATAAGTGGCACAATAATAGAATATCAGGAAGAACAAATTGCTTGAACAAAAACAACATGAACAAATTAACATTTAACACAAAAGCAATATACATCACTGTAAGGTACACACAAAATTAACAGGATATATATTATTTGGACAATAAAATAAAATTTTAACATATTTACAAAGACTGAATTCATACAGTCATTTAGTCAAATGAAATTAATTTAGAAATAAACAGCAGAACAATATATAGAAAACTCCAAATACTTGGGGATTTAATAACATTATAAATAATCTGTGTCAAGAAAATAAGAAGTATTAGAATATATTTTGAACTGGATGAAAGACAGCTATACATGTCAAGTTTTGAGATACCATGAAAACAGTATTAAAGGGAAAATATATGGTACTAAACCTATGTATTAGGAAAGGTATGTCAATGTATCAGACTTGATGCTATAGACATAGAAAAAGAGCAAATTGAATTTAAGAAAATTAAAACAGCAAAAGTTAATTAAAAAAAGCACCCCGAAATTTTCAATGTAACCAAAAGCTCATTTCCTGGGAATATTAATAAAATCAGTAAACTTCTAGCGAGAACGACAAGGGGATAAAAAAATACAAATGACCAATATCAGGTATAAGAAAGATGACAGATTCTACTACAGATAACAAAATTATACATAGGTAGTATCATAAAGAACTCCATGCAAATAAATGCAAATTAAAAAAAAAACTCCAGCAATGTGGATGAAATGAAATGGAGCAATTCTTTGGAAGACAAATTAACAAAGCTCACTCAACAAGAAAGTTAACCTGAATAGTCCTATTAGTAAATAAAGGAACGCATCGTTTAAAGCTTTCCCACTTAAAAAAAAAAAGGCCCCTATAAGTCACTGTGAATTGTACCAACCTTTAAGAAAGAAATACTATCACCTAGGGTGTTTATCCTAATTTTAGGAACAAAGTAAAGACACCTGCTCACATCCTTCTATGAACATTGTACTAGACTGTCACAGGAAAAATGAAAATGTTGTCCAAATAGGAAAGGAAATAAGTCTAGTATAAAACAGAATGGTTTCCACAAAAAAGTTATTAAGAGCTAGTGAGTGAGTTAGGCAAGGGTGCAGAATACAAACTCAACATACAAAAATTGTGTTCCTACACACTAACTAGAAACTTAGCCCCATAAAACATGAAGACTAAATTTAGTTAAAAAAAAAAAAAAACCCTGTACACTGAAAAATAAAAACACTGCTGAGAATAAATAAATGGATAGGGGCCTCCCTGGTGGTGCAATGGGTTAAGCAAGGCACTATGAGGCAAACCACAGCCACTGCAGCACGAGTTCGATCCCTGCCTCCCATCAGGAAGGGGGACCTACATGGTGCTGCGGACCTCTCCTATCTTGCCTGCTGCTCCCCTCAGCAGAGTATTTCAGTTAATCTGCATGTTCCTTTCCCCCACTCTGTCTCAGGTGGATCCTCTCACCTCCCCTACACCTCTGACCTGTACCCCAGTGCTTATATGCATAAATAAATCTTTTAAAAAAATAAGAAATAAATGGAGAAATTATATTCATCAGTAAGAAAACACTGTTAAAATGTCAATTTCCTTAACTGTGCTATAGATTCAAATGAATTCCAATAAAACGCCAACACTTTTTTTGTAGAAAGAGACATATGAAAATAAAAAGTAACAAAACAACTTTGAAAAACAACAAAGCTGGAGAGCCGTAAGTACTTAATTTCAAGACTTAATATAGTTACATTAAAACAGTATGTCTTTGGCATCTACAAGACAAAAATAGGTCAATGAAAAAGTAAATATAGTAGAAAAACAGAATTTTACATGCATAGATAACTTATTTCTGACATAGGTACAAAGCCAACTGAATAAAGGATGGTTTTTTCAAAAGATGGTGCTAGAGAAAGTGGCTGCTCATATCCAAAACCAAAAAATGTTGATTCATAATTTTGTACCACATTCAAAGAATTAACTCAAAATGGAATGCAGAATTAAATCTAACACCCAGACTGATAAAACTTTTAGAAACAAAGCAGAACATCTTTGCGACCTCAGGTTAAGCAAAGATGGCTTATATGGCACTAATAGCATGATACATAACAAGAAGCTATTAAGACTTAAAAACTGTTGTTCTTCAAAAATACTACTGAGAGAAAATATTTGTGCGGCAGAAAATATTTATAAACCACATATTTGATAATGAGACTTGTAAACTAGAACAAAAATTTCTCAAAACTGAGTAAGAAACAACCACACTGAAAATAATTTAAATGTAGTTCACCAAACACTGTTGGGAAAAGTACCAGAAAATGACTTCACATCATAGACATTAAAGAACGTAAATTAAACCTACAGAGAGCACAACCTCATACCCACTAAAATGTCTATACACTCAAAGAAACAAGTATTAGAAAGGATGTGAAATCTCATACTCTGTGGGTAACAATATAAAATGGTACCATTACGTTAGAAAATAGCTCGCAGTTTCCTTAAAAGTTAAACCCAGGTCTATATGATCGCCTATTTCAATCATCACTATATCCCCAAGAGATATTCACACAATGTTCACACAAAATATTGACACAAAAACATGTATAAGAATGTTCACTGCATCTTTATTTATAGTAGCCCAAAACTGAAAACCACCCAAAGAGCCATCATGACTTGAATGGACAAACTGTTATATATCCATACAATATAAAATTATTAAACAATAAAAAGGGACAATTGCTCCACATAGCTGAGTATCAAAATAATTATGCTGAGTACAGTAAGACAAAAAAGGTACAACTCATATTATGGACATGATTACATTCATTTAAAATTCTAAAAAAGTCAAAACTAATCTACAGTAACAGAAGTGGATACTTGGGTAAAGAAAAGTAGACCCAGGACCACATAATTTTTGTAACCCCAGGGAGGATGGCAAAGGTCAAAATGATACTTTTGGGGATGATGGATGTTCATTATCTTGATTTTGGTAGTTTTATAGGTGTATACATGTCAAGACATCAATATAGCTTAAATTTACAATTTACTGCAAATTATATTTGACTTTATCCCAATAAAACTATTTTGTGTAAAGGTAAAATGTAAGCCAGTACAAACAACAGAAATCCATTTGTGTAAATAAACAAAAACATATATATGTGGTATAATGTGTAAACTAATAATTTCAGGAGAAAATGCACCAGAAAAAATTTAACATAATTACCTATGTCAAAGAAGTAAGACTAGGAATTTGGCAGAAAAACTTTCCATTTTGAATTTTTTTTTAAACTAGGCACCTGTACTGCTATTATTAAAAAATATTTTTAAAAAGGATTATTTATACTTAGGTCTGACACCAATGCAAAAATTCTCAATCACAATCACAGAAAATTATGCAACAACTTTCAAAATTTTTATATTAAATAACATGTCAAAAAAATGGTTAGCAATCTTTTATTACATATTCTAATGTTTCCTCCTCAAACTATTAATGTAGCAAACTGGTATAAACAATAAACCTTATTTGTACATCCCATTCCATGTGTCCTCGTTACTCTCTGCCTACTCATTTTGAGTCTTGTATGAGTTCCTTTTCTCCTTATCCAATGACAGCAGACAACTCAGATTTGTAACATACTTTACATAATTCACTTCCAGAGGTGACTGTTTGGATGGCAACTACAGTATCAAATCTTGCACTGTTAAACCATTCCTAATGTCAAAGCCTGCACCTACCTCAACTTAACACCCCTGTTAATTAAAAATAAATTATGCCCTGGGCCTCCCAGGTGGTTCAAGGGGGTTAAGTCTCAGCACTTGCCACTGCAGCAAGTCTGCCAGAAGTTGACACACATAGTACACCAGAACTCTCCTGTTTTGCCTGCTGCTCCCATCAGCAGTGTATTTCAGTGGCTCTACCTGTTCTGCTCCCCACTCTTGTCTTGGATAAATCATCTCACCACCCCGCACCTCTGGCCTACACCCCAGCTCTAATGGGAAAATAAATCTTAAAAGAAAGAAGCCCTTACCCAAAAAAGGGCATTATTTCTGTCCCCATTAAAGCATGGACAAGTTTCTAGTTCACTGCTGAGGACAAAAAACAAGCAAGAAAACAAGTATCAAAATATTCTAGAAAATATCACAGTTACAGATGAAATTCTAAGAATTCCCAAAATTAGTCTGAATAGTCAACATGACTGGACTAAGCACACAAAGCCTCTCAAAGACTATTCGCACTTAACAAGGAGAAATACCACTGCATCTGATAAGTACTTCAGTAATAAGTACGCTTGGAAGATGTGCCAAACTTGGAAAATTTAAAAGATGTAAGACAAAGACCATGCCCTAGTAGGGTAGGTAAGTTCTCAAATGAAAAGTATAATACAGAATGACATTAAAATGTGGAAGGATTGAAAAAAAAATCAAAGGTCTAAACAAGAGTTATAAAATTTAGACCATTATAAGGTTTGCTGACCAAAAAGTGAAGCGTCCAGTCTCTACCATTAGGCTTTTTAATACAAAGCCAGCTCTTAACATCTGACTCAAATTTTAAGTTAATTGCCTAAACAAGTTTCTTCTCATTTTAAGGATCAGGATAGCTGATTCCTATTATGGCTTAATATTGACAAAACTATTTTAGTCTTCATTAGACAAGAGTAACAAAAAAAAAATCTTAGATTAATAAAATTATATGATTTAGGTCAAGTCCCTCATCTGTTCATTTAAAACCATAATTTTTCCTCAAAAAATTGGGTTAGCATTTTATAGTCACAAGAAGCCATGTTTGAAAGTATTTTTAATTCCTTGAACACCATTCACATGGTTCTTAAGATGTTATTCTGACAGACTGCAGTTCTGTCAGAATACCATCTTAGATTATAGATTTTAAACTATATAACCCAACTTTAAGACTTAAATGAAACAACTTACCCATGGATTTTGTTAGCTACGTTTCTGTTTTCAAAAGTTATCCCAACCATGTGCAATGTTGTAAACCAATGGTAAGCTCAATTTAAAATAAGAGTGACGATTTGTATTAATGGTAATTCAGCATTAACACTTTTGTGTTAGTTTCAAACTTTTCCTACCTTCACGCCAACTGCAACCTCAGTGACAATTCTGTAAAGAAAAAAAAAGTTTCAACCTGTTACTGTTTAACTCAACCTTTTTAAGGTAGTTCATCATTAAAAAAATACCACTCATAATAGAAAAAGGCCACTATAGATAGAAAACATGATGGTGACACTTCTTTGTACTATTATTAACTTGGTTTTCTAGAAACGACTTTCAATCATGAAAACAATTCACTAAATTTCTGGCATTTTAACACAACCTTAAATGACAAAAGGAACAAAATCCCAAACATTATGGTATTTCCACAAGGCTAGTACACGGAGATGAATAATTTAAAACTTAATTCAACTCTTTAGTAATCTTCAAACAATCAAGAAACAGGAATTTCTAAGTTTTCCATCTATTTCCATGTTGATCTGGGGGAATACTGAACTTCTCTGCAATTAGTTTCATCTGGAAAATAGTCTCTAGCCATCCTCTAGGATGATTTAAGTTTGTGATTCTGTTAACTTTAAAGTGATCTTTATTTACCATCTTTGAAGAACATGGACCTCCAAACAAACTCATCATTAACTTCTGACTTCAAATACTTGTCACTGATTCTGAAAAATGTACTTTTTAAGTACTGTTTTACACCCCCTAAATGGGCTGAATACAGCTGTATCTTCACCCCCAAGAAAGCCTCCTTTCTAACAATGAGTGTTATTATTAAGTCTTCAGACGTGGAGCTTTAAGTATCTGCGAGCCCCACGTCCACATCATTTCCCAAAGCCCTCGCCTCACTCCGCACACCATCTCCACCTGGGCTCTCAACTATGCAGCAAGGTTCTGGGGTTTTATAGTTGTTTTCATTTGTCCAGAAACCGGTCAAAGTAGCTAATGAGATGGCCCCGCGCTGAGTATCCTTATTTTTGCCACGGTTTTTGGCCTTTGCCCATTTAACTGATGTCGACCACAATACTTCGTGTTTTAGATGATTCAATGTCTGGGCCCTTTTGCCAAGCCCTGAATGTTCGTAGGCCCCACAAAAAGGCATTTTTCTGCCTCCCGCCCCCACTACCAGACTCAAGTGAAAACAAAGGAGTATGACATCTGCCCTCCCCCTCCTCCCGCCGCCGCACGCCTCCCCGCACCCCCCCTTCCCCAGCGGCTCCCACTTTGCTTTCCCCCGAGCACCCACCACCCACATCTCCCCCAGTCAGGGCAAGGCGAGCCGGCCGAGGTCGGGGAGGTTTGGGGAGGTTTGGGGTGGCCGAGGTGCCGCTCTCATCTCCTTCAGGATCCCTCACAGGCCTCTCTCCGGCCACTACACTCGCTCCTACGGGCGCCGCTACCACAGGATTCGGGTCCCCGTTTACGGATCGAAATGGCTCCTTAGAGGGGGCAGGGACGGGCAAAACGTTCTGGGGTTCCCACCCCATCCCCCGCCGCCGAGCTAGTGCCCGCTACCACTCTGGGGTCGAAGGCCCCGCCATCCCCCCAAAGCCTCCCGAGCCTGCCAGCCCGCTTTCTTCTCATTTTCTCGACCAGAGCCCGCCGGGGAAAGCAGAGGGAGGGGTGTGTGCGATGGGGCGGGGGTTGGGTAACGGCAGCCCAGCCCTGGGAGGGGCCGCCGGAGGGTTTCTGCCCGACCCGGTACCAGGCCCAACGAGGGTCCGACACCCCTCTCAGACACCCCCTCGCAGCCCCATTACTTACCCGTCCATTGCCGAACCGGACAAAGCTTCGCTCACAAGAACCGAGCCACGCAGCCAGCGAGACACACAAGCGGCGAGAAAATGGCGGCCAGGGCCCGACGGAAATTGCCGAAGGTGCGGGAGCGCACGGGGCAGCGCGCGGCAGCGGCGGCGGCGGAAAGAGCCGAGCGCGCCGGCGCCCGGCCGCGGGAAGCCAGCCGCGGGGCGCGGGGACGAGGGGGAGTGGGCGCTGCCGCCTGGGCCGCCTTCGCGCCACTGCACGCCCGGGGCCCTCCGCCCTCCTCTGTGCGTCCTGGGGGCCCGGGCCTGCCGCTGCGGAACTTGGCGCCCGGGTTCCTTTTGTGCGCTCCTCTCTGGCGTCCCCTTTATCCTCCCCCGGGCGGTGTGGGTGGGACACCTCTCGACTCTTCCCCAGCTGCTGTCCTGGACAGCAGGAGACTATCCCTAGGTAGCCGCCACTTTGTAGGTCCCGACTTAACTTCCCTGGACCTGTGAGGACCGAAAGAAACTATTTGATAGGATTCCTCCTGTGCCATCTTTATTTGCAGACTCTTACCATCCTTTTCAACAAACTTTAGACCCCACTAAGACGACTTTGGAAAAATACAGTACAAAGCTAGTGGACCTCCATCAAGACAGCATCAGGCTTTTGTTTCCAGACACTTACAGTTCCAGGTCCACTGTGGGAGTAAATGCTTAACTTAGTAACTATGTTCTTTGCCCTTTCTGTATTGTACCCTAATTATATTAAAATTCCTTTTGTTTCCAGACACTTTTCAGGCTTTTGTTTCCAGACACTTACAGTTCCAGGCCAACTGTGGGAGTAAATGCTTAACTTAGTAACTATGTTCTTTGCCCTTTCTGTATTGTACCCTAATTATATTAAAATTCCTTTCCATTAAAAGTTTTATGTTTGTCTTAATGAGACAGATGGCAAAACCCATTCAAAGAGGGCAGGTTTGAGGGTTCTGGGGTGCTCCTCTCCCTGCCCTGTAACAGGAGGATGGCTCACCTCAGTTGATGATTACAGGCACCTATGGAAAGATTCACAACACCCTGGATGGAGGGTTGGGGTTGGGGAGGCAACACAGGTTGAGTATGTGCTAAGGAATCGGGTTTAAAAATGCTACCAATAGTTAGAATCTAATACTTGGGAGAATGAAAGGGAACCACTGGTTAGAGAACCATTAAAATTGGCCACACAAGCTGACGCCCTTTTTTAGACATATTGTTATCTCGATTTTGATTCTAATAGCATAATGAACATTTTCTTTTAGTGTTTTTAATTACAGGTTCAAAAGGTTTGAAAAGGCAGCGGTTTTAGAAATTTTGCTCAGTGACGAAACACTTCGTCATCATTCTATCTTCTCCAGTCTTCACTCCCAACCAAATACAAGCACACATCTAGTCCTACAAAATGAAAAAATACCCTAGATGTCCCCAGTTACTGCCCATTTTGAATTGTCTCTTAACCCTTTATTTACTGGAATGTCACTAAAGTTTCTGTATAATCATAAAATTGCATTTTATTTAAGTTGGACAAAGCCGCAAGGAGCATGTCTAAATATTTGTTATAGAATGCATTTGAGAGCATTAAATTGTTAACAATTCTGATTTGCTTCAGGGATTAGCAATACTATGAAAAAAATCCTTTTGCTAAACTGCCTTCCCTTGGCCTTAACTACTGGTTTATGTTACATAAAGGACTCATTATCAGCCATTAATAATCACTTTCACATTATTTGTGGTTTTGTACATGTATTTTCATTCAACAATTAAATATGTAAGCTCCCAGAGGTCAGGAACTCTAGTATAATTTTGTTTTCCCCACATCTACTCGATATTGACTGATTGGTTCTTGCTTTATCTTGGCAAAGACAAACTGTTACATGAGGGGAAACCTGTCCTTAGATAGCAAGAAAAATTACATTATTCACAAAATACTTTTTTTTCTTTACTTTTTTTATTTCTAGTTAAGTACAAAACTACAAACAATATTCAGTGTGCTGATGTATTTAAACCATTGTGATCCAGAAAAGATTTAAGGTTATTTACAATTCAATACATATAAGATATTAGGTGAAATAAATGATGTGAAATAAGAAAAGTCAAAAGGACAAAATATAATAGATAATATATCTCACAAAAGCAATTTGATTAAAGGTTAGGTTAAAGTTTGGGTTAAAAATGGAACTCTTTCATATACGTAACATGAGGCTTACTCATTAACTTAACCAGGAAAAGGTTTCTTTTACTGAAATAATGCAATTTCCTTTACTGAAAATGAAATGGCATTAAAAATAGTCTTTATCCTAGGTGACTGTGAAGTCTACGGTCTTAATGTATGTAAAGGACAACCCTGGCTTAGTGATGGGCTGGAGTAAATAATAAAGGGTGCTATCATGATCCTTATTATTTTTATTAACTATTATCACTCACTTAAGAAGGAATTTGTCACAAATTTGACTCTTACATTTTAACACCCAACAATATTCATATAAATAAATCTATATAGGGATTTTCACAAAGGTTAAACATGTCACTAAAGTAATTAGATTGGCTGGCATCTAGTGGAATAAATCTGGGAAATGTTATAGAAAAATTTCTAAAACCTATTCCAAACCTAAATTTGTATGATTTTATGAGTTAACCAGAGGTAGATTATTAATCTCAACATTAGCAGATGGTGAGACTTTGTAATACATGACAAGATTATATTAGTGTTTATGGATTCCTAACAAAATAAGGTAATAAAAAATGAAGTGCCTGTACAGTTTTATTTTCATACCCATATCTTTTTTCAGTATAATGATTTGTTCTCTCTCTTCCAAATAGTAAATGTTTTGACCTTTTGCAGAGATTTACACTTATATGAACAATGATTAAATCTGAATTTCAGTATATGTTACACCAAAATGAGGTCTAATACTGATGTAATAAAAATAAGAAATAGAATATTATTCAAAAAGCTCTGATTTTATTACTAGCTCCACTTATCATCTGCTTATAATACTAAAGACATCAGTCAAGTTTTTTAGGCTACACTTTCTTACGAGAAAAGGAGATGCTAGGGTCAGATCACTTAGATAATATTTAATTTGGGTTATGTATTTTTGAAAGAGTTATATGAACTCAAAATATAAAAAACAAATTTATAAACCAGAAAAGGCATTTACAAAATTCTAGAAAGAGCAAATATAGAGAGACAGAATGTAGATTAGTGCTCTGCCTAGGTAGGACAAAGAATAAGTATGGGGGATAGCTATAAGTGGACACATTTCTTTTTGGGAGAATGGAAATATTTTGTTATTTTTTTTAAATTGAAATAACATTGGTTTACAACACTGTATATGATCAAAGACCCACTGTATATGATCAAAGATCACACCTGTTCAGATGCATGTCACCTTACCACACCTTCCACCATGACTTCCTCAGCCCTCCATCATAGTCCATTCTGCTTCTCCTTTCTTTGTTTTCCCCCTCCGCTTGCCTATCCCTGCATTCTATTTTAAATTCCACAATCAGATTTCTTGATTCATTGTTGATTTAGTTTTGCCTGACCCTTTGTTTAGTTTCTCTGTATTCCACATATAAGTGATACCATCTACTAATTGTCTTTCTCCTTCTGACTTATTTTGCTTAGTATTACCCCCTCCAGTTCCAGACATACTGTCACAAATGGCAAAAGTTGACCTTTTTATAAGAGCTGAGTAATATCCCATTGTATACATATATATCATAATTTTCTTATCCACTCCTCTGAACTTAGGCACATAAGTTGTTCAGAAAATGGAAATATTTTTAAATTAAATTAAGGTAATAGTTGCACAATTCTATAAATATACCAAAAATCATTAAATACTCAATAGTGATGAATTTCACAGCATATAAATTAGGTATCAATTAAGTAGGAAATATATATATCTTATACTCTGCTCCCCAATTGTAACAGGGTGGTCCCAGGAAAAGGGGAAGTTCCCAAAATCCTGGTTCCACCCTAAGTGGGTGGAGCTGAGGATAAGAAGATTTCTGCAGAGAAG
>JAGFMF010011858.1:1970388-2009042 GCA_019455555.1 Galemys pyrenaicus
TCAAGGAGATGGGTAACTTTGGATGCTTAACTTAGTAACTATATTCTTTGTTCTTTCTTTATTGTACCCTAGTTGTATTAAAGTTCCTTTCCATTAAGGGTTTTGTATGTTTGTCTTAATGCGGCGGATGGCAGAACCCATTCAGAGAGGGCGGGCTTGGGGCTTCTGGGTGCTCCTCTCCCTGCCCTGTAACACAACTACTTCATCCCATGTTCTAGAGGGAAACATCATACCAGTTTATCATCAGTCCTTCCAGAGATATATTCTAATACATGTACTGATTACACACATAAATTTTCCTTTTCATTCCAAAATAGTAACTACAGTACACAATGTTCACCAATTTATTTTTTAACTCAAAGAAATATACCTTAGATTTTTTTATCAGTACATTTAGAAATGTCTAATTCTTTATATAAGGCTGCCTAATATTCCACTGAATAGATGAATTATGATTTATTTAACAAGATCTTGTTGGTGGACTTTGAGAAAGCAATACTAAAATAAATATATTTTTTTCCAAGTCATTTTCCATGTGATTGAACATATCAACTGAATAAATACTACAAATTAAATTCTTTGGTAGGGTATGTTTATTTCTAAAGATGCTATCAAATTACCCTTCTTGAGGCACTATGAAAAAATAATAGCTATTCTTAAAGTTAAAAAAAAAAGCTGATTTCTTTCATATATAAAGATAAAAATAAAAGTCAAAGATCAACAACCAAAAAAAGACTGGATAAAAGATATTAATAAAATATGAAGAATATTACTGAAATGTGAAAATGAAAATGCTCGGCTTTACATATAATAAGAAAAATGAAAGGTCCAACTGTGCTCTCTTGCTTGTCATTGCTCACCTAGCCTTAAACAGACATAACCCCAGCTTCCTGAGTCCTGAGAAAAAGTTTTCCTTTACAAGCTATCAATAATGTATGAAAGTAAAGATACTTCTAAATACACTAACCTTCAAAAAGTTTGTCTTCTGTTCATTTTTCTTTGAAATCTTCAGGAAGATGTGTTCCCAGGGAGGGACTATATCAGTGAAGAAAATATGGGATCCAGGAAACCAGAGATCCAACATATAAGAGAGAAATAAATTGGATGTTGATGAAAGAAGGCCTAGGCCAATAACTAGATAGGTACACAGCAGTCCTTGGACTCCATGCAATAGGACTTGCGTGTGCTCAAGAAACTTATATCCAAGAAAAAACATGGAATTTATAGATCAAAAAAGTATGCATATATTGAGCGGAGTTTTACAATACTGTTAGCAAGATAGGGCATAAAACTAATGGAAGATATATAAGAAAAAAAGTTTTTTTATAACTAACTGCATGATTTTTTTTAAAAAGTGATTTAAAAATCTAGTACAGGGGCCCGCCCCGGAGGCGCAGTGGGTTAAGCAACGCACTGTGAGGCAAACCACAGCCACTGCAGCACGAGTTCGATCCCTGCTGCCACCAGGGAGGTAACCCACATGGCGTAGCAGACCTCTCCTGCCTCGCCCACTGCTCCCCTCAGCAGTGTGTTTCTGTCAATCTGCCTGTTCTGCGTCCTGCTTTGTCTGGTGAATTCTCTCACCACCCCCCACACCTCTGGCCTGTACCCCAGTGCTTGTATGCATAAATAAATAAATCTTTAAAAAATAAAGAAATTAAAATCTAGTACATTCTGGAAGTATACTATGGAAGAGAAATGTGTCTATGGTGGGACTATAAATTCTCATATTTTGAAGTAGAAAGTCAATAGATAATGTCTGAATCGACAGTAAAAATATAGCAGATGAGCGTATTATTCAGAAGCGTGAAGTTAAAGACCAGTAGAATCAGAGAGAAGAGTTAAAAAGTGCTTGTTTCTGGGGCATGGTATTTGGGGATAAGAAAAGGGTGAGACAGAAAAGTATTGTTTGGGTTTTGTTTACTTCATGATAAATCTTCCAGAACTATTTACTTTTTAAGCTATGTGCATGTGTCACTTTGATAAAAATATATTTTACATTTAAAAAAGAAAGGATTAGATGGCAGCAAGCAAAGGACTGTCTTAACACAAACACTGCCTCTTTTGTATTCAGCAAAAGTGACTGCTTATCTACATGTTCACTGAAAAAAGCTCAGCCTAGCTGGCTGTCCTTCCTGTACTGTGCGTATAATAAAGATTATTCTTAGAAGAGAACACAATAGTTGGTGTGGATCAGCAGTTTTTAGAATGATTATGCATGAAGAACTAAACTGGGAGAATGAAAACAGGTAAGGAAAAATACACAGAAAAGTAAAAGATGAAAAAATGTTAAATGCAAAGGAAACATCATTTTGCTTTATAGTATCATAACTATAAAATATAAATATATTGCAAGAAGCACACATAATTTAAGTGGATTTATGCAAATAGTCACATAAATGAAAATTAACAAGTGATTTGCAAATAAAAAATATAGGTTTTTAAACTCATCCCCAGAATGAGTAAGTCTTCCAAACTAAATTCCTCTTGCAGTGTCACAAATGAAGAATCCAAATAACAAATAGAAACCAACAGTTATTTCAAGTATTTTTAAGATTTCTAAAGTTTCAAAGTAGTTTAAATATATTTCTCCCTTAACCCTGGCAATGAAGACTCAAGAAATGAGAGCGGAAAACGGTTCACATTTGGAAGTCTCTTAACTATTTTGCAAAAATGGCTCCATTGGAGCATTGTCACCTCAGTCTATCACCTACTTACCCCCTCTGTCCATTTTCTGTTATAGAAATAAAGTATCCTCTTAAAAAAGGGGAAGGGAAAATTATTTTGTTCGTATTTAATATTTACAGTGAAGTATGTTTACCAAATTTGCAAATGACAGATGACATATTTGCAAAACAGACTCGGCATTCAAAAATATATTGAAAGGAATAAAGACTATTATTTAGGTTAAAAAATGAGATGCATAAATACTCTACATGTAAAGGGATGGATCCCATAAAGATATCATGATGCATTGACCCAAAGCAATTACAATCTTAGGATTTATTAATGAAATGAAAGAATTCAATTAAAGATGTAATAATTCCATTGTACACTACTCAAATTTTGTCCAAAGATTATGTTGAGTTAGAATAAATGTTAAGGGCCTCCCTGGTGACCTAGATATGAAGTCTCAGCACTTGCACATCTATGATCTAAGTTCAAATCCACCCACCCACCAGGTAACTCACATGGCATAGCAGAGCTCTCCTGTCTTGCCTACTGCTCCCCCCAGCAGTGAATTTCAGTTGATCTGCCCTTTCTGTTCCCCACTCTGTATCTGGTGAATACTCTCACCCCCCCAATCACTGGACTGCCCCCCAGTTCTTTGCAAAATTAAATGTAAAAAAAAAATTAAAAAGCATACATGTCAAGAAAACTATAGTTGCTAGTTTCTAGGATAGTAAGTAGAATAACTATGAAGGGCATTTCGGTTGCCAGCTCAACATTCATTCTCTTCCCTTGTGGAGCAGCCATGCAATTCTGGGAGTATTTAGCCTTCCTTCCCAACAGAATGGTAAACCAAGTGATCATCCTTCTTTCTTAGTGATAGATTTGGGTAATCTAGACCTAAAGCTAATCAGAGAATGGCATTCCCTTTAATAGGGTTGGGGTGACTTGAGGGTGGGTCAATCAGTATGAAATTTATCATCCTGTTGATGATAACAGTGATCATCTCCCCCTAGATGGACACAGATATGGCACAATGTAGCTCAGATCTCTGCTGGAGCCACACTAACAACACTAAGGAGCCCGCCTAAAGAAATCCTTACCTCCCAACAATCTATTTTTATTAGGGGTCAGGGACATTCTTTTAAAATGTAAGTAAGGGGCCTCCCTAATGGCAGTGGCGCAAGGGGTTGATCGCCGCACTGTGGGGCCTCTGCAGCCACTGCAGTCTGAGTTCCATTCCTGGCCAGGGAGGAGACCCACATGGCGCAGCAGACCTCTTCTACTGTGCCCACTGCTCCCCTCAGCAGTGTATTTCATTGCATCTGTCTATTCTGCTCCCCACTCTGTTTCTGATGATCCTTTTGTCCCCCCACACCTCTGGCCTGTACTCCAGCTCTTGTGTGCATAAAATAAAAATAAAATCTTTAAAAAGATAAAATAAAATGAAATGTAAGTAAGATCAAGTCACTGCTTTACTCAGAACCCTGGAATGGAGTATGATTTCATTCCAAGTAAAGGTGACGGTTCTTAGAAAGACTTTTAGGTCCTAAAACAGCCTGAGCACTGTTTTGCCTTAGGGTCTTCATCTAAGAAACATTTTTCTGCTTTTTCCTCTACATATTTCCCATTTCATTCTGCCCCTCCAACCCTTTCCAGCCCCACCAGATAACTTGCTCATCTTTAAATTTTTATTAAATTCTTCCTTCTCATTTAGAGGTACCATGATCACACTATAAAATATAGACACCTGCCAACCCCCTCCTACCATTTTTTTAATCTCCCTTCCTTGCTCTACTTTTTATTAAAAGTATTTGACAAATTTTATCACGTTATGTAATTTTTTAATCTTAAAATATTACTCTTTATTGTTTGTCCTTCCCCACTAGAAATAAGCTCCAGATGGCTTTTTTGTTTTTCCCCCTAATGTATCTCCAATGCCTAGTACAAATGCTTAGCCCATAGTAGCTGTTCCCTAAGAGTAGAGTAACAAATGAGTTGGTAATAAATTTTGTAATTTTAATTACAAAAGAACAAATGAGTAACTGAGTTGTTTGTTCACCCTCTTTCTGAAGATTGACTCTAGATGTGATATAAGTCAAAAACGATCCTTTTACTACTTTGGAACTTGGAGAAGGAATATCTTTTTTAGATAATTGAAAGCAAACATCACTGAAACAGTGAAGGATGAGAGAGAAAGTGTTTGAAAGAGTTGGAGGTGTTTACCCTGAGGAAAATCAGTGAAGAACATCATAGTCATCTTCAAATAAACAACTGTCATATAAAAAGATGAATTGAGTGGATTATCTACTATTTCACAAAGTAGAGTAGATTAAGGTTATCAAGAAGTAAATTTCAGCTAAGTGTAAGAATGAATCTAGCAATAAAACCACCTCCCAATAGAATGAGCTTCCTCATGCTTTAGTCAGTTCTGTATTATTATGTGTTCAACCAGACACCAACCCATCCATTAGAGAGAGCACAGAAGAGACTACTAAACTGGGCAGTGGATTGCACTTGGTTATTTTTTAAGTCCCTTTCTACTTTAGAATCTGGTAAGAAGTATTTTGATGTGGGCAACAATAAGTAATATACTAGAGGGCCTCCCTCCTGGCACAAAGGGTTAAGGCTTAGCACCACGAAGCTATCTGTAGTCACTGCAACATGAGTTCAATTCTCAGCCAGGGAGGTGACCCACATGGTGTGGCAGACTTCTGTCTAGCCTGCGGCTCCCCTCAGCAGTGTATTTCAATAGGTCTGCCTGTTTTGTTCCCACCTCTGTCTCTGGTGACTTCTCTCACCCCCGACACCTGTGGCATATATCTCAGTCCTTATATGCATGAATAAATAAAAATCTTTAAAAACAAATAATAAGTTATATACTTAGTCTACACACACATCCTGTGTGTGAACTATCTCCTCATTCCTTGACTCTTCACATGGATAGGCTTTCAGCAGTCACATTGGTACTGAGACCCCAGTCCCTTTAGCCTTAGTTGATTAGACCCGGGATGAGCTGTTTAATAAAGCTGTCAATCAGATTCCTCCACCTACAAATTTAGAGGTAGCTACAAAGACTCACATTCAGCCTTCTTATGTAATTAAAGAGGTAACATTTTAATTCAGAATTAATTGACAGCCATATTCAACCATATGAGCTAAAGAGCAGTGATAACTGGTCTGCATAAGAAATGAAGAATAAACCTGATTCTAAGAAAGAGCAAAACCCTGTGACAGAGACAACAATAACTGGCTACTAGACTTTCCAACTTTCCAATTCTTAGCTCCATTCCCTCCTAAGACCCAATGGTATTCTTATCCTTGATCTTTATCTCTCTCCCTCTTTCCTCCTCCCTCTCTCTCCCTTCTTTTATCTCCTTCCCTCTCCCATCTCTCTCTTTCTACCCTCTCCTCCCCACCCCTCCTCTCCCTCTTTCTCCTCTTCTCCCTCTTTCCTTTATCAGGTTAAGTTATTTCTGTCACATTCAACCAAAGAGTCACAATCAATGAACATTTACTTTATTTTAAACCATTGTTTATATATATTTATAGGATCTAGGCTAAGAAGCTAAATTTTCTATTATATGTATTTAAAAAAGTAAACGTAAGATTTTATCTACACATTAATTAGAACTGCATATGCTGTCAAGGACTTACAAAAAATTTGTGTCATATCACATAGCTTACAGTGCATTCATTGTTTTACCATTATGATCATCAATTTGATGCTGAAAAAAAATCTCTGTGATAATGATTCTAAAATTCTGAGCATTTTTGGACTTTACAAGTCATACTGCATGTTTCCATTTGGATACCTTAAAGAAATGTGGATTTAGGAAGAGATGAATATAGTTGGCTCTTGAAAGCATCATCTTCAGCACATCATTGATGTGATGGCCATTGTTTTCAGTATCTAGAACCTACTGCCAAGACAGTTTGCCTCAGACTGGGCTTTCTGCCCTGACTGTTCTTCTCCCATTTCTTTGTATGGTTTGCTCCCTTAATTAATTTAATCTTGTTCAGAAGTCACCCCTCAGAGAGGCTTTCCAGGATACTTCTACTTAAAATATAGTAACACTATTACAGAACTCCTTTGCTTCCTTTTTTTATGTTTCTTCTCAGGAACTACCAGTCTAACATTATATTGTATATCTATATTTAGTGGATTATTAAAATTAAACTACGTGTAAAATTTGCTATTTTTTTCTTAGCTGCTCTCCCAAAATCTAGAACAATGCCTGGCACACAGTTAATTGTCAATAAATAATTATGGAATAAGTTAATGAATAGACTTTGGTAAATGAAGTGGTAATCATCTTTATATCCTAAGTGCTTAGCAGAGTGCTTAGACCAGAATTGGCACTCAACAAAAATGTTTGAATATATGAATAAGTAATTAGATATATAAGACAAATGGGCTAAAGTGGGAGATTAGAAGAAAGTTTACTTAGATAAACTATTATTTCTAGTGTTAATTCTGTATAGCAGATGGCAAATCTTTTCTTCCTTATCCTATTTCAAAGTTTGGAAGACTGAAATACAGAAAAACATATTAGCTTTACCTACAGACATAAAATGTGCTGCATTTATGTAAAATTAGTAGATTTGTTATAATAGAAGAAGCACAGGATAGGTAGTTCAGGAGAGCTACCTAAACTGGTAGGATGTATCACTTAATTTCTTTTCAATAAAAAATCATGTGACACTACATGGTTACAAGTTACACAGATTTACTTCCAACCAAAAATCTTAAGATTATTTATCTTACTTATGAATATGATTCCCAAATAATTTTTCACGATAGCTGAAATATCCAATTCAAACAAAAGTTAAGTTTCCATTCATGGTACTGAAGGAATCTGAAATTATTTAACTAATGCATGTTTAATTATATATATAAAATAATTGATCATCAGTTAAAAATTATTTAACTAATGCATGTTTAATTATATATATAAAATAGTTGATCTAGGAGGTACTCATTCATTCATTAAACAAATAAGTATTCACGTAATGCATATTTATTTATTCAGTAAACGTGTGTTCATAAATATTTATTTAACTATCTTACTTAATAGTATAAACTATCCCCTTACCACACCCTATCTTCTCCAACTTAATTTTTTAATAGCTTCTTCTAATATGGTAAATAATTTCCATGTTTATATGGTTTATTTTTATTGTCTTTCTGCTTCTCTCTCCACTCACTTAGCTCAGTCACTCATAAGGCAAAGAGCTTACTTTGTTCACCCAAAGTAACTTGGAAGTTATTTTGTTCAAACAAAGTACTTGGAAGCAAGAGGAAAAACCCTGGCATTCAAGTAATAATAGTTCAATAAATGAATTTTATATTTTGTCAACTGCAATAATGACCACTGTGGAACAAGCTCAAAACTTAGCAAAAGAAAAATTTACTAAATACTTTATTCTGAGTCAAACTGAGGACCAGTATCAAATTTCTCTGAGTGACTGGTCTCCACTGTCAATTTTTGGTCTTGTTTTTTATAGGTAAGCTACATACACAGCAAGAATATATAATTGTTTTTTCTCAACAAAGGAAAGAAGACATTTAGTTAACTTCTAATAATTTTTGGTTGACTAAAGGAGGTTGCTTTCTAACAAACTTAGTTAATTGATAAAGGAGAATCACTGTTTATAACTTCAAAACAATCCCTTAATCTTACTGAGCTAATTTAGCCAGAGGCATCTGTTTTGGGGAAGATGTAAGGTCCAAAGGTTATTTGAATCTCTTATCCTAAAATACCCCTGTAGACAGGAGGATGCAGCAAGGCCATTATCTCATGCTCTTTCCTGCAACTTGCAAACATGACAGGGGCTCAGTCTATGGACATTTTCAGACATTCCTTTGTTTTTCACCCCAGGGTTCTTCACAGTGAACACGAATTCTTATTCTACTGACTTCAACCTCTAGAGGCAACCCTGGCAGGGCAAAGGGAGGCATTTTCCAGCAGAGCAAACAGTAGAATTTTCTTTGCTTGGTACACAGTTTTCTATGCATCAGACACTAGTTTAGGTACTAGAAATGCAGCAGAAAACAAAACAAAGACTGATCTCTAGGAACTTACATTCCAGATGGAAAGACAGAAAAAAATATATGTATTATCAGGAGATAATAACTGCTATTTAGAAAAATAGCAAGGTAAGGTAAAAAGAGGGTAATAGAGTGCAAATTGAGAGATGCGTTTCAATAGACTAGGGAAGGCCATTTTGATAAGGTGACATTTAAGCAGAGATTTAAAAGAAGATAAAGAAAACAATATGATACAACTGATGTATTAATCCAGGCTGGTAAAGATATGAAAATTGACTGTGGCTTTTAAATTTTTTTGAAAAGTAAGTTGTTTTAAACATATTAATTGAAAATCTACAATGTCTACACCAATCTTTCTGTAAGGCACTAGACTCACAAAGATGAAAAGAAAAAAAAACAAAACCAACTATGAACTGTCTTTGATTTCAAGTAATTTGACTTACGATAGAAAAAAAAAGATGAGAAAATCAATTATTAATATTTAGTGCAACACCAGTATAACCAGGAAAACAAAGGACATTCCCTACACAAATTTCTTTGGAATGTGACTTAGAGAAGGTTGGGAATAATTGATCAGATTTCTTAAATGATTTAGGTTTCAGTTGTCAGGTTGTCAATAGATGAGGCTGGGAAGGGAATTAAAGACAAAGGAATAGCATGTAGAAAACAGGGAGTCAGGAGGGAGAATGAAGCGCTTGGAAACTGTAGACACTCACATGCAATAACGGTGCTAAGGAAAATGGTTGGAAGATTTTAATCAGAAGAAGGATATGAAATCCCCATCACATATTTGGGTATATAGTCAAGGTAAATATGGAATTTAAATTTAGATTTAAAGGCTACAAAACTACTGCCCACTTAAGATTCGTGATATCTCAGACTTGGAGGCCCAGGGTGGCGGGGAGGGGGTTTGGGTGGGGTGGGAGGAGTCAATATAATAAATTTGTAGTTTCTCAATATAGCTTATTTATGTCTCATCAAAAGCTATTCCTTTCTGATATTTCTTATGAATCACAAGAGGTTTACTGGATTTTGGCAACAACCAGCAACATCATAGAATCTCAAATCTGCCATTCTGGCATAAGGGTGATTTTGAATTAAAGGCAATTGAAAAGAAGCAGATAAAAGTCTCTACTTTTCCTTTGTTTGCCTAGAAGTTGTACTTAAGTTTACAAAGATGTCTCACCTCTCCTCCCTACCAGGAAAGGCAAAGGTTAATCATTAGAGACAAAATTAGACAAAGGAATCATACAATCTTTTTTCTACTATTAGTTTCCTATATATTTTCCTTCCCATAATTTGTAGACCTCAGAGACTCTAAGTCCTTTTCCTCTGTTTTATTACCTCTCTAAGATCTTATTATTGTTCCTTTGTTAAAATGTTGTATAACGGGAAGATCCTGCCATTCCTTTGAGTTTCTTATCTGAGTTTCTCCCATATATTTGTAAGATTCACAAATTAACAAACTTATTTTTCTCTTGTTAGTCTGTCTTTTATCAGTCTAACTTAGAGATGGAAAATCACACACAGGTAGAGGAAGTGATTTTTTTCTTCCTACATCTCATAGAATACATGGATATAGTTAAGTAGAAGATACCAGCTTAGCCACTCTTAATGTTATATGTGCTTTGGAATGCAAAGTAACCAAAGCACATCTTTTGGCCCTCCTTCCCAATATCACTAACAATACGAAAAAAGAAAATATATATATATATATTTTAATCAAATGTTGATTACATTTACAAAACTATATAATTTGTGGAGTAGAGCTTCACACCTCAACATATGCATTTGTTTCACTTGCCTTCCACCAGAGCTCTTGTGCCAATACACTATCACCTTGCCCCATCTACTAACCACCATATTTTTCATAGAGTGTAAGGGTTATTTTGTTGTGAAAAGAGTTGATTTAAAAGTTACAATAAGACCCTTTAAAGATTCCACAAAATTCAGATTTTGTAACCATTTAAAATTTTGAGATGCCTAGGGATCTACTCATCTACCCAAAGGACACAAATACACCGATCCAAGAGTACGTGTACCCCTATGTTTATTGCAGCGCTATTTATAATTGGTAAGACCTGGAAAGAACCCAAAAGCCCAAAAGTAGATGACTGGATCATGAAGATGTGGTACATATACACAATGGAATAGTATTCAGCAATCAAAAATGATAAACTAGGGCCATATATAGAAACATGGGTGGAGCTAGAAGGAATTATACTCAGTGAAACAAGTCAGAAAGGTGGAGAAAAATATCAGATGGCTTCACTTTTGGGAGGAATGTGAAAGAGCAACAACAACAAAAAGAAGTGTAAGCTCAAGGAAATGGGCAATTACAACCAAGAACAAACAAACAAAAAAACTTAACAAGACCAAAAGGTCAAAGATAAACCAAAGGGACTATGGCGGGGGCGGCGGGAGGGAAGGGCAAAGCCGGGGATGAGGACAGAAAGAGCACAAGGGACTGAGGTGATGGTGCATGGGTGAGATGGTGGTGGGAACTCCCTGGGGAATACAAATGATGTCGAATATAATTAAATAAATCTAATAAAAAATATTGAATTTTGAGATGGAGGCATAGTTTGATAAAGTACATCTTTGCCAAAATAAATCCTTGCTTACAAACAGTACAGTTTAATTGCAGAAGTGTAAGCAGAATGTTTAAAATAACATAGATTATTATAAACTGTTTCTAAGCACCTTCAACACCCTCAAGTACTTCAGAAGTAGTTAATTTACATACAATTGATATGCTAATTTGATTAATTTATGAATAATTCTTATCTTTTTATTAAATGAGTCCCCTAAGGATGTGTATTACTCAACATATTGTTAGCTGTAAGAGTTTGGCTTGCTTAAGACTTCATAGCTGAATGAGTTGGGCAAATTTATGAAACATTTTCTGCCAATTATTTTTGTCAAATGAACATGGACATTTCCTCTTTCTTCGGTGACTATCTCAACTTGTTTGGTACCTTTTTTTTAGGACTCAACATTGAAAATTTACCCATGTAGGATGCCATAGAAAAATTTTTGAAAACGAAATTACTGATAAAAGTATGGTCTCCATTTGATGGGTTCATACACGCTTTCTCAAAATATGGCACTTTAGCATATTGATGATCTTAAGTTAAAGAAGCTTGAGAAAATGGTGGAAGCAGGAAGGTCACTGACCACCATGCTTCTGTCTCACACATTTTCCTGAAACAGATCATAAAACACTTGAAGGAAAGAAACTCCAGGGCCTCCCTGGCAGTGCAAGGGGTTATGTAGTGCACTATAAAGCATCCACAGCCAGCCACTACAGCATCAGTTTGATCCCCAGCAAGGGAGGTGACACACATGCCGCAGCAGACTTCTCCTGCCTCGCCCGCTGCTCCCCTCAGCAGTGCATTTCAGTCAAGTTGCTTTTTCTGTTCCCCAGTATGTCTCAGGTGAATCCTTTCACCACCCCCCACCCCATGCCTCTGGCCTGTATCCCAGTTCTTATATGAATAAATAAATCTTTTTTTAAAAAAATATTCTCCTGTACCAGGAGGAAGGAAAACATTCTTATCACCAGAGATGAGGAGTTTTGGGCATGAGTTATATAAACACACAAACCTTGTCAAGATCACCTTTCTGCTACTTCTTCACCACTTACTACCCCCCCCCCCCATTCTTCTGTTTTATCTATTCTTTACAAATTTGGTTTTTGACCTTTTCTTGTCTATAAGATATAATAGTTCCTGATCTGGACACTTTTCAGGTCTTGATCCTCTTGTAAAGGCACTATAAAGAAAATGAGTTAAAATCAGGTTATTTTTCTCCTTCCACACATCAGAGAGCCAACACACACCTTGAAATCTTATGTTTTCCACCATTCTGACAGCTAGCAAACAACAGATGGGCCTTGCATTTACCATAATGTGTGTGTGGCTGTGGCACTTCACAGTGTTAAGGGGTCTAGGCAAGGAAGTTGCTGTTCTGCCTTTCTCAGTGTTGGAGTCTCTCTTGTTCGGTCTGCCTAGGCATCAGGTTCTGTGTTTCCACGTTAAGAGCCTGCAAAATCCACTGAAGGCTCCAAATTCTCATGTGTGAGGACTGACAATGAACCTACCTGGCTTGGAATGGTTACACAACAACATCTACTGTATAAATTCAATAAAATGTATATACTTTTCTCGAGTCTGTTTTTGTCAGTTTAATTTTCAGACCTAGCCAGGGATTCTAAGAGCATTGAGGAATACTTGTTCTTCCTTTAGACGTTTCTCCAGTTCCCAGTATAATTCCATATCCAAGAATACTAAACCTTGCCCAAACATTTTACTAAAATGACAAGTTGGAGTCTTAATGAAAAAAAAAAAAAATGGGACATTGCTTTGCTGGCATCATATAGACCAACAAAGCTGAATTATTGGTGAATTTAGCATTAACCACTATAGTGGTCAAACTGACAAGTGGTCAAACTGTCCAATAAACTGGACCAGTCAGAGGAGAACTGAGAACTATCACTTACCTTTAAGAACAGACACCTATGGATTTTGGTATAGAATGTTATAGTTGTGGCTTTACTTGGAATTTGCTTTTTTCCAATAGTCACTGAATGCACATGTTTCTAGTTATCCAGTTTCTTCTTGGAAAATTTACATATGCTAACATAATACTCTGATGTTTGAAAGTGTCATGCCCTTGTTATTTGAAAATGACAGTGTTGAGCTGTGTGCTTTGAGTTGTTTATTCAAAGGCAATGAAAGGTCAAAGATGCAGTCACTCTTTTTGCTCTTGTTTTCTCTTATAAAGGTAGCAAGAATCTTTGAAGGGGATGACTCAGAACAGAGTTCCGCTAATGAATGTTCCCTATGTGTAGGGCATATGCTAAGCAGTCAGGAGACACACAGGGAACCATTTGAATTCTGTCCTTGAGCTGCTATAATGGAGTTCTTCCTGCCTCACAGGTAAACTTGTCTGGACTATGGATGTGTATTCCTGGAATCTTAAATTCTCATGGTCTACTCTGCTTCTGTGTTCCCTGCATATGTATACTTTGCAGCACCAGTATGTAAAAGCCACTTCCTTGTCTAGTTTATATGAGAGATCAGTTTCCACCAAGTGTTTATAAGGTTGTCCCTAAATATTTGGAGGTGACAATGAGTAGTTATATTTTTCAGGGGTCAGACTTCGGCAACTTCTTTCTCTTCTTTCTCCTTGTTTTTGTACTGTGAACCCTCTCTGTTGAAGCAAAACAAAATTTACTTCTTCTTTCGTGCATGTCATTTTATTGAGCACAATTTATTGCTTCAATATGTGTTTGGGTGTCTCATTCTCAACTCTAAGAAATAATTCTTGCATATAGTTCTGTATAATGTTTTTCTTAAGAAGAACTCTGACAATATAGAATTCTGTACCTCCCCCATTATAGGAG
The DNA here is from genome assembly GCA_019455555.1 of Galemys pyrenaicus. Classification (NCBI taxonomy): domain Eukaryota; kingdom Metazoa; phylum Chordata; class Mammalia; order Eulipotyphla; family Talpidae; genus Galemys; species Galemys pyrenaicus. The sequence continues at coordinate 1,984,518 of JAGFMF010011858.1, forward strand.
AATGATGAGTTTAAAAAGTAGGCTTTGATAATCTAAAGAAAACTTTTAACATCTATTCCAAAAAACTCAGAAAATTAATCTTTCTAACTCAGCTCAACAAAACTTCAGGCAGACTTTGATTTATCATCTTCCCTACACCAGAGCAATTGAGCATGCCCAGGAAAAGAATACCCATGTCTTATAGATGCAGCCTCCATAACAGTCGTTTTCAAACCTCAGCTGGATTATCAACTTCTTTTAATCTCTTGAGTTGTGTTTAGCTTCTTCTCCAACAACTGCTATTCCAAAATGCACAATTTTATTAAATTCTTCACTTACTTTCTTGAGAAAACAGAGATCATAACATAAGGTATGATCTCCTTTAACTTGCAGATCTCTTACCTATGAAAAATTTGCATAAACCATTCACATTTTTACCTTTAGCGTAGAATTCATTTCCTTCTTCCCAGCTTCTAGACTTGACATGCTTTCCTTAGATGGTGGCTTCCTCCTCCATTTTCAAAACACACCAAACATACCACTCTAACTGATACAGGGCAGCTATGATGATCTTCTCACCCCAAGATTCTTAGCATAATTAAATGTCCTTTTGCCACATAAGGTAACATGTTGAAAGGTCCAAGAGTTAGGATATGGACATATTTGGTGGAGTCAGGAAGGCGGATAAAATCATAAAAGAAAATCAGCGATTAATGCCAGGAAGAAATTAGAGTGGAAATTGAAAGCATCTACTATGCTCATGTTGATGGAAAGCACATCATACCTGCAAGAGTCTCCCAAATGTTTTCTTAAGTATATCTTAAGATGAAAGTCTCTTAATCATTTATTGTTTTATTAATATAAGCCCATAACCTCCCCATACCACTCCAGCTCTCTTTTCTTTTCACTCAAACAACCTACAACTACTTTTCTATGATTTTCTAGAATTTTCAGTGGGGAAAGAACAAGAAGAAAGCAACGGAGACTTAATTTGTAATACTTTTCTATCAGCCTAAGGGATTTCTTGACAGTACATACTTTCCCTTCACTTCCTTCTCTGTAAGACCTTGAGGAGTAGCTCCTGTTCGTGAAAATATCTGCATCCTTTGTCAAGTATGGTCTATGACCTTGGTTAACTCAAGTTTCTTTTTTTGGCCTTCAAAGTTCTTGGAGTTAAAATATGAGCTAGTATTCCTTAGCTAAGTCACAGAACATGAAAACCTTTTTAAAATGGTATGTAATCACTTGAAAATTAAACCAAAGTGGTCTGGAAATAGAATCTCTTGGACTAAATATTTTACTTATAGAAAACTTAGTTTTCTCCTCTGTCAAATAAGGGTTAATTGGTAGAATTAAATGAAAAAAAAAAAAAGTACAGTCAAATCTTTAGCATAGCCCAACATAACTAAATAAATGATGGCTATTATTAAATATAATCCAATTCTATCAACATTTCTTGTACGCCTACTGTGTACCATGATTTGTGCTAAGTGCTTTCACACGTTGCTTATGGCTCCTTAAAAGTGTATTTTAGCAAAATAAGGTATTCTGCAGTGAGTTTTCTTATCAGTTGACTGATCAGTGATTTTTAATTAAGCCACTGTCACAGAATACTTCCAAATTCAAATCACAGAAAACTTAATTCAACTGGCTTCAACAATAGAGAACATAATAGTTCATGAACTAAAAAAAAAAAAAAAAGAAACACATACAGAGTAGAACTGATTTGACATTAGACTCCACTTTCTTAATTTCACAGCTTTATCTTCCTCTGTGTTTACTGCCTCCAGGTTGGCTTTCTTATGGTAGCAAAGTGGCTGCAACAATGGCAGGTCATACATCTGCACACCACATCACTCAGAGGGAGAAAGACTGATTTTCAAAAACAGTTGAATGAAAGTTCTGTCTCCCTCTTCCCCAGTCTGATGGAATCTACTAAAAGTTGGGGTGGGGGAGGAGGGGTGTGTGTGTGAAGGCGGGAGTGGGAAGGGTTATCCTTAAACTAATCATTGTGAGCCAAGGGATCCATGTACTTAGATTAATGGGAGCAAGATGTGAAATTGATTCTACTCCAAATCCATGGCTAATTCACAGTGTGAAATTCTGGAATATTTGTTAGAGAGGAGACCAACATTATCTACTCTACAGTTGGCTAAAACCAGGCACATTTGAGAGTTAAAATTCTCTAAAATTCTCTGAGAATGAGAAATCTTGTTCATAATTACTGTGATTTTTTAAATCGGCCCTCTATTTTCAAATTTGCTACTTCAGGCAAGACTTTTGTTTGCAAGTGTCAGACAATGAAAGTCTTAAGCGGTGAGAGGAAATACATGGGATCCTAAAACTGAAAATTATAGAGATAAACAAGGCCAGCAGAGTTGGATTTAGAGTTTCATAAATTTTCAGAAAGGCTCAGCCTTTCTTTGTTAGCTCTCTGTCCTCTGTGCTGTCCTCATTCAGAGGGAGGCTTAGAAAGCTCTAGGCTTTTCATCTTTTAGCTTAGCAACCCTAAAGGAAAAAGGACTGCTCTTTTTTCTAGGAGTTCTAACAAAAATCCAAAATTGATTCTGATTTAGCTAAGTTTGGGTCACACTCTTGTCAGGGCATTGGTTAGCACTAGAGTGTTGGCACACCTGGTTTGTGCTTCTAGAAGAAAAAAAGAGGTTAAGTTGGGGGAAAACAAAGAAGCTACTCCATTTGTCTTGTCACTTTATCCCTTTATACACCTAAAAATAAATTTTTATTAATCTGGTAGAGGGCAGGGTGAGGGACACCTTGAGACCCCCAAACCTGCCTGCTCTAGATAGGTTCTGACATCTGCCATGTCAACACAAAACAGACTGTAGTGCATAAGACCTTCAATGGAAAAGAACTTTAATACAATTACTATGCAATAAAGACAAGGGAAATAATATAATAGTTAAAATAGTTTCCAATTAAACACCCAAAGTTACCCATCCCCTTGGGTTGGACCCACAGAAAAGTAGCGGAAGGGGTCAGGCAAGTCTGGAAAGAAAGGAGCAAAGTCAAAACCCAATTTAAGATAAAGGTTGCCATTGTCAACTCCCCACAGATATCTCACCCACGTCTCTGTCTCAAGTGTCTCCTTCCATGTCCCCCAAGTCCCTGGTACCAGTCTGAGGCTGATAACAAGCACAGCTTCTTCACTTGTCTCTCTGTTTCCTATGCCTCCTCCAGGTTTACTTGATTCTCCATCTCTCTCCGTTTCTCCTCAGCCCGGTTTTCTCTAGCTCCTTTTCCCTGCTCTGTTCCATCCTTCCTTAGGGTGGGACAGGGAACCTGGAACCTCTCCTTTCCCTGGGGAATACCTTGTTACAAGGTATTAGACTTGTTACAAGGGAATAGACTTGTTACAAGTCTACAATTGACTAGGATTTGTAGTAGGCTGATTTGTAGAAGGAAAGCAAGGCAGTCCTTCTAAAGTCACCGCAAGGCAGTCCTTCTAAAGTCACCTGTAGCCTGGCTCAGAGAGGAGCTGATAAGCTACCATCCGAATATGCAGTGAGTGTTCTGTCCCCAGGACCAAGGCTCTGGGTGCCATGGTTAATTCATCTTTCATAGGAACCAAAGGAGTCCTTAGAATCTCTCTGTGTTTTCCAGTGGAAAAAAACCATAAATTTGATCACTCAAATTTAGCTCTTTGCCCTTTGAGACTCAAACTTGAATAACTTGATATTTACATTGAATAGTTCCTTAGCAACCATCTTACATATATGGGGAATGGCACAAAGTTACTTTAATAGAGCTGAAAATTAAACAAATCTCAGTTATATCAAAATATTATTATTTAAAAATAATTCCAATTTCACTGGAATTCTAGTTTTGTTTTCCAAATATGGCAAATTACCTACTATGCATCAGACATTTCCTGTTAGGAAATGAAATGACAAGTTTGAGTGTTTTTCTTGATTTATGGTCATCATTAAACATATTTAGCAATAAGAATTCCACCCATATATAGGTTACTAAACATGAATGATGTAACTTCTGAGTTAGAGTGTTGAAATGGTGAGAAAAAGAAAGTTTAATGAGAATAAGAAAACAAGAAATGGCCAACAAATTCATTCTGATTTTTTTCATATTTTGCATGTAGTGTTGGCATAGAATTGTTATTTAAAAGAACACAGAAAGGAAAGCTTTACAAAAATCTTCATATCTTTATAAAACCGCATCTCTATTTGAAACCCTAGTAATGAAACTTTACCCTACTTGAATATATTAAAGTGTTTATTTTTATGTATGTATATTTCTTACTTTAAAAAAACAAACACTAGTTTTAATATTGCAATATCCCATTTCTCTTCCACTTAAAACTTTTACTTCCTGTATCCTATCCTTGATGGATTGATTTTCCTAGCACATGACTCTGATATTATTACTTTCGCTCCCCAAAACTTCAACGGTTCCCTTTTATTTTCGAAAAACACCTGAGACCTTGGCTTAAGTATCAAGTATTCTTGCAGTTGACTCCTTTCATTTTACTTTTCCATCTTCCAAATAGTAAGCTGTATAGAGCCTCAATATATTTCTATCTTTTTGACCGCTGCCAAAAAATGTGTCTATTGTTTTAGCTTATTTTCCCCCTAAAGATCTTCTCCATTTTTTAACATAGTCGGATTCAAACGGTGTTTGTTTTGTTTATTAATATTCACTATAATAAATGTATTTTACATTGTACCCCTCTCCCCTCGCTCACTCTCTCATGCATACACACAACTGATTGGAACAAAATTTTCATGAAAGCACGTTTTCTCTTTGTGTGATATAAATATTTTTTTGCATTGTATTTTCTACCATTTCATTTCATTGAAAGAAAATACAATCTCACCCCATCAAACTGATTTCTTGATCCACCTATGGGTTGCTAGTCTCAAACTGCAAACATTTAATGTTTATCTAAGGTCCCCTCCAGCAAGAAGACTTTTACTGCTCTAATCAAAATCAGCCTTTCCTTTCCCTAAACTCTGATAAGAACATTTTTTTTTTTACTTACTAATACAAGACTTTATATTATAGTTATTTGTGTGCTTTTTATGCATGCTTGTAAGATTGTAAACTTTTTGAGAGTAAGGTTGAAATCTTACTTATTCTGCATCTTTTTTTGACACTCAGGACTCACTAGAAGTTTAGCCAAATGAAGGAAACCTGAGTTAGTCATGATATGCCTCATCTATTCAATCTTAAGTATTTGTCTCTTTAGTTGTATTTAATTTACAGCTATTATGATGAAATTATTTATCAGAGTATTCTCTATTACCTATAGCCAGTTTATGATGCTCTTGAGTAATCCATCCAGAAATCACTGATTCTTATAAAGCCTTCTGTTTTAGGTCACATTTCTCTGGTGGTTTCTTATATGAGGCAGTAATCTGAATCTGATTTGATGTGCAGTAAGATAGCAAATCCAGTTCCACTTTCATAATATGTAGGCAGAACCCTGACTTAGTGTCTCTCTGATTTCTCTTACTAAATAATATAATTAAAGCTGCAGTAATAATGGGGAAAATGAACAGAAAAGCTAACTACTTGAATACATTTTTGAGGAAAGCAGTATTCAGCAACATGCAAACATTCAATGGGGGAAATCCATTCAATATTATTTAAAAAAAAAGAAAAAAACTTCAAAGAGGATACCCAAGTCACGCAACTGTTTTTTAACATGAAAAATCTTCAAAGAATACATTTCCCATGCAATGCTTAAAATTCTCAAAGGGGGCTCCCTCTGGAGTAAAACTCTTTGAAGGTGAAATCTCTTCAATCGTATGAGTTTTTTCAAAGAGAAAGTCTTTTCCAAATTTTCTTTAAACTAAGGATGTTCTTTAAGGGGAAATTATTTCAGAAATAGAAAAATGGCCTTTTCAGTGATATGTATGTACAGTTTTAGATTATTTCAAATGAAACCTTTAAAAATAATGAAAATGAAATACTGCCAATAATACATACTATATTTAAGTTTGTCAGAGGGAAAAACATTCTTGTCCCCAATCTTTATTTTAATATTGCTAAAAATATAAATATGCAGCAGACCTCTCCTGCCTCACCCGCTACTCCCCTCAGCAGTGTATTTCATTATATCTGCCTGTTCTGTATACCTGCTCAGTGTATCTGCTCCCCATTCTGTCTCTGCTGAATCCTCTCACCCTACCTCTGGCCTGCACCCCAGCTCTTGTATGCATAAATAAATAAATCTTTAAATAATATAAATACCTTGACTTAAGATTGTTAGAGAAATAGATCTATTAATAACTGAAGTAAAGGAAACAATTTTCCCCTTGGGATTTTCCTTTTAGTTTTAAAAATGCAAGAACAAGCTTATGATTTATGACTTAGCTTAATTTCTAGTTTTTATACCTAATATGTCTTTTGATAAGCTCTTACCTGCAATTTCTCTTCAGTTATCTGGTACAACTCTAATTTTTCAGGTTGCTAGATCATATGAATAGAAAAACTGCCAGACCTAGAACCCTAGAGCCCAATATTTTATCATTGATACCAGGAGATTTTTTTTAAAGATTTATTTATTTATGCATACAAGAACTGGGTACGGGTGCAGGGGTTGATGAGAGTTACTAGAGACAGAGTGGGGGGGGGAATAGGCAGGTCTTCTGAAATACACTGTTGAGGGCAGCAGCAGGCAAGACAGGAGAGGTTTGCTGGACCATGTGGGTCACCTCCCTGGACAGGGATTGAACTCATGCTTCAGTGGCTTTGGATAGCTGCACCTTAACCCCTTGTGCCACCAGGGAGACCCAGGAGACATATTTTTATAGCTGGGTAATTCATAATTTATATACTAACTCAATAAACATTATAGTTACTATGTGCTAAATAATATGCTATGAGAACACATGTCCATATCTTCCATAACCTCAATATAAGAAATCTTGTTATATACCTACCACATAGTCCCTGTGCTGCCTCTTCTCCAGTAGCTGTTGGTATCAGTAACTAAAAGGACCAAAACAGGAATAGTTGTTTTCATCCAACCATTTAATTTAGACCTTGACCCGCCACTCCAAACTAGGCTGCTAGCTTACCATTGTATATCTAGATTATTGATTAAATTGTTCTGTTGAGCAAAATAACTGTTGGGATTTTTTTTTTCAGTGTAGCACAACCAAAAAGTGGCAGCAATTGTATGTGATAACAAAATTCTTGTATAGCTTTGCAAAATAACAATTTGATTTGGGACATTCAAAATTAATGGAGGAATGCACTTCACCTCTATGATATTCTTTTCCCAAGTCTATAACACAATAGATACACCCAAATGAGGGAACATTTTATAGCTATATGACCACCAATCTTCAAAACATGTCTATCAGTTGAAATCATGAAAAATAAGTTGGAATCATGAAATCATAGGTTAGGGAAGCCTAAGGGGATATTATGATTAAAAGCAATGTAGCATTCTGCCTGGTATCCGGAACAGAAAAAGGACATTATGAAATTCTCGGTATCTAGGTGACACCCTGGCTAAAGCATCTCACAGAGAGGCTGGTTAATTAAGTCTTCATGACATTTGACTGAGAAATAGTCTTACTACAAAGTGAAAATATATAATCTTAAAAGAATGAAATGTACAAGCTGTGTCAATTAATTTTTAATGTGATTATGACCATTCCTTAATTTAACTGAGTGGCAAGGCATTTAAAATTAACAAAGATGAATAAATAAAATGCAAAAGTATATTTAAAGTCACGTGTTAGTTTTTGTAGCGTAACAACCAAAATATCGCAGTGCCATTCAACAATAAATTGTTATGAGTACTACTATTACTATTTTGTTTACTTAACTGCAGTTTTGCTAGAACAACTCCAGTCTTGAGGTTGACTGCAATGGTTCAGCCCCTGGTTCTGGTTAGGAGTCCTGGATGATTGCATCACAAGCTATCTGAAAGAATGCTTTCCTTGTAGTAAGGTTTATTAGTTTCTGATGGGATGAGATGAGTGAAAATATTATAGGACAGGGAGAGGGGCACCCCAGAACCCTCAAACCTTTTTCTTCTAAATAGGCTTTGCCATCTGCTGCATCAAGACAAAACATACTCTAGTACATTAAGACCTTTAATGGAAAGGAAATTTACTATAGTCAGTGTGCAATATAGAAAAGGGGAAGAATAAAGTTTCCAAATAAAGCACCCAAAGTTACCCATTCCCTTGTGGGAAACCTGAAAGCTTGTCACAAATCTAAGGCACCTTTTGGTGGGAACACATAGAAAAGCAGCCAGACAAGTCTGGAAGGAAAAGAACTACAGTTGTTAACCTCCCCACAGATCTCTCACCTACATGTTTAAACCAGTCCACAGCCAGAAGCAAGAGTAGTTCTTCATATGTCTCTCTGCTTCATGTGCCTCCTTTAGGTCTTGTTCTTGCTCTCCATCCTGCTTCTTCCCTTCTCCAGGCTCCTCTCCAGCTTCTTCTCCTCCCTGCTCAGCTCCACCCTCCCTTGGGTTGGGCAGGGAACTTGGAACCTTCCCTTTTCCTGGGGACCAGCCTGTTACAAAAACACATGCTGGAGACCCTGTTATATTTTGCTGCATGAAGAATGGAATTTATAGAGAACAAAAATAAAAGCAGAGAGAAGGGTTAGGAGGCTATTCTTGGAATGCTGATGAAAGATGATAGAACATTCATTGATTCACTAGAAAATAAGCTTCTTAAGAGCAGTTTGGGAGTTAAGGTGGTTTGCTTGTGCAGAAAGCGACCTGTCACGTGATAAGAGCTCAATGAGTGTGTGTGGGTTGAGCACATGGATGACCAGAAAGCATCACAGCTTTAAGGCAGGAATAAGTCTGGTTTTTTGTTTTGTTTTTTTTTTAAAGAACCAATGATCAATGTTAGGAGGGCATGGAACAAAATAAAATAGGTAGACTATTTTAATAGGGTTTTGAGAACTGGAGGGGGTTAAATTTGTAGGGCCTTTGGTGGTAATGTGTTTGGATTTTATTCTGGAATGGTGAAATGTTAGGGAGGTTTGAACTGTGTAATTCCATAGTCTGATTTAAAATTTTAAAAGATCACACAGATTTATGAAGAATAGACTGTATGAGGAAGACGAATAGAGGGCTATAGAATAGTTAAGGGGCTTTGGCATACAGTAGTGACTTGACCTGGCTAGTTACACAGAGGCTGTAACAATGACTGAATCAGGATTTATAATGAATACACAGTTGACAGAACACACTCCAGGAATGCAGGGAAAGATGGGAAAAGAGAGTTGAGGATGGTTTCTAAGATTTTAGGCTAAATAGATATGTGAAAAGTAATACCACCAGTTGAAATGGGAAAGAGGAAAGAATAGGTTTGGATGAGAATAGGAGAATCAAGAGTTCTTTTTTGGACATGTTAATTTTTTTAATTGATTAAATGTTTTTATTTTCTTACATTGCTTTTCATTTTTCTACAATTTTTTATTTCTCCCCTCAGGTGTAGTTTCCAAACACCACATCACCGTGTACTGTCACCACAGTCCCTTGTGCTCTTCCTGCCCTTGTTTTGACCCTCTCCTCTCCTCTTCCCTGCTGTATGTCTCAACGCTATGGTCAGCTTGCAAGTTTGGTTTTTTTTTTTTAAGATTTATTTTATTTATTTATGCATAAAAGGGCTGTAGTGTAGGTGACCCATGAGAGGGGTAAGAGGATTCACCAGAGACAGAGTGGGGAGCAGAACAGGTAGATCTGATGAAATACACTACTGAGGGGAGCAGTGGGTGAGGCAGGAAAGCTCTGCTGTGTCATGTGGGTCACCTCCATGCCCAGGGATCAAACTTGTGCTGCAGGGGCTGCTTATAGCTTGATAGCACTGAGACTTTAACCCCTGTGCCACCAAGGAGGCCCAGTAACAGTATTCTTGATCACTTTTGGTGCTGATGTAGATCTTTTCACTTTAAGTGTTTATTATGTGAAATTTGGGAAAGGAAGGATATAAACTGTGAACGCAATAGCTTTATTTACCATTTGAACAATTAATAATAACTTCATAATCTTCCACAATTTTAATAAAAAAGGAAAGATGACATTCCAGGATTAATACTAGGTTGGCATCTTTGGATATGCGTATAACTCTTGGTATCTTCACAAACCCAGGGAATTTCCATATCTGTGCAGACTCATTTCCTTATCTATGTAAGTGGTTAATGAAAGTTTGCTAGAATTAGCCACATGGGTTAGAAATTAATTAAAACAGGGCCTCTCTGGTGGCGCAGTGGGTTAAGCAATGCACTATGAGGCAAACCACAGCCACTGTAGCACAAGTTCGAACCCTTCCACAGGCCGGGGAAGGGACCCACATGGCACAGCAGACCTCTCCTGCCTCACCCGCTGCTCCCCTCGACAGTGTGTTTCAGTCGGTCTGCCTGTCCTGTTCCCCACTCTGTCTCTGGTGGATCCTCCCACCCCCCATACCTCTGGTCTGTACCCCAGTGCTTGTATGCATAAATAAGTAAATCTTTTTAAAAAAAAAGAAATTAATTAAAACAAATTTAATGGTGTTAGCATTACTTAGGCATTATCCTCAAATACTTCTGAAGAGATAGTTATAGTGAATTACATTTTTTAGATGCTCATGATCAGAGGTTTTACAATAACAATAAAAACCTTTGGAGGTTATGTATTATACAGATTTGAGGCAGATATACACAGCACTACCCCACCAACACCTCTACTATACAATATTTGGAATGACAAATCTTTATTACATTCTATTATGGGGAAGTCAGTTGATGTTCCTATGCTTTCCCTTTTACATATATTAGCCTTTAAACTTTAAGTGTTGCTATTACAAAAAAGTGAAGAGAGGCAAGACACACCATTCCTAATGCTTATGCCTAAGATTATTGTGATTTCCAGTTGACCAGCTCAGCAAAAGTGAATGTTCATCTTGGTTTTCTGTTCACTTCTTGAGTAAAAGGAATTACAACCCTGGAGTATAGAGTTGTGACTCGAGTAAAGGTTAAAGGAATTTCTATGGTGGGGATGGAAGGTGGGATAACATACAGCTGAGGAGGCATGAACCTTTTCCCCTAAATCATATATAGTGTTGCAAATCTCAGTGAAAAAAATGATAATACAGGAGCTATGAACAGGTATACATTAGGGCAAGGTTTTGTCCTGGGCCCGTTACTGCTGAGCTGATTTCACTGCAGTGCTCTTTTTTGGGGAATCAAACATTGAACTTAATCCTCGTGTGGAACCATAGTTGGAAAATTTTCAACACAGCACAAAAAGACATCAGAACCACCAGCCACCCACTTTGCACTCTGGCGCTGGTCTCCAATTCCATTCCTAATCCCTCTAATCACACCCGTTGGCAGTAATACAGGGACAATGTCAGGACCGTGCAGCTGAAACAGAAGTGCTAATACCCAGAGAAGAGACAAATTTCACAGATTATTTATTAGTAGTAAGGCACTTTGAGAATACCAGATGAAAGACACTGTGAGTTCAAATAATTCTGTTGTTAGAAGTAGTTTTAAATATATATGTGTGAGGGATTCAGTAGAAAAAGGAAGTGGATTCTAAAATCAAATTCTATACTTTGGGGGAATTTGACACTGTCATCACTTGCTGGCATATATTGGAAATATTTAAGTGGTTGGACAATTATTTTAGCAGCTGACAAGTTATGGGACTTAATGCATAATAGGGGGATGATGGGTTGTTATTGCTTTCAATTCGGTGGAACAAACAAAAGAAAATTTAGGGTTGTCATTGTGACATTCAGAGTTTTTCCCACCCCTTAAAATTGTTGCCTTTTGCTACATAGACACTATTTCATCAAGTTTCCTTTAAATTCAGATTTGGCTCTCTGTGCAGTACCATGGTAAGCACACTCTTAGAACACTAATGCATCACTAATGGTGTCAGCATGTCATTATAAACATCCATAGCCTAGACCAACGGTGGCAGTTTTTCCTCACTCTTAATGAATTCATTATATACAGCTTTTCCTAATAGAAAACTACCAAAGATGTCATTTTAACCATAGCTAAAAGACTAGGTATTTGGTATCCTAAGAAAATGATGTCTTTTTTTGAAAAATAAAACTACTATAATTATTTTCGATTATAATATGGGCACATAAAATATAATGTTAAAAGGTTGATATTGAAAATATATATTTTGGTATAATTGTCAGTTTCAAAATTTAGCATAATACTCTAAACTTACTCAATATCTCTCCTCTGACAACCCCAGAATGTTCTATATGCATTAATTATTTAGATCATACTTTTATGAGAAAAGTATTATATTTACATTCATTTTTATAGCAGGGGAAAAACTTGGGGGTGATAAGCAACAAAGAATTACAGAACAATTTAGAGATAGAACAGGATTAGAATTCACAGCTTCTAAAAACATTTATATGTATTTAAAAATATAGGTTCCTAATAATTGCATGAGGAAACAGGTAAGAGACTAAGAACCAATAAGAGACTTAGAGACTTGGACAGGTCTTTGTTGAGTGATAATTCATAAACTAGCTGCTTTATAATTAAGCATAAAGTTCAGCATGTACGTCTGGTGGGTTGGGAGTGGTAGCAGTGATAAATATTTATTTATTTATTTATTTATTTTACTCAGTGATGCTTGTAAGTGTCGCAAATGATTCAAAAAGTTCTAAATAAACTCAGGTGATCTGAGCATATCATAATTGTAACCTTAATAAACCAGTAGATATGTTTTCTCTTGCAAATTTTTTTCTTAGAAAGCATTTATTACTCTCATTTTATGTGATCATTAGCCTTACAAAAGCAGTTTATATAAAATGTAGGGGCTTACTGTTAAAAAGATCCTCAAGATGGATCTAGAATCCCTGAGAAATATGTGGAAGCTTCCAGTAGTTATAATATGCCCTAAGAATTTTCTCTCAGAGAAGAAAGAAATCTGATAAGATTACTTATTTATTTAATTTTGAAGATGAGAAGGATTTTCTTTTTTGTTTTTTAAAGATTTATGCATATAAGAACTGGGTGTAGGCCAGAGGTTGGGGGTGGGAGTGGGGAGAGAGGATTCACTGGAGACAGAGCGGGGAACAAAACAGGCAGATCTACTGAAATACACTGCTGAGGGGAGCAGCAGGCCAAAAAGCGAGGTCTACTGTGCCATGTGGGTTAACTCCCTAGCTGGGGAGCAAACTCAAGCAGCAGTGCCTGGCAACAGCTTGGTAGTGCTGAGATTTTAAGCCCTGTACTACCAGGGAGACCCCAAATTACTTATTTTAAAATTATTGAAATTTAATGTTATACTCACCAATGGCACTTATAATTTTAGGAAAATGAGCATAAAAAAAAGATGTTCATGGAAATTATGCTCTCTGTGGGCAGGACAATTTTGGATGAACAACCTTTTGGATGATTTAATGATGCTTGCATTTAAAAGTACCTGATTTCCACAAAGAAAATGCCTCTGAGAAAGAAGTTACTGCCTAGTATCTAACTTTAGATAGTGGTGACTGGAAAGAGCAAGAGAGATGCCTTAAGAATTCACTAAAGAATTGCCTCGAGCAGATTGACACTTCTGCAGAAGGCTGGGGAATAAATATAAGCAGCATTCAACCTGAAATTCTGCTACAAGGTGAAGGATTACTCTTTTTGAAAGAAGGGAATTGATTCACAATGACTATGAAGTGGATCAGAAAAACAGAAGCAGGCTTTTAATATGGATGCCAATTAATGCATTCAACATATGTTTATTCAACACCTACTATGGGTGACTGTTAAGGCTCACAACTGTGGAGAAAAAACTAGAAATATATGGTTTTTCCTTTATAGTTTTTGCTATAATCTCCAATCTTTATGCAATGGGCTACAGAGAAGAAAAGAGACAATCATAATATCCAAGATATAGCAGGTGCTCAAAAAACTTGTCAAATGAATTAGTGAATTTAAAATATCATTCTCCTACTGTGATAAAACCTAAGATACTGTTTATGAAATTTCTATTAAATGCACTAGTTACAATATGCTTACAAATGTACTCTAATTGTATATACATTGAAGTGGATTTTAACGTGTTACTGAAAATGAAAATTATGAGTACTGTGCTAAGATATTGGAGACATAAACCTAAGTACAAAGAGCACAATTTACAACTACTTTAAGTCTGCATAGTAAGGGCGTGACAGATTGTATTTGCATTTTTACACTTAAGGGTATGGGTTGGAATAAAGGACAATGGACAATGGAGCCTGTTGTTGCCATCCTCCTTAACAGGATAATCTCAGGTGAGGGGGGGAGGGAGACTCCAGGTTCCTGCCCCCCTTACCAAAGTGTGGAGCTGGACAGGGAGGTGAAGTTAGAAAAAACTGGGAAGAGGAAGAAGAAGCAGAGATATGGAAGAATAGGAGAGAGGAAAAAGCAAGACACAGGGAGAATATTTGGGAGAAGAGATGTGAAATAGCCATCCTGGCTTCTTGGCCTTGGACATGCACCAGGGACTTGGTGACATGGAAGGATATACTTGAAAGAGACAAAGATGAGGATGAGAGACCTCTAGGAAGGCTGACAATGGCAGCCTTTACCTTGACTTGTATTTTTCTTTTGTTCTTTTCCTTTCAGACTTACCTGGTCCCTTCTGCACTTTTCCTATGAGACCCCAGAAGGTGCCTTAGACTTGTGTTACTCTTTCAGGCCTCAGTGGCCCTTATTTGGGCCAACCCTGTTTGCTGGGCATTTACCTATGAAGGGATGGGTAACTTCGAATGCTTCATTTGGGAACTATTTGAAGCTATATTCTTTCTCTTCTCTCTACTGCACACTAGTTGTATTAAAGTTATTTTCTACTGAAGATTTTACAAACTAGAAACCTATTTCGAGCATGCAGGTTTAAGGGCCCTGGGGTGCCCCTAACCTTGCCCAATAACACTGTCTTGTCTCATTTTTAAAAATGCAAGAATTTTAGGGAATAATTTGAAAGCATTTTTTTTCATTAAATGAAACTTTATCTTTGCTGCATTGTAGTTTCTCTACATAGTATATTCTTAACAAATTTATGAGTTTATTTTTTAAAAAGATTTATTTATTTATGCATACAAGAGTTGGGGTACAGGCCAGAGTTGCAGGAGGTGAGAGGGTTCACCAGAGACAGTAGGGAGCAGAACAGGCAGATAGATTGAAATACACTGCTGAGCGTAGCAGCTGGCAAGGCAGGAGAGGTCTGCAGCACCATGTGGGTCCCCTCCCTGGCCGGAGATCAAACTCTCAATGCTTGTTGTGCCACGGATGCTTCACAGTGCTGCGCTCAACCCACTGAGCCACCAGGGAGGCCCCTATGAGTACATTTTAAATTCTATTAACTGTTTCAAATTTCCCAGCTAGAGAATACATTGTATTTTTTAACCTGTGGTCTAATATTCTTATGTAGCTTAATAAAATCAAAGATCTTTTTTCTGTATATGAAAATTATTATATGTTGTTACATAGTGTTTTTGTGGAGGCACTGAAACATCTAGAATTTTTCTTTCTGTGTGAGAGAGGGCTACATCACCATCAGCACCCTGGGAAGATGAGATTGGTGCAAATTAACTTTGGATTTGAGAAACAAGTAGTCAGGTTGCTAACTTACTGTCATCATATTTGATTCAGCTTTTTCTCTTTTTCTTTCATTTCTCAGTGTATTTCTTTTTATGTTGTTCCACTCTTGTCTCATTTCACATCTATTTTTTTCTTGACTGTATGGTATAATCTTTACAAATTAGTTATTTGGCAAATGCTAATATTTGAGATTTAGTAATAAAGTGCCTAAGGACCTTGTTAAAACCATAATAAAGTCTAACATAAATATAATGATGTACATATATACGTATATTTCATGAATACAATTTTCTTAAACTTTTTTTTGATTTAACTTTTAAAGGGATAGGTGATGTGTTTGTAAAATTTGTCTCCTCTTTTCTAGGTGTTAAAACATTTGATTTCTAGTTGTTCTAAGCAAAATTAGCCATAAGACACATTTCTGGTCAATGATAATATAAACAGACTTTTTAGAAGGTATAGGGTACCATGTTTAAAATTAAGCCCCCACTCCTTGCCTAGCGGGCAAATTTGGGAAGCTTGAATAAACAAGGGAATCTATAGGTTGCCATAGGACCAGGCTTAGGGCCCGCCACCTTGACCAGAAAAACCAACCCAGCTCCAGGAATACAGAAGCAGGGTCAGGACTCATTGTGTGTCAAAGACCAGTGCCCAAGACCAGACATCCCAGAAGAAAACTGGTACAAACTGGCACCCCAAGTAAGACAACCCATGAAAACAGAGTATATATGAGAGCCACAAATCTTTCTTCCTGCACAAACATCACCCTTTTGCTCCCTGCTCCCTTGCACGTTATTCAATAAATTCACCTTTCTTGTTCTCCACTCTGTCACTGGTGAGTCCTTTTACCTCTGCACTTCAGGCTTCACCCCATTATTATACCACCACAGAAGGGAGACCCAGAAGAAAAATTCTATCATAAGATGGCGTATGATCCTATGCTTTCTTTTTGACAGGAACACAGATTTGATACATGGAAATATAGTAGCCATTTTGTAAATAGAAGCACAAAAACCTACATACTTAGTACATACAACAGAAAAATAGCCTAGATGTACCTTAGACTTTGATGGAATTGTAGAATAACTGTAGCAGATTTCTTGCCTCTGAATTTATAATTATATAAGCAAAATAAACTCTTTGCTTAATAGTTTTTGCTTAATAATTTAGCAAATAATTCACTATTGGCCATGTTTCTTTTTAAACCTAGCTGAATGCATTTAGGCCCAGAATCAAGTGGCCAGTGCATGATTTTTGCTCTGTTGCTCTCAAATGGGGGAGAGTATCTCCTAAAGGCATAAAGACTAAAAGCCAAGCTCTTCCCTGCTGAAAGAATCCACTGTACTGAGCAGTTGAGAGACGAGCAACAAAAAAGAGAAATGACACTAACACACTTGTTCTCCCTCCAGATGCTAAGAATTATTCCTTATGGATGTGATGGTAGTCCTGAGAATAAAAGCACAGCAGTGAGAATAAATGAGCAGAAAGTTCACTTATGGTTTGGGAAAGGCTGTTAGCAGTGCTCCCGTGCAATGAGTGAGAGGCAAGAATCAGAAGTACTACTTCAAAAGGCATGCCACAGAGGTAAGAAAGAAAACCAGATTCGACCTCTAATCAACCGTTCTGTACAAAACACAGTATTCTTCCAAAGCTGGAATACTGCAACTTTTAGATGTCACCTATCATATAATATTTAATTTATGCTTATTTATTTATCTATTTCTAATGAATCTGGGCATCAGAGTGCTTACAAAAAGACAAGTCAGACTATGGTTGTTTGTGTTTCAAGTATATCTGATACAATGATGACAAGAGAAAATTACCAGGAATCTTACTTGAAATTGCCAGGCAATATATGGCAGGAGATTAGTAAGGCATAATAAAATGAAATCATTAGTCATGCAAGGGAGCCAGGCCAGACTGATGAAAGGTCCAGAACAACCAACTAGCAGTGACAGTGTGCAACGTATATTAAGATCAGGTTTTTTAAAAAGAATGAAAAGAGGTCTGAAGGACCAATACCTTTCAGGCTGTATGTACTTTGCAAGCCAGAATTTGGTAGAATATAACCAATATATTTTACGCAAATTTCGACCTTTGAAATATGCTCAGCTATTTTTAGTTCTTATTCAATGACTGCCATGGAAGAGAAAGACTTCGTTGTACTATTGCTATAGATAATATGTCTAAACAAACCAACAACTTGAACTAAATCAATTAGTCAACAAAGTGATCATTTCCTGATTTATTCTTCAGAAGAGTTGAATAAAGCAGATTAGAGAAGAGCTGCCTAGAACTTCTTCGTTTTGGGAAGTAGGGCTTTGCAAAAATGAAAGAAATACAAATGGTAGAAAAGGGCTTTTGAAGGCAGTAGAAATGAGTTTTAAGTATATCCCCACATGGAGAAGCTGGTGAACATTTCCCTTTTTAAAAAAAAAAAAAAAAAGATTTATTCATTCATGCATGCAAGAACTGGGATGTAGGCCAGAGGTGCAGGGCTGGGGGTGGTAAGAGGATTCACCAGAGACAGGATGGGGAGCAGAACAGGCACATCTGCTGAAATACACTGGTGAGGAGAGCAGCGGATGACAGGACATGTCATGTGGTCCAGCTCCCTGGCTGCCAGGAAATTGAACTCATGGCCTGATAGTGCCATGCCTTTAACCCCTGCACTACCAGGGAAGCCTGTAAGCATTTCACTTAACTGGTGTACGTGCTTATGAGGAACAAAGATCTTTGTTTTCCACAATGCATATCTGAATCAAGGGGGAAACTCCTCAAACTTTATCGGAGACTCTGCCCCAAGAGGTGTGATTTTTAGACTCTTAAGGGATGGAGATTTTTTCAGCAGCACTTTCCTCTTTTCTTATCCTAGAGGGACACATGACATGTAGCAGGAACACAATCTTTTTGTCCTATATTCACCTAATCATCAGGTGAAAAGTCTATAAACCATGGACAGAATAATGGTGATCCAGACCAGTGACCCACAGATATATTTTGTATGACCAGTGTATTACATGTAACGTATATAAACCTATATATACGTGAATATCTTAAAGCAGTTTTGCCAGATGCAGAGAAAATCACTTGTGTAAAATATGGCATATGACGGCCTTGGGGACAGGGTCATGTAGATGTGATAGGATCTACCACTAATTGTTTTCTCATAGTTGATTCAGACATTTATGTTACTTTCTTTGCTCTATGGGTATTTATGTGGTCTTGTTTACCCTTTGCCTATTCATTCTTCTGTCTTTTACTCCCTATATATTTAGTACCTTTTATGTACCAGGCATCATGGTAGGTGTTAAAATATTATCATATTTACTAACATTACCAATCTTACAAATAGGCATTATTGTTCGCATTTTTTGAAGAACAAACTGACTTGGGAAGTTGAATGAATTATTTAATATCTCATAGCTAGAAAGTGGCAAAATCAACATTTCATTAAAGGTTTTTTATTTATGCATACAAGAACTGGGGTACAGGCCAGAGGTGCAGGGGGTGAGAGGATCCACCAAAGAAAGAGTGGGGAACAGAACAGGCAGATCAACTGAAATACACTGCTCAAAGGAGCAGCGGGTGAGGCAGGAGAAATCAGTTGTGCCAAGTGGGTCACACCCTGGCCGGGGGCAAGGATCAAATTTGTGCTGCAGTGACTATGGTGTGCTTCATAGAGTGTTGCTTAACCCACTGTGCCACCAGGGATGGCTCCCAAATCAGCATTTTAATCCAGTTGTGACTGAATACAAAGCACAAACCTTTTTCATTAAGGAAAATATTTCTCTGCTTAACATTTCAAAACTTGAACCATGTTCATTCAAAGTAAACATGAATAAAATATAATGCACAAAGCCTGTGAACAAAAAAAGGAGGAAAAAGAACAATAATATAGTTTGCCAAAGGGCTAAGCATCCTGTGATAACATCCAAGAACGTAAGGAACCTTTGCAGTATTCCTTACACGGGTGCTAATCCTTTTCTAAACCAAGACATTTTAGCCTGCTGATACCCAAGATTATCCAACCTTATTTGGGCAATAAGAAGAGCTAAAATAACTGAGTGTCAGTTAGAATATTCCAATTGTCTGTTGACAAGATAACGGGTCATTAAGTTGTGGAATATTTATACATTGTGATTTCATGTAGCAGTGAAAGTGAATTATATAAAATTGTTTGCAACCACATAAATGGATCCTTGAAAAGAAATGTTAAACACAGCAGATCATAGTGAGTCCTAGGGCAATTTAGGGTTAAGTAGACAGCTTTGGGCCAGTGCAGCAGGGACTTTGGAAGAGTTAAATAGGCTTCTGAGATAAGGACAGTAAATTCTAAAAAGTGCTAACCAAAATATACTCCAGAGATGGGTCAGAAAGTCCAGGGGGATAAACAAAGACAGTAAAACTTGAGAGAATAAGACCATGGACAGGAGAGGTAAACTCTAAGATAAGAGCTGGGAAAAGGGGCACATCTACCCAGAGGAGTATAGCCACTAGGAGAAAGAGCCAATCACAGAATAGGGTGATGATTAGAAAAGAGAGAAAAAAAGGTTAAATACCCCATCGATACAGGCCCACAACAGCTTCCTGCCCCTTCCAAATACAGCATACTTAGGAGTCCTTACCTTTTTCCTTTAAATAAATTTTTCTTTACTTTCTTAAACAAAGTTTGTTTCTCTCTGCTTACTTATCTAAAACATCTGTGAATGCCTTTTATGGCTTTGTGAGACACCAACCCATGGTTGTCTAGTGGCTGGGCCTCAGCACTGCCACTGCAGCCTGGGGTCCATTCCTGGCTGGGAAACTAAGCCTGAAAACCTGAAATTGTGGTATCAGTAAGAGAATGTGTATAGAAGGCTGTCATTTTTTTAAAGATTCCAAATCATGAAGTCAAACAGTATATTATTTAGCCCTAAGTACATTTGTGATAAACCAACTGGGGGAAAGAAAACCAAGGCAAGGATTAATACAGACTTCAGGATCGTAGTTACCTCTTCGGACATAAGATGGTAAAGAAATGATACTGGGTAGGACACAATGGTAGATGGAACCTAATGGGCAGTGTTCTTTAGTTGGGTTTGTAATTGTTCAATTCATTGTCTTATAAATAATGATTACATATATTCTTAATTTTGTGTTAAATATTAATCAATGAAAAACAGGATAGAACACAATCTTAATGGATTAATTTAGCTCTTTTTTGCTACCATGGACATTCTAAACCACTGATAAATACTGCTTTTTGCCAATCATGGGATCTCAAAGGAAGGAAGATTTTATTTTAAGCTTTATTATTTAATTTGATTAAAGAAAACATTTCAGATATAAATTCTGAGGAAAGAAATGAGGTGTATGTGTATCATGTACTTATCACATTTCCTTCCTCCAGAACCAAATAATTCAAATAATTATTCACTAAATGTGTCAAGCTCTTTGTTATTTGCGATGTTAGATTCAGAACGGAGCAACAAACTAGAGGCAAGGAAGTGGTAAAATTATAGTCCCCATCAACATGACATGCCAGTAAGAAGTACATAAGAAAAAACCTTTTATGAATTCCCCACTTTTTCAGTTTAAAGAACAATCATTTAACATGTTTGACCAAGGTTATCTAAACATTGTGGGACAATTTTTAGGTGTTGTGGTTTAACCAAAAGTTAAACTCAACTTAAGAATTAAGTATATTTGGTCACTAATGCGAGTGCTTTCTCAGAAAACTAATATTTTGCATAAGGAATGCTTTTCCTAAACTTTTAGACTTCTCTATGATGAAATCTGACTCCAGGCTTTGGTCTGGAAATCCATTTCACAATCAATTTGAATAGCAAATTTACTTTACTGTTTTGTTGCTGGAATATCTGCCCAAAAAAGGGTCAAATATAGTCGTGCATTTTCTATCTTGGAATCTCCATTGTTCAAACTGCATGCAACTTTTGAAACTAATGTTTCAGGAACAAGCAATGCACAGCAAGCACCTTGCTCTTTATATGCTCTGGAAGGTGGCAAATAAGCATTTCCTGGTTTAAGTGGTTGTAGTTTCTTTCCTTTAAGCCTCAAGCAACTCTTTCGGATGCTACACTTCAAAACGTAGCTTTTCTTCATTCATTTTAATGGGTAGCAAAGAGTTTGGAATTTTTAGGTTCAGAAACTGATACAGTCTTACTTTGACCTTTCTCTGTATGCTAAATGCCCTCCAGTCCTCTGCACTGGAGTGTGGTGAGCAGAGCTGAATTCTCATCAATCTCACGAAGGAAAGCAATACATTTGATCTACTGAATAGTTTCAAGCCACTGCTTCAATAATTCAAAATATGTAGTTGCAGTCCATTTGCTGCAATGGTGGCTTCATCCATGTCTATAATCTGGTGCATTGAATATTCATCCAAGAACTGATGCTTGTCATCCCTATCACAAATACCCAGTTTTCTGATGTCGTTGCCTTATAATTTTTAATTTAGAGGAAGTAGGTGGGCTGTTAGGAAATCCTCTTCAGAAAAGAGTTATCAGGAGAGCGATAGCCTTTTCCTTTTGTTACTTCAGTAAAGTTTATTTTCTGTAGCTAGGAGAATCATTTGGAACTGTGAATCAAGGGGAATTATATTTTTAAGATGCTAGAACAATTGGTAAATAGCATCACATGAATGAAAACACTACAACAATCACAGAATACTTCCGATTGAAAGGAACTCTTAGGATTTTTAGAGAAATTTTTAGAGAAGAATGAAAGTATAACACAGATTTTTGTCACCCATTGAAATGCATGAAAATTCCTATGCTTAAAAAAAAGAACACCTACACATTCGAAGAGGTGTAAATCACATACAGTGTTGTAAGTCAACAATACTTCAGAAAATGAGAAAAGAATAGAACTTTAAACTCCAAGGTAATTCCATCATTAACTTAAAAAGTCAGTATATAGCAAAAACAACAATTTGAAGTAAAAATTGTAATTTTTTATTTCACCTTTATGAAATAGAACTCAGTGCTTAATCAAGCTGATCACTGACCTTTCTCTGATAACTCTAATTTCCTTGTGGTTATTTCCACTTATCTCCAAAGTTAGCTTCTGGTATTAGCTTCAAACCTCCTTATTCCCTTCTTTCATTTTCAGAGCCCTGCCAGACCCATAAAATATTATTCAGTCAACCCTGCCTCCCCTGCAGCCCATTTCTGTAAACATTCATTCTAGAAGTATTTATTACTAGAGAAGTCTCTAAAATTCTAGATTCTTAACATGTCTTTTGTAGTATGGATTTGAACACCTTAGATGTATCAAGGTTTTACTTTTTAAAAAATAGAATCAGTATAGTCATACAGACTTAAAATTATAGGTGGAAGTCACTTACCTTCCAGTCACATCATAGATTACTTTTAAAACCTTTTTATTTTGGGGATTTCCCTGGTGGCACAAGGGGTTAAGTTTCAGCACTATGAAGCTATCTCCAGCCACTGCAGCAAGAGTTCGGTCCCTAGCCGGGGAGTTAACCCACATGGTGAAGCAGACCTCTCCTGTATCGTCCGCTGCTCACCTCAGCAGTGTCTTTCAGTAGATCTGCCTGTTCTGCTCCCCACTCTGTCTGTGGTGAATCCTCTCAACCTCCCCATTCCCCCACACTTCTGGCCTGTACCCTAGCTCTTGTATGCATAAATAAACCTTTAAAAAAACCTTTTTATTTTGAAATAGTCATAAATGGTTGAAAAAACAGTACTAGGATTTCCCATACATGCAGCTTTTTCCAATAATTAGGAGACCAGGAAATTGTCATAACAGTAATTAAATTACAGAACTTGTTCATGTTTTACTAGTGTTTTCATGCACTGTCTTCTTTTTGATTGTACATATATTTTATGAAATCTTATCACATGTATAGATTTATAGAAACACCTCCACTGTTGTTAAAGGGCAGGGAGAGGGGCATCCCGAGACTCCCAACATCTCCTGTTCTAAATAGGTTTTGGTATCTGCTGCATCAAGACAAAACATACTCTAGTGGACCAGACCTTTAATGGAAAGGAACTTTAATACAATTTGTGTGCAATACAGAGAAGGGAAAGAATAACGTTTCCAAATCAGGCACCTAAAGTTATCCATCCCCTCATGGGTAAATGCCCAGTCAAACAGGGTTGGTCCAGCCAAAGGAGGGCCACTGAGGCCTTGAAAGCTTGCCAGAAATCTAAGGCACTGTCTGGTGGGACCCATAGGAAAGGGGCAGAAGGGACCCAGCATATCTGGGACAGAAGAAGGAAAATCAAAATCAAGATAAAGGCTGCCATTGTTAACCTCCCCACGGGTCTCTCACCCATGTCTATTTCAAGTGTCTCCTTCCATGTCCCCCAAGTACCTGGTACCAGTCCAAAGCTGAGAAGCAAGTGAAGTTTCTTCACATGTCTCTCTGCTCCATGTGCCTCTTCCAAGTCTTCTTGATTCTCCATTTCTCTCTTCCTTTCCTCAGCCAGGTTTTCTCTAGCTTTTCCTTCCTGTTCCACCGTCTCTTGGATGGCGTAGGGAACCTGGAACCTCCCTTTTTCCTGGGGACCACCCTGTTATACAATAAAGATCCACAACTTTTCTGTCACCACAGAGGAAGTCCCCTTCTAGTTCTTTACTGTCACGCCTCCTTTCCAGTCCTAACCTATGGCCAACACTTATCAATTCACTACTATAATTTTTAATTGAGTGTTACATAAATGGAATTCTACACTATGCAACCTTTTGAGATTGGTTTCTTTCACTAAGAATAATGCCTTTGAGATCCATTTACATTGTTCCAAGTGTCAATAGTTCATTCCTTTTTAGTCCATTGTGTGAACAATTTCTTTATTCACTCATCTAAGCATATTCAGGTTGTTTCTGTGTTTATTACAAATAAAGTTGCTCTGAAGAAATACCAAAAAAATTGATGAAATTCATATGGAGACACAAAAGACCTCGAATAGCCAAAGCTCTCCTAACTGACAAAAAGGGAAGTGGAGGGATCACACTTCCTGA
>JAGFMF010011858.1:2009880-2068690 GCA_019455555.1 Galemys pyrenaicus
CTTAGGAGGAACATAAGGGAACCAAATGAGGATCAAGGAAAGGAATAAGAACAATAATAATAACAGCAATAAAGACACAAAAACCAAAAATGAGGAGACAAGTGGGGACACTTGGTGGGGAGGGGAGGGGGAGGGTTGGGGGAGGATGGGAGCACGGGAGACTGAGGTGATGGTGCACTGGTGAGGTGGTGATGGGGAGTACATGGGGATTACAGTTGATAGCAAGTATATGTAAATTTTAAAAAAATATTTTATATTAATAAAAAAATTAAAAAAAACAAAGTTGCTCTGAATATTTGCATACAGGTTTTTTTGTGGACATAAGCTTTATTTTCAATAAGTACTTAAAAAGTACAATTTCTGGGTTTCATGGTAAGTGAATGTATATAGGAAACTGCCCAATTGTTTCCCAGAGTTGCTATTCCATTTTATATTCCTCCCTGAAACAATGTGTTAGAGAACTAGTAGCTCCACAACCTTGTTAGTCATTGATATTTTCAATATTTTTCATTTTAGTCATTTTTATAGGTGTGTAATGGTAGCTTATCCACAGCATGAATTTACACTTTCCTAATAGCTGGTGATTTTTTCTGTTGCTTTCGGTATTGTATTTCAAAAATTGTTGATCAAGTTCTAGATTTTAAATATTTTCTCCTAAATTTTTTATAGTTTTTTAAATTTTAATTGTTTGATATGTTTTGAGCTTATTGCTTTCTAAAAGGTAAAGTTTTGATCAAGTATGTATGTATTCAATTTTTTCCTGTATGTATTCAACTGTTCCAACATTTACCAAAAAGACTCTCTTTTCTCCACAGAATTGCTTCTGTACCTTTGTCAAAAATAAGTTGAGTGAACTTATATAGGTCTATTTTTGGTGTCTCAATTCCATTTCATTGAGCTATAGGTTTATGTTACCTTCAAAATCACATTGTCTTAATTATTGTAGACATAATTCCTTATTATTTGTAATTACTTAAGTAGGAACTCACTAGATACCTCTACCATATGTATCTGTACCCACATTTAGCTGTAAAGTAAGTCCTTGGTAGAGTGTGTTCTATTTCTCAGATATTTGGGGGGCTCTTTAGATATGACACTAATAAAAGTAGACCGTCTATCCACATTATGTCCTCTTCTGTTTCTCCTTCCCCTAAATAATTTTGTTTGTCATTCAAAAAATTAAACACTCTAAGTTTTAAGTAGCACATAACCAATCCTGAAACTTGAGATTTTAAATCAGAAAGTTCAGATATGATTTCTTAAAGTATTATTTTTTTGGTTTGAATTGTCAAAATCTACTTCCAAAACTCAAGTAAAGTCATTCAGCTGGGGTATTTCACATACCTTCAGTCTGAAGGACTGAAATGTCCTTCAGAAGTCTTTCACTTTAGAAACTTAGAGAGCAACACTCAGAAGAGACAAAGTTTGCAATTTTCTGGGGTTTTGTTTGTTTCAGATACATTAACTTCAGAATGTAGTTTCATTTACCTCAATATTTGTATTTTTCTATTAGCAAACTCAGATAATTATCCATGCACATGAGATTACACAACAGTGACTATACGATAAAACATCAATAACTTCCAATTAGTCATTACAGTAGGTTTCTATTAAAGAGTAAATTTTTTTTGGAAGTATGTTTTCTGGTATATATGAATTTATATTTATATTTTGACTACCTTGGTCATTGCATGCCAAAATACTCAATCTGGTAGAGGAAAAAAAAAAGAGTATATTCTAAAATGCAATGTTTTTACTATTTTGAGCAATAAAACAAATTATGGAAAACACATTGGAGTAGCAAGATAATTATATATGTGTGTGTATATGTATATATATATTTCTAAAAGTACGTTCATTTTAGTATTTACCATCTGGTGCAGACCTAAGACATAGTTAAGAATTCTTAAATTTCTAATATGTCTGGTTAAAGAGCTTAAAATCAAGTGCAAATTATATGAAAATATATTTGTAAATTATTTCTGTAAAAGTACATAAGCATTTAGAAACATTTAGGAAAATCACGACGATAGTTCCTGCATAGCAGTGAGGTTTTTTTTTTTTAATAAAAAATTTAAATTAACTAGACCATTACAAAAGCTACAGTAATAACTCTACTTTATAAGAAAAAAAATAATTTTCAACCATAACTATTAGTAAAGAGCATTTTTTTATACTTGGGGAAAAGATCATCATTTTCCATGGGGAGTTTATAGTTTTTAAAGTAAACCATATCATTATAATGCAAACACAATGTGGTGTCAGAGTTTAGCATGCTATACCGATCAATTGTTACAAGCAATCATGTGTTTATTAAGTGGTGTTTGATGATACTTAGAACTGACAATGTCACCTTTTCAGTGTAGTCTTCCACACTTATAAAAAGCTTTAGAAATTTCTTATATTTTATCTTTGATCCTCATTACAACACTCAGAGATAGGCAGACTAGGTATTATTTATCCTCATTTTAAATTATACAAACTGATGTGATTGCTTTATATATGCAGGGTTTTGGGATGCTCTTATACCATACTCAACTCCTACTTGTGATGAAGTTAGCAAAGAAGGCTTTATTATATAATAACAACAGAGGAGAACAAAAGATTACATGTCTTTTGGGCTATTTAAATACCTATGCAAAAAAAAATGGGAAGAAAACAGCCAAGGACTTTTTCTTCTTCTTAGATACACATACATTATTTAAATATATATTTTTGATAAATTTTATCAAGATTTATGAAATTTATGAAAAGAGGCCCTTTGTGTATGTTATAAACTGAAATATGGACATAGTTTATAAGATATACTAAATATTTTCTTATTGTTAAAATTTAGTTCAATTTTACATTTATCTTTTCTGTGGATAAGCATTTTGTAAGAAAAGCATCAACTCTTTTGACAATTAAAACAAAATATTAGAAAATTCATGTGAAAATATAATTTTCAGTGATTGTAAAGTATGTATTCTTTGTGTCATGATAGAATTTCAGAAGCACTGTCATTTGCATGTTCTGTACTTTAATACGTGTTTGTGAATGACTCTTATTTTAGGTCTAAAGGGAATTTCTGCTAGTTAGAGAAAGTAAAGCATTTTACTGTATAATGTGAATGACCCATAACTCATAGCTGCCCAAGGCTGATATTTAATTTACATAACAGACACTTCGACATTTTCTTAGTATTTTCACAGGGGAATTTCATATAAAATAATTAATTTTCAAATTTAGGATGCTCAATATCCACTGTATTTCTGCTATTGTCCAGATTCACTATAAAAATAAACAAAATAAAACCAATTCTTCTGATTTGTACTCTGTATATTTTAACTGTTAAAAATCACTTTGGTGATACCATTCTTTTGAAAATGTGTAGTTAATTTTAAGATAACTAAAGCAGAGCACCCTAATGTATATGGAATTGAATTAAGAAAAGATCTTTATTCTAATTCCAGTACTGTATTGTATAATTGTAAAATATGGCACTAGAAAAATTGATTCCTATTAATTGTCATTAAAAAGTAATTGATGAGGAGAAGTTTTATGTTATGACTTAGGAGGTGACCTGAGATAATTTATGGGTTTCAATCATCCTGTATTATCTTTGTTATGGGAAATTATCTCTAACATTATCCACATGTACATTATATTTGTTGCTCTGATAGTTAATTTAACCAATAGCATAGGTGTAATTAACACATTGTCCTTATTATAATGAAGGATGTAGGGTAAAGAGAAAGAAGGAATGGGGAGAGGAAGAGAAAGAAGGAAACCAGTAATTGCTCAATGTTTACAATCAATGAGGCACATTTCACCTAGTGATTCATGTGATGCTTATAAAGGCTCTGAGAGGAATTTTATCTACAATTTTAATATTAGGACTCTGAAGCTCAGAGATGGGGTTAACAGGCTCCACACTTAGGAAGCCCCCTCTCCGCCCCATAATTCTACATTTTTAACTTCCACTGGCTCCTGAAAATTGTGCAGCTGGTTCTACCTGGAGAGGTTAATCCCTTTCCCAAATGCACATGGGCAGAATAAAGCACCTACTCTGTTCCTTACCATCAGAACCAGCATATTATTTATTTAATATTTATTAAGCAGAGATGTTGAGAGACTGGTGGGAAAAAGCTGGTAATAGTCATAGGCTACTTTGCAACTCCCTCATCCCCTCAACATGTTAAAGAATTTTTCCTAACCTTTTATATTGTATTTTAATAGAGAGATATCTTGGGAAAATAGAGAGATATTTCCCCCTCTTTATATTTTCACTGATGTTGAGTGTCCCTTATTCTGGAGTCCCAGGGCACCTGCATAGCTGGTCCCACCTGTCATCAGTGTCTATTAAAGCATATGCTCTTTCCACTAAACAAGTCTGCATCTCCTAATCAAAGCCAGTCTATAACTCTGGATAAAAAAATAAGAATTTGTGCTGAGATGGAACCTTGACTCTGGGCTTTGAGCCATATCCTAAGTCATTTAGGACACAAACAAATGAAATAAAATAGGAGCCAAAGCCTCATTGTAATCTTGCCCTAAGCATGGGAGTAGATTGACAGTGTTCATTTGCTTCTTTTTCATTGTTGCTCATCCCTTCTTCCACTCTACCTTAAACATGTATTAAATGCCAAGTATGAGGTAGTAATAAGGATAAAAAGTAAACACGATAAGGGCCTCCCTGGTGGCACAATGGGTTAAGTCTCAGCACTATGAAGCTATTGGAGGCCATTGCAGCATGAGTTTGATGCCTGGCCAGGGAGCTGACCCTATCTTGCCCGCTGCTCCCCTCAGCAGTGTTTTTCAGTCAATCTGCCTGTTCTGCTCCCCACTCTGTTTCTGGTGAATCATCTCACCCCCTGCACCTCTGGCCTGTACCCCAGTTCTTGTATGTATAAATAAATATTAAAAAGTAAACAACAAAACCAACCAGATCTCTAGCATGAGAGGAAGACATAAGCTCTGATATGGGTTAAATTCTGTATGGCAGCTTAGAGGGGAGAACCACCAAAACTTGGGAAAGAATGAAGAATCTTTTATGAAGACAAAGATTTGCATTAGATCTTGAAGGGCATAGAAGAATTTGCTAAAAATAGAGGGTCCTCCAGAATATAATCTCCATGAAAGTAGGAATTATTTGCCTTATCCCACCAGCTGGCTCCCATCAGTTACTCAATGACACTTCTGGCTAACTGCACAACCAGCATGCAGGGACAGAAGAGACTAGTGGTTCGGAAATTGTCCACATCCAACCTTTAGTGAAAAGTTTAATCAAGCAGGAGCTAAGACAAAGGGTGGAAAGGAAAACGAGGCCCAAAAGATTTAGCCCTATTAATTATGGCTCCGTGTGCCATACTAATGACTTTACTCTAGAAATACCAGAAGGAAAAACAAGTATTTATGCAAATGAATGGCATGAGCTATTCCCTGACCAGCCATAGAAAAGATTAAATGCCAAAATTTAGTTTGTTTGGTGTGATCATTTTGACCACTCTTTGAGAGAGTTGCATCAGGGTCCCATGAGTGGCACCCCTTTTATAATCCTTTCGAACCATAACCCCAGTTCAGCTCTGCTATGACTAAATGAAGTAATGCCTGAGTAAAACAGCCTGCCCTTAATTGTGGAATGCCTGTTGAAACAACAAACTATAAATTGCCAAGAAACCTACTTGCAAGTTAAACAATTAGCCTGCTATGGTTTCATGGATAGAGACAGAAGACTTCAGGGTCACAGATAAAGGACTTGTTACTCACTGCACAGACATTAACATGAGATTTAAGTTCTTGGTTCTTCCTGTGGGGTGAGAGAACGCTGTAGACTATGAATGCAGTGGATTGGGTGACAG
The DNA here is from genome assembly GCA_019455555.1 of Galemys pyrenaicus. Classification (NCBI taxonomy): domain Eukaryota; kingdom Metazoa; phylum Chordata; class Mammalia; order Eulipotyphla; family Talpidae; genus Galemys; species Galemys pyrenaicus. The sequence goes on from JAGFMF010011858.1 coordinate 2,015,721, forward strand.
ATGATCTCTGAGCTCAGAGGCCCAGAATCTTTTATAATAAAATGAAAGCAAACCTGCCAGACCTTTGTCCTGGAGAGAGACATTATCTTTATTTCGCCAGACAGTAGACAAACTTGTCCAGCCCCACTCCCATCACTCCCTCTGAGGAGACACTTAGCTCTTCTAGGACTGTTCTCCATACAAATAGGCTTAAAGAGATACTCCACCACAAAACCAGCCAGGGTGTATGCTTTAATACTAACTGGCTACATTGTTCTTCCTGAGGAATTGAAATTTATTTTTAAAAGACAGAGAGAACTTTGATTGACTGTGCTACTTGGGTTCAAGTTACTTATTTAAAAACCAGTATACAACACAATATTCACCTTTATGGAGAACTATTTACTGCTTATTTTCAAATAGCCAATTTCAAATATTTAACGTGGCTACTAGCAAATTATTATTATGAAAAACTCAGGTATGTGGCTACATAAAATTTTATTCTTAAATAATCTTAAGCATCTAGAAAAATAAATGAATCCAAAGAATACATTTAAAGTATACATCAAATTAGGTATATATTAAACAATGCTATTTGGATGATTTATATATTCTCTAAGGTATAATTTCTAATAGCATGCTATATTAAGAATGTACTGTTTTAATGTTGTAATTAATATTCCATAAGGGTATACTAAATTATTTAATCTGTAACTGATTTAATATAACTTTGGAATTACAAATATATCTGTACAGAAATAGTGATGAATGTTCACTTTACAAAAACAGTATAATTTAATTTAAAAAATCATTTAAAATTTGCATATATTATTTTCTCTAATAATGGGTTTTATATATGTGAAAATAAACCATATGACCTTTGGAGCTGTGAATTAGGATTTTCTAAGTTTGGTTAATATAGAAAAAAAGCTAACCAGATAGATACATTGGTGATGGTAAAATAATAAGATAAATCATAAAGTCCTTTCAAAATAAATATAGACAATAACCAATGAAATCTGAGGCAAGGGGTTAAACACCATGCTACGAAGCATCCACAGTCACTGCAGCCTGAGTTCAATTCCCAGCCAGGGAGCTGACCTACATGGTGCAGCAGACCTCTCCTGCCTCTCCCTTTGCTCCCCTCAGCATTTTGTTCCACTCAATCTGCCTGTTCTGTTCCCCACTCTGTCTCTGGTGAATCCTCTCACCCCATACCTCTGGCCTGTACCCCAGTTATTATATGCATAAATAAATAAATCTTAAAAAAAAACAAATGAAATCATTATGGAAAGTTAGGATATGCCCTGTGACTTTACCTTTCTTTATAAATTTAAGAAGGAAAAAGTATACTTTTAACCGTGCTAAATTCCTTTGTTGTTATTTTTTAAAGATTTATTCTCATTTATTTATGCATCCAAGAACTGGGGTATAGTCCAGAGGTGTGGAGGAGTGTGTGTGTGAGGATTCACCAGAGACAGAGTGGGGAGCAAAACAGGTGGATCTACTGAAACACAGTGCTGAGGGGAGCAGCGGGGAAACTGGAGATGTCTGCTGCACCATGTGGGTCAGCTCTCTGGCCTGGAATGGAACTCGTGTTGCAATGGCTGCTCAGAGCTTGAAAGCACTGAGACTTTAACCCCTGTGCCACCAGGGGGTCTTCTTTTTTGTTATTAAAACCAATTTTAATAAGGTTATCTCAAATCAAAATGATGATCAATTTTGGTACACCTCCAAGATCCCCTTGCATTCTCTTTCAGTTAATACCCTCTTCCTGAAATGTAATCACTATTCTGAGTCCAGTCTGAAGAGTAGTTAAGTCTCTGATGCTGAACTTCATAGAAAGTTTTCTATGACTTTTTGATTTAACATTAGGCAAAATTAATTAATCTATGCTACTGCAATCTAGCTACACTGTTATTTTTATTACTGTATTTAATTAACAATTTTTTATATGAATGTCACAATTTATTTACAATTTATTTACTGTTACTTTGAATTTTCCTCATTTTGACCAATATTGAAGAAAACTTATATGAATATTCTTGACATATCTTGTGGTGTATATATGAACTCATTTGCACTAAATATGTACATGGAACTAGAATTGCTGGGTCTATGTTAAGTATATATTTAACTTTAGTAGATACTGTATAACTTTACAAAGTAGTGGTACTGGTTTACATGCCTATCAGCAGAGTCTGAGAGTTTTGATTGCTCTAGAGTCACACTAATTCTTTGTATTAACACTCTCTTCAATTTTATTTTGGTGGATGTGAAATGAAACCTATTGTTGGTCCAATTTGCATTTCTCTGATGATCAGTGGCACAGCCACATACTTATCTGCCATCTGTGTGCACCGTTTGGTGAGGTGGCTTATTGAAATGTATTTTCCATGTTTGAAAATTTTATATAGATTTGCAGGAATGCTTTATAAATTCTGGATATGAGTTCCTTATCAGATGTATGTTTTACCAATATCTTTTCTCACCCTGGGTCTTTTTTTCTAATCTCGCAATGATGTCTTCATACAGAGGTTCTTAATGTTAGTGAAATCCAATTTGCCAAGTTTTTTTTTTTATGATCAGTGTTTTATATGTTTTGTGATTATTTTTTTGGCTTTTGTGATTTCTCACAAACCATTGTCTACTTGAGGCATGAAAATATACTTTTATCTTTTCTTCTATAAATTTATTGGCTTACTCTTCATGTTTATGGCTCATGTGAAATTAATTTTTATGTATAGTAGAAGATATGGGTCAAGGTACATTTTTTCCCCATATGAATGTAAATTCATCCAATGCTCTTTATTTAAACAATTACCCTTTCCTCAATGCATTGTAGTGGCATCGTTGTCATAGGTAAATAGGATGGATATTTATGAATGGATGTGTTTCTGAATTCTTCATTTTGTTCCATCTGTCTATTCTTGCACCGTTTCCATAGTTTTAATTCTGTAAGTTTATAATAAATCTTAATATCTAATATTGTAAGTCAGCTAACTTTGTTCATTTTTTTCACTATCATTGTTACTGTTCCCATTCAAATTAAATTTTATAATCAGTTTGTTAATACATACATCCACACACATGCAGATACATTCAACTACTAATTTCTATTGGGAATGTTGAACTGTTTCTTAGTAATTATGTTTAAAAAAGTATGCACAATATTTTATTTCTTAATATAATCTTTAGCAATTTAAGTTGTAATTAGGATTTGGAAAAGGAGAGGAAGATGGCACAAATATAAAACTATTTCTCCAGAGATGACAAGGATCACTCCATCAAATGATAACAGCTCTTCCTTTGTAGAAAGGATACAGAATTATGTGAGTAATTTTGGAGACATATTTGATTTGCTTTGTATTTATTACTAAATGTCTGTCATTCTGCCTTAGTAAGGGTGACTTGATCAGTTGATGTAGATTGAGTATTTCCATTTTTAAAAACATTTTAAAAATAGTTACTTATTTATGCATACAAGAGCTAGGGTGCAGGCCAGAGGTGCCAGATGTGGGGGGGGGGGGCGGGTGAGAGGATTCACCAGAGACAGAGTGGAGAGAAGAACAGGCAGATCTACTGAAATACACTGCTGAGGAGAGCAGCGGGAGAGACTGGAGAGGTCTGCTGCACCATGTGGGTCACTTTCCTGGCTGTGATTCAAACTCTTGCTGCTGTGGCTGCTGATAGCATCATAGTGCTGCAACTTAACCCCTTGTGTCATCAGGGAGGCCCTGAGTATTTCCATCTTACTATGATTAAAATTGAATATAAAGAAATTAAATTTTTCATTGTTTTGCATACTGATATTGATACCTTAAAATTCTTAAGAAGTCTTATAATTCTTATTTATATTGCCACTGTATTTCCTTTTATAATAGGCTTCCAGTAAACATACAAGAAGTAAACTATAGACTGTAATTTTTTTTTCAGTTTCCATGTAAATTATCTATAGTTTAATGATAAGGTAGAATCAGAACATTGTGGTAAAGCAGACATCTCTAGAAAGGTTTACATTTTCACATTTGCATGGTCAAGAAAATCAGTTAAATAACTTTCATCTTTACTTTTTAGAAAATTACTATAACTTGGAGCTGTTAAGCTGCAAATCTTTACAAAGATTGGCGTTGCAATTTTTTATTTAACACATTTGTAAATGACTCAGAAAAAAAGAGTAATATTTTGCAGTGAGCACTCAGTTTAATCAAATATGGAAAGATAAACTTTCATACTAACTTTGTAAAGACTTACTGGAATTGTTTAGACTATAAGGTGTTTCACTTTTTAGTAGAAACTCAGAATGATCTTATAATAGTATTACATGTCTGAAATCCCTCAAATTTGATTCAAGATCTTTCTGAATTTTAGAGAAGAAATGTCATTCTAGATTGACTTCTGAAATCAGTTTTTAAAAAATTATTAGAATTATCCTGAAGGTGACTGAGAAGTTGATGATCAAGTTGTAAATTTAGCTCACACAGAAGAACTGGAGCCAAAAGTGAAAAAAGATAGTATTTACAGAATGAAGAATGAACATCAGTGCAAACACTAAGGTAATGTAGTGTGTCTGTCAGGGGAACCAAAGTAGGAAAGAATTAAAGAAACAGAATACAATCAACAATGTTACATGTGACAGAAAAATAAAAAAGAATGATAGCCAAAAAGGACTAATGTCATGATATTTACTTGGTCATTAATAATAATGACCATGAAACATATTGAATAAGTAGCACATTTCAGTCCAAAGGTGAGATGGATTTTAATCAGAATTTATCATATGAAACAAGTTAAGAAATCTCTAAAAAGGGTCAGTCATATGGATTGTTATTGATTCCTATAGAACTAGAATAGGTACATCCTTTGGGATTATTCAAAAAAAATGTAAAATAAGTATATGGTTCTAGAACTATCCATAGGAGATATTTTACTACTTCTAACATCAGTATAAGTTGAAATAAGACTGTGTTTATAAAGGTTTAGATATATAAGAGAACCATAGATTTCTAAGGAGTGCTCTGAAGATAGCTTGACTTTTTGTTGCTAACACAATGGAGAGCAAACATGCCCCCATCCCCATACCATTTATTTACACTGCTTTTTAGGGACAGAATTCTCCAGCCAGGAAAGCTGAAAGGGGTAGAAATATGACACTTCTTACTCATTTATGTATGAATAATTACTTATTTTAAAAGTATAGAGGAAAATTACAACTCTCTCACACCAAAAATAGTAATTGCTTAAAATCTCTGGGAAAATGCCACCTGATAAATTAAAGATGAATCACAGATTAAGACAAAAGAAAGAACTGCAAAAACAATAGAAAACTTCCCTTTTAATCTGGATGGAAAGAAATCAAGGACCCATTTTTTAAATGTGTTTTTTTTTTTTAGTTAAAAAGGCTTAAAAAATGTACACATTTAACATAATCACCAGAAAATATTGGGGTGCTTCATTATAGATATTTTAAATTAATTAAACTCTTTTTTCAAAGTAGAGAGAAATGTTAGGAAGCTTGAATTCCAGGGAATTCGGTATATTTTACAGATAGTCAGGCCTAATTACTGGTAAGATTCTTAGCAAAATGTTATGTAAAAAGAAATCACATTTCTGTTTTACAAATTGAGAAATTGAAAAATCAATAGGTTGCTCTGAGTTACTGACTGACTGCCAGTGTTCAAATCTTATTTTGTTGGAGGAAACAGAGAGAGTGGGATGTATCCGTTAAGGGAAGATTTAGAAGATTTAAGTGGTATCCATTCTAACATGGGCTCCATGGTAACCATACAGGCTATGCAAGCTGTTCAATGAATAGCCAAAACATTAGGTAGATAGGATGTCAAACCAACCAAGGTTAAAATGTGAACACTTCAATTCTCTTGGCTTAACATCCAAGCTTTCAGTACAAGTATCTTGGTGGAGTACTCTTTTTTTTTTGGCTTTTCTAGTCAATGTGACACTTATAAAAGTATCTGAATTTTGTCCCCACTCTTACAAACCTCTTTCATTTGTGGAAAGTTGGTTTGCTTAGCTCAGTTCTTGGCTATAAGTTTGGAGAGCAGCTGGTATGTCTTTCTTTACATTGCTAGCTGAGACAATCCAGCCAGGGGTAATTTGTTGTACCCTGAAACTGGGAAAACTAAGGTACAAGCAAAATGTGACTGAGGTATAAACAAAACACAACTAAGATTGAAATCCATGCCATTGAGTAAAATAACTTGTACTTACATAGTTCTATGCCTCTACTGGGTCTCTATATTCATCTATTCAACAATTATGAGGAGCCATATGCTTATACGTGTGCTATAAGGTGTCTATGGGATTGTGAAAGGGGAAGTATTATTTAAAGGAGATATGTGGGTTGATGAATTCATGTTCTAACAGAGAGAGACTACAGGGGAGGGCATATATACCACAATATAACATGATCAGTGGTCTGGGAGTACTGAGTTTGAATACTAGAGGAGCTCCAGGCTGAGTTGCTGAATATCTGTGAATTATATGAATTATTATATTTGGTTTTATTTTAAAATATTTATTTATTTATACACACAAGAATTGGGGTACAGACCAGAGTTCCAGGGTGTGAGAGGATTCACCAGAGACAGAGTGGGGAGCAGAACAGGTGAATCTGCTTAAATACACTGCTGAGGGGAGTAGCTGGTGAGGCAGGAGAGGTTTGCCCTGTCATATGGGTCAGTTCCCCAGCTGGGGATGGAGCTCTTGCTGCAGAGGCTGCGCATTAACCCTTTGTGCCACCAGGGAGGCCCCTCTATGAAGTATTTTAAAGTGAATAGAATTTTGGAAATGATTTGGACCTTCTGTGCTAGAAAAGTGGGAACAAGGCTGGTGAGTTGGGGCACTAGAGGTCTTTACTGCCTGAGAAAATACAGATAATTCTACTGTAGGTACTTGTTCTTTCCCTTTTTAGTTTGGTAAGTATTTTAAGGACAAAGACAGTGATTGATGCATCATCCTGTCTTTCACTTTATGTAGCCCAGGGGCATTAGATCTCGTAGTTATTCAATAAATGGGTACATTTCCAATAATTTAGTTTCAGATGATATTTGAATCAACCGTTTTCAGAGATGTGAGTATTTTCTCCATCACTAATAAGATATTGCATTTTAGGTGAAAAATACTTCTTGTTCATTTTGGTTTTAGAGATTAATGGTTCTGATCCTGTATGAGAGCCTCTTTATCAGCACAAGGCTTTTGTTACTTTTCTAACTTGAAATAAATTACCTGAAATTTCAATTTGTCTTGAATTCTCCTGTGTTCTGTGGAGGTCATGTTCTGTCACCCTTGAACAGCAGCAGCTTTGACAGAACCTGTCTCAATAAGAAAGGATGAAGCAGACAGTTAGATATGTTCTTAGCTCAACCCTGAGGTTTGGGGTACTGATCACCCCATCCCACAGGGAGAAAAGGTGGTCTCATTTTCCTGAACCTTTATAAAGCGAGAGTCCTGCTTAATTCTACTCCACTATTTATACAGGAGTAATACCAAGAAAAGTGAATGTAGACATTTATAATACAAGGCATATGTAGCAGGACTCTCAATTAGAAAACATTTATTAACTCTTTGACAGAGAAATATACCCAAATCATCTAGGTTTTTTTGTTTTTTGTTTTTTTTGGTCACTGGAAATGAACCAATTTAGTACATAATTTCAGAAAATGACTGTATGGGTAATCAGGTAAATCAGTCTCATTTACAGATAACTATGTTTCAAGATATTTCTCAAATTATATGTGAAAAATAGTTTGACATATGAATAACTAACTAAAAAGATAACCTACTGTATTATGTTATGTACTTACATATTTTTCTGTACATAATGATGTTTTTGATGTCTTAAAAAAAAAGCTTTTGACTTGGGAGAGGCTGCCTAGCTGTTGGGCTAGTCAATTCTTTTTGAGACTGTGAAGGGTGCAACCAGGAAAATACCTTTGATATGCAAACTACCTAGTCCAGGGCCACACCTCCTCTGGATGATCTATTCACCCCAAGAGGCAATATTCCTCTGGATGAATTGCCTAGGGGCTAGATACCAGGCAATTAACAGCTACCCTGTAGTTTAGAGCACACTAAAATTTTTCTAACTAGCCTATCTTCAACTGTCACATGGCAGAATGAGGTGTGCCTCAGGACCCCAAACCTGCCCACTCTAAATGGGTTCTGCTACCCATTTAGATCAAGACAAATTATTCTCTACCCACCAAACCAAGACAAATATACTCTAGTGCGTAAGACCTTCTACAGAAAAGAGCTTTAATAAAATGAGTGTGCAACAGAAAGCAGAGCAATAGAAAGAACAGAGTTTCCAAATCAAGCACCCAAAGATATCCATCCCCATGTGGGTAAATGCCCAGCCTAACATGATTGGACCAAAGCAAGGCTACTGAAGCCAGAAACTCTGCTACAAGTCTAAGGCACTTTCTGGTGGGAAACCCTAGGAAAGGGGCAGACAGGCCAGGCAAACTTTGCAAGTAAAAGAACAAAATCAAAACACAAGTTAAGATGAAGGCAGTCTTGGTCAGTCTCCCCACAGGACTCTCACCCATGTCACTGCTTCTTTCAAGCATCTCCTTCCATGTTCCTCAGTCCCTGGTGCAAGTCCAAGGCTGAGAAGCAAGTGCAGCTTCTTAATAGGTCTCTAGTCCATGTGCCTTCTCCCAACCTTCTTGATCTTCCTTCCTTCCTTCTCCCCATCTCCTCCAGATTCTTCTCCTCCCTGTCCAGCTCCACCTTTCCTTGGGTGGGGCAGGGACCCTCCAGACTTGTCTTTCTATGGATATTACATTGTTACAAAATATTGACCCTATTCGGCCTTGCCTCTCTCCTGAAACTCCCCACCCCAACCCTCCCAGGTTCTAGTCTATAAACTTTACCTAAATTTTGTCTTCCCCCTGGGACCCTGCAAAGGTTTGCCCTGCTTCAGACCTCTTGGACCTGTGAACATAACAAGCTTTATTTTCCTTAAGCCCTCCTCTGTCTCCTTTTGTGGCCATACTGGCTTCCCATTTCATAAAAAAAAAATACAAAACACCTGACAAATGGCAAAGTTTAAGGCAGAATACAAAAGAGCTGTGATTATGTAATGGTTTTTAAATTATAATTCTTTGGGGAAAGTAGTTGCTGTTGCTCTTTCAGATTGAAGCATATATTCTAGTAAAGATTAAGTTACATGACTTGATCTCAACAAATATTAAGGGATTTTGAGGCCTTGGGTTCCCAGTTGCTCTTTGCTAAATTCTATCCAGTAACTGTAGACACATGCAATTTTTTTTATATTGTACCCCTCAAATGCCTCCTAGCTTCTAATCACTGCCCCCAGTACTACAAGTTTCATTTGGAGCTGATTATTCTTTCATTTTACTTCTATGTGCCTTGACGTTTTGTATGCTACCTACATTGAATAAACAGTATGGGGAAGTAGAGAGCATGTGTTTTGAAGTCAATACCCTTGAGTCTGAATACTAATTTACTATCTATTCATTCATTTATTAATTCACATAGTCAAAAGTACAGTGATTCATATACTGGCTCTGTGACATATTCTGTGGATTATGGAAAAGTTTCTTTACTTTCAGGAGAAAGTATTTTCTCATCTGTATACTAATTACAGTTCACATTTGAGTGTTTGCTATGAGCCAGATGTTGCTTAGGTATAAGTTCATTCTTTACTCAACTATGTTAATGCAGTTACTATTTTTACCTCTACTTCTAGATGAAAAAAGTGAGACTTATGGAAGTTAAATAATTCATTTCACCAAGGTCACTAAGCTAATAAGTGGGCTTAAATTAGAATCCAGATCTATTTCTTCTAACATAGAATTTGGGTGATGAGTGCCTAGTAAGACTTCATGAAGGTAGAAAGGACTGAGAAAACTGAGGACACCAGGGACCTCTGCAGATCCAGCCCAAGACTGACCAACTGTGGGCTCGAGAGTTGGAAATTTAAACAACTTAAAAATGTTAAGTTTTCCAAGCCAGAAGGCAACAGAAAAATATCGGATGGCTTGACTTTTAGGAGGAATGTGAAAGAACAACAGCCACAACAAAAAAATAAAAAAGAAGAAAACAAAACAAAAAAACAAGAGAAAGCTCAAGGAAATGGGCAATCACAACCCAAAACAAAAATAACAAACAAAAACTCAACAAGATCAAAAGATCAAAGATAAACCCAAGGGATCATGGGGTGGGTGGAGGGAGGAGAGGGCAAAGACCGGGATGAGGGCAGAAAGAGCACAAGGGACTGAGGTGATGGTGCACGGGTGAAATGGTGGTGGGAAACCCCTGGGGACTACAAATGATGTCAAATACAATTAAATCTAATAAAAAAAATTAAGTTTTCATCTCCTCAGTCGAACTGGAGCAACAAAGATAACTCTCCTTTTGAGTTGTGGAAATTAATATATTAAAGGAATTAATATACATAAAAATATTTAGCACGGTACCTGGCATGTAGTGGGCAGGATGTTTGGCTAGATATAATTGATTCTGGTACATCCTGTTGCATATGATTTTCCCAACTAGATTGCAAGCCTCTTTAAGGTAAGACATCTTTTTATAGATTTCTTAGGAAATGTGTAGTGCCTGATATAATGCCTAGCAATACAATAGTCAGTAAATAAATGTTTATTTCAATCTCTTTTCATGCAGCTCAGGAGTTCTCTGGTTTCTGGAATTGTGAGTATCTCAAGATTCTCAAGTATAAGAAGCATTGAAAGCTCTTTTCTTACAGTTTAACCTGTTCCACTTAACCCCTTCTTTCTCCCATCCACTGCCAACCTTATGGTTTTGCTGACATTTGTTTCTGAAATTTTCTGTTCACCCTAATTTCAAGAATATAAAGTATCCTGTGTAATTCCTCCCTGACACAAATAAACAGACAATTCAATATCCTTGTACACTTCTTCTCTTAACCTTGAAAAAGCATTTCAACACAAGCTCCATCATCAGTGAAACCCGTATTATTTAATAAGGTTAAGACATTTTTCAAGTTAAAAAAAAAAAGTGCTTTGTTTTTATTCATTTTTGCTGAGAGTACAAGTGGCTCTTCTGTTTTATATTTTTCATCTTAGCATTGTATTCTATGAACTCAAATGATTTTCCTTCATTGGATTCATGTCAAGTATGAGATATAAGGGTAATCTCAATGAGCTGAATTGGAGAATCAAGGGGGATTACTTGCATTGTTTGTGGTGGGTTGACTACTTTTCCATGCTGTCTTGTTCTCCATTTTATGGTGCTCATTTTAACTTTTAAAATATGTATCCAGCTCAAATTATTTAAAATATGAAAGAAATGCATGCATGGTACATAATGGGACTTACCAATTATTATTTACCTTTTAATAATTATTTTGTTATTTACCTTTTTCTTTCCCGAAACTCCTATTCAATATAGGACTTTGCCACCAGCTTTCCATTATACATGAATGCCACAGTCCTAGTGCTAGATAACTTTACAAAAATATGTTTCTAATCAGAAGTTGAGACAGGAAGAGTATTGCTGGAAAAAAGAAAAGAAAATTAGAGCACTGTCATGCTCATAGGTCTGTACAAACATCTCTAAAATAGCTACAGATTACTACAACTTTGGGTATACTACTGAATTGCTTTATGTGGCAGTGTTACATACCAAATAATTTTGGAGTAATATCTGTTAAAGCGAAGCAAAGGGAAATTGTGGATGATTATCACATTTTTATATTTTTATAATAAATGCTAACCACGTTCCTTATAGAGCTATTGTCCAATGTATTTTGAATAAGTGGTTATTACTTTATTAGCTAACCTTAGCTTTTTGGTTAATAAATTCAAATGACTTACCAGAGGAGAGTTATTTAAAAATACAACAGTGAAGATGGGGTAAATTAATTTAGTGACATGATAGCCAAAGATAAAAGTTTTTTTAATCAGATGGCATAAAATAATGACCAAGTGGTCATTTAATAATTAGTTTAAATTTTACTGCCAATAATCAAGTGTTTAAAGTTTCTTTTGAGTAAATGCAGAGTTTGACAGTCCCATTCAATTCTTGATAGCGACTTTTTTCCTGGACATTTTGCAAAGGAGTTTATATACATAAAACAAAGAAATTGAATACTTGTGAATGAGAGACTATAACTTTACAACGATTTGATATGAAATGGATTTCTTAGAGTGTGTTTACTTACAGATATAAAACTGTGAAAAAATCTTTGAAATTCACACAAAAATGGTCTGAAACAATTTAATACAATAGGCATATGCAAATATCTTGAAGTTACAATAGATCAAGTGTCAAAATATGCCAAAAACATTACATGAGCACATTTCATCCCTGCTAACATTTTAAACAATGAAAAATATTTCTTATAGCTCTGTCAGAAGTTTTCTTGAATCTTGACCTAATTTGTTGAACTGATTTAAGAATTTAAAACTTGCTATTTTCATCTCTGGCTACTATAATTTATCATTTAACTCTCTACAAGAATAAGGACAGAAAACAAAAATAGCTCTTACATATCAACATTTAAATGAAAACAGCCTCTATATCATGCAGAGTGGAGTATTTGCTAATCAAATGTTCACTGTGGCAATGCTTACAGATCTGTAAAAGAGAGTATCTGACCAAGTGTTAGTGCTTTGCAGGAAAAGAGATGTTATTTGCTTTAGATATAAAGTCATTTCTTTTTAAAAATTAGCTTATTTAATGCATGGGAGATTGCCATATTCCTTCATTTAATGTTGCATCCTCTATAATGATTTCTGATTACCAAAATGCATAGTACAAATGCTAATCAGGACCCTTTCACAAGTGCGGATGCTGAGTGCCTCCTACGAGTTTAATCACAGTGTGTGATTCACACAGTAATGGGTCATAATTGCCCCCCACCAAGTTGTCTTGAGGGTCTCTGCTTCATTTTATTACCACTGGACCTTATCAACCACTGAAATCTACCGTAGTTGCCTTGAAGGTTGCAACCAACCCCTACATGCATAATTATTCTCAAATGAGGATACTCAAGAAAGGTGAAGGACGACATTTGTTCTCTAGTTTTACAATAGATTAAAAATGAATAGCAGTATTTATATACTTCCTATTACCTTTTTTTTCTTACCTGGAGAGACAGCCTGATTATCATCCAGGTAATTAAATTAAATCGATTAAGTCAATAGCTTATGTATAGACGCATTAGGAAGCTTTTTATCTCTGTTAGCTTAAGACATCTTAGGGTTTGTTTTGTCTTTAATACCTGTGGAGATACACATACAAATCATCACTTTAAAGAATAACAGCCCTCATAATTTCCTTTTTTAAAAAAAGATTTATTTACTGTATATAAGAACTTGGATACAGGTCAGATGCATGGGGGAAGGGGAGAGGTGAGAGGATTCACCAGAGACAGCATGGAGAACTGAAATACACTGCAGGGGGGGGGGGGTAGGGGGTGGCAGTGGGCGAGACAGGAGAGGTCTGCTGTGCCATGTGGGTCACCTCCCTGGCCAGGATGGAACTTGTGCAGTAATGGTTATGGATGCTGTGCTTAACCCCTTGTGCCACCAGTGATGCCCCATAATTTCTTTTCTTAAATTCAGCTTGGAAGATTCCAAACTTTGTAACTCACAGTTGTACAGCATTAGGAGTGAGCTGGCCAGCAGTGAGCCATGGGGTGACTGTGCTGCTTAGGTAATAGTATTTCATTGTCTCCTTCCCCTTTGAGTAATGATGTGTCATTTACACTCACACACACTCCAGTGTATTGATGAGTTAGGTTCTTTTAACTAACCAAGTTATTTGTGTTCCATAATTAGAAAAATCAGGCAATATGTAATATTTATTTTAAAAATTTATTTATTTACCCTTGGTTTATAACACCATATGTGATTCAGAAATATCAGACCACATCACTTCAGAGTTTGTTACCACATCACATCTACTATCAAGGCACTCAGTTCTTCACTACTTATGAGTATTTATTGAGCATCTACTAAGTGCCCATCATTGTCTAAATTGCTGATAAAACAGCAAAGAATAGAAAAAGTCCTACTTTTAAGCATTTTATAAGCTAGTAAGGGTGGAGATGACACAAAAGAGGAATTTAAATTCATAATAGCATATAAGTTTGAACAAGATTTGATGGGAAAGGTGAGAGGAGCACATAGAGGATTGAAGTTGGAATGAGTGAATTATGGAGACAGAAAGAAATGTGAATTCAAAACAATCACCTGCTTAAAAAAAAAATTAATTCAAACTCACTCTACATTTTTTTCCTTATAGGAAACTTAGGTAGGTTTTAGGACTTCGATTTTTTTTAATTGACAAGATTTTAAATTTTCAACAGTGTTACTAGCAGTGTCTCTAAAGGTTAAACAAAAACTTATATAATTCAACAAATCTACAATTAAGTATATCCCCAAAGGAAATAAAAACAGATACTCAAAATACATTTATAGATATGTTCGTATAAGCTCTGTTCACAATAGCCAAAAGAAAGAAACAAAATTCCTATTAATGAAGGAATAGATAAATACATTGTGGTATATACATTCAATGGAGATTATTCAGCTATGAATGAATACTGATACATACTATAATGTGAACAAATCTTAATAAACATGCTAAGTAAATGAAACAAGGCAAACAAGTTAGATATTGTTTGTTTTTATTTATACAATATCCATAACAGATATATCTATAGTGATAGATTGGTAATTGTCAGAAGACGGGCTTTGTGGGGAAGAAAAATGGGAATAACTGATTAATGAATATAGATTTCCTTTGGAGTGAGAACATTATTTTGGAACTAGATATAGATGGTGGCTGTACAACATTGCAAGTGTTCTAAATGCCACTGAATTGCTCACTTAAAAAAAGAACTAACAATTAGCTGTATGCTATATGAATTTTGCTTTAATAATTTAAAAAAGAGTATTACACTGTGTCATCCTTAGGCTAAGTTAAACATTTTAATATGGATGATGTGTGGTACTCTTATTCATTTATTTAACATATATTCATTGTCTGTGTATCATTTACATTTAACTTATATTTATTGTGTACCATTTGCCAACCATTGTGTCACCAAACATACTTAGCTGACATCTTTGAGGCTCAGTGTCTATGAGAGATATAGGCAACAAGTATTTTATATAGACCATAGAAGATTTCCTTCTTGGAATTGTCATCTTAACACTTTGTATGTTAAGTATGCTTTGTAATTATCTTCTTTTTCCTCTTTGGTTGTAATGTGCAATGGATGTTTCCTCAAGCATCAATTTTTAAAGGTGGCTATCTCAATCACTTCTTAAATTTTATCAAGGAATTCACCAAGTGAGCAAACAAAATGGTTATTTGGGTCGCTAAGGATGTAGCTACACAGCACTAGCATTTACAGATATAAATTCCAACCTTTATTCTAGTAAAATCTATAGCACTTTATTTTTCATAAATATCACTACATTTTTCATAGAACTTGTTCTGCAAGTTCTATAGTCAAGATAGGGAACTACATTCTTGTACTCTAGAACCCTAGTGTACATTAACGTTCCATACTGCCTAAAAAGCTATACAGAATTACATTTGTTTGACTTTATTTAATCCAAGATTTTTAAAAAGTTATTTAACCATAAGGTTTCTTTTGTTTTTGCACAAAGTAATTGTTATCTGAGAGATTTAGTATTATACAGGTTACATATTGTGAACTACAGTTTCAGAACTCTAAGCTCTTTCATGAATTAACTCTTCCATGATGACCAAGTAACTTACTGAGCAGGGATCATGGAGTAGACTCACGGGCTCGTACACTGAGTTAGCTTCATTTTTCAATGTTGGCCCTACCACTTCTGAGATTACCTTATCAATTATTTGGTGTAATTATTTGTCTCTTTCTCTAGAGCATGAGTACTATGAATATAAAGACTTGCTATATTTTGGTGACATACCAAAGTTTGTATAACAATGTTTGGTACCTAATAAGTAATAACTATATTTTTGTAGAGTAAATGAATAGAACAGGTGCTAAAATGCGTGTTGATTTATTGGGTGAATTTTAATACATGAATAGTATGTGTTTGTTGTGCTAAGAGGAAATACAAACATTATATTGCAATCAGAATGGTTTAGTGGGATTCTAGAAAGAGAAATTTTACCCATCATTTGGTCTATAACTTTTTCTTCTTGACTTTTAATTTTTAATACATAATATTACTGTTAATAAAAACAAAAGAATGTGCACTACCAAGAATGTTTCGGACAGTAAATGAAACACAATTAGATTTATGATATGTCCATTAAACTCTATAACGACAAAGTTGGAGAGAACCTGGCTATACTAATATTTTATCCAACATGATGTGGTGAAAACAATCATGACTAAGTGCAAGATGATCAAAATCCAGGTCTCATTCTGCCATTAAGCAGCTAGGAAAATCATCATCTAACTCACTTTACTGGACTTTTCTTTGGTTCTCTATAAAATGAGAGGACTATATTAGGTACTTTCTATATTCAACTTCTCACGATTCCTACAATTCTAGATTAATTATTTTTCTCCTTTCTAAATCAGTGTCTCTAACTGCTTACTTTCATGAAACTGTTTTGAATTTTCTTTCTCTGTGGCTACATTTTGAGGTCGCTTGGGAACTGACTTCAATAGGCCATTATCTGGGTTCACTGGGTCCTTGTTGTTATTCTGAGGTCAGCATTTGCCCACTCATTTGCCATCCATCACCAGTCTCCAGACCTCCAAACAAAACCCATCGAATACATCATCACTTTCCAGGGTCAGGATGAGGGTCAAACATCCCTAAAAGCATCTTTCCCACAACTAGCACTTCGTGTGCACAGTGTCATCACTCAAAGTCCCAAATCAACTAAGTCCTGGGGGATCTACTCATGAAATCAGTCACATTGTCAGTTCCCTTATTCCATTCCTGCCCATTCACTTTATGGAGAGGGTTTGTATGATGCATATTAAGCCAGTTCTCCTCTTCCCTCTGCTCAGTGGTGAGTCAGTCTTGTCTCCCCCTGAGAGCCTCAGTTCTGCTCCATTTCGCTTCATGAATCTCCAGGATCATTAAACCAGAGATATCAGGTCTCCATGATCCTTTTTAAAAGATTTTATTTATTTATGCATACAAGAGCTGGGGTACAGGCCAAAGAAGTGTGTGTGTGTGTGTGTGTGTGTGTGTGAGAGAGAGAGAGAGAGAGAGAGAGAGAGAGAGAGAGAGAAAGGATTCACCAGAGACAGAATGGAGAGCAGAACAGGCAGATCTACTGAAATACACTGCTGAGGAAAGTAGTGGATGAGGCAGGAGAAGTCTGCTGCGCCATGTGGGTCCCCTCCCGGGCTGGGGATCAAACTCATGCTGCGGTGGCTGCGGCAGCCCTATAGTGTGGCACTCAACCCCTTGAGCCACCAAGGAGGCCATCTCCGTGATCATTTTGTGCTTTTCTTTCATGGGACTCTTCCAGGCTCAGTCCATTGAGGTTCATCCACAACTTCAGATGTGACTTCTTTTTGGACCAGCATCCAAGTGGGAGGGGAGGAGGGCAGCGTGGGATGGGAGAAACAGCTGGAATGGATATTTTGAAGTTTTATTCTTTATGTTGTCACTCAATTGAAAAGGCCCTTGAGACAAAATGACTTCAGTGGTTTCTATTGGGGAAGTTTCATGAATTCAGTTATTGATGCTATGTTAAGTCAAATGTTAATGTGGAATCAGGATGTTAAAGTGAGAACTATTACAAATATATCAGGGGAAAAACATGGTGCAGTAGAACCTCCTTTAAAATAGCATGCTTCTTGTTAAATACTAAACATTAGCACCATTTTGTTGCTTCTGAACATTAATTCGAAGGCCAAAAATTTTCAGATTCCCAAAATGGTTTTTCAGAGTTCTTAAAAACATTATCATAAAACTTCCATGTATTCTAAAGGAATTAAACAGAAGTTCTTAGAGATATACTGCCAAGGTCATTTGGAGATTATTCCCTGAGCTGCTTTGTTTGGAAAAAAAAAAATTGTAATGTGAATTGTAATTACTTAGAACACTGTAGAATAAGGCTACAGTAAATTCCTTCACAGTTGAACTAAACTGTTTAACACATGGAATGTCTAATTGACAATTCTGTACCAAAGTGTAAATTTGTCAAGGAAGGATACACAACAAGTTTTTTTTAACATCTCAGTGAGTGCTGTTGTGATTTAGATCTATTACTTCTGAATATTGCATGAAGCTGACAAGCACTTGTCATTTAAAGACCACATGGAGGCATTTAGTTTTCCATTTAGACATAATAACACATTATGCAAATAAGCTTGCAAAGGAAAGCTGGAGGCTGACATGAAATAAACTGTCAAACACAAGTTGCTAATAAATGAACATTTCTTTATAGATTGTCTTAATTTGGGGAGTTGAAAAATACATTTGGTTTTAGTGAATCAGGGACCTTACTCTCGTGGTACTTAGCAGAGGATGCAATTTTTGTTTTGATGACAACATTCTTTCCTTCCAATTATGACAAGAGGTTTTGGTTAAGGAAAACTCCCCAGATTTAAATTTTATAAAATAAAATTTGTAAGTATATTTTGTTTTATGATATAGAGATACAGCAGTTTGATTTATTCTCATGTGAATATTCATTCTTCAAGTTTGTGCTGTCTGGAATAAATCTAATACTTGCAATTTGACCTAGAAAACAGGTTATTGGAAATCAGGAGAATTCTGGTATTTGTGACTTTGATTAGACAGGTTTTCTCCCGGATGCACTTTTAAAAATGGATAATCCTGGAAACCTTATTAAAAGCGCATATTCTCAGCCCCAACTAAGACTCACCTAATCAGAATTTCTGAGAATGAGGTCTATGAATTTGCATTTTTAAAAAGCAGCCCAGTTATTCTCATGTTTAGTAGATTTTGAGAATCTCTGGACTAGATAATCCCTGAAAGTCCATGACAAGTACAATTTCAAGATTGCTAAAGTTGGAGATTTATATTTTAAATCAAGTGTGGCATGAAGTTATGTCTTGAGTCATTCAGAGTGAGCCTGGCTCAAGATACAGTGTTTGTAACTCAGTGAGGCTTTGTTCTTTGGCCTTCTGAAGCAGTTACTCCAGCGACATTTCATGATGAATACAATGGGAAAGAACTATTCCACAGGAACAATGGCCCATAGGGGCAGACCTTGTGGGGGATGGGCTATTAGAACTAGTGCATGTGACTGAAAAAGGGGACAGTGTAAATCTAGGGGACAGAGGCGTTGTTATTTAGCTTCCCCTATCCATCTGGAGTCTGTTCAAATATGTTCTTAAAGGCTTTGGTTATTTGTTTTCATAAAACTTAGCATATAGCAAAAGTCTCCTCTATCCTCTTTCGGATCTTTTCTACTACTCATGAACCATCAGGACCAAGATAACTTTTCTGTTCTCTATTTTATTGCACTGTTGGCTGTTTGAGCTATGAGGTCAGATCTCAGCGGATTAATTTCTGCAAACTTTAACTTGACTTTTGATTTGCCCAAACTTGAAAAAATGCTCCCATACTGGCAGCCTCTCAATGGTATTCTCCTAATCTGTTTGCAATGCTGAAGTACATTTGTTGCTCCTTCCAATCTCAACCTTCTGTCTATGTTAGTTCTCCAATCTACATACTGACAAAGTACCACTCCTTGATCAGACATGGGTCAGGCTCCTCTAAGCTTCTTTTGGACTAGGTCTTCACAGTGGCCCTGTCCTTGGTGGCTCTGCATAGCCTAACTGTAGCAGGAATCCTTCTGAGTCAGTGAATCCAGAATTTCCTACCCTGACCCTGGATGTTATCTGATCATATTCCTCACCCCAAGGATGTGATCACCCTCTCTTCAGTAAAGAATCCTTTTAAAGGCCTCCCTAGTGGCACAATGGGTTAAGCAACACACTATGAAGCAAACTGCAACAGTACAGAGTTCGATTCCTGCTGCTGGCTGGGGAGGTGACCCACATGGCGCAGCAGACCTCTCCTGTCTTGCCTGCTGCTCCCCTCAGCAGTGTATTTCAGTTAATCTGCCTGTTCTGTTCCCCACTCTGTCTCTGGTGGATCCTCTCACTCCCCACACCTCTGGCCTGTACCCCAGCTCTTGTATGTATAACTAAATACATCTTTAAAAAAAATCCTGGTAAGTCTGTTCAGCAAGAACCCCTTCTGCCCATGAGGTCACCTGTTAGTAATTTTCCATTCACTGATTCCTCATTCACTTGGTGTACCCCTTAACCATTTTTTTGCTGTGTTTGGAGTAGGGTTGAACCCCATGTCTTTTCCTAATTGTCAGAGTGTTGACACCTATTGCCATAGTCCTGGATAAATTTAAGTTTCCTAATTTTAACAAGTGTCAGAGTAATTTTTCTGTAACAACATACATATAGGCACAAAATTCCTATAAATAGAAAATGGTTACCGTCATCACTTTGTTTGATAAACAATGAGAATGAGACCCACAGAAGTCAAGTAATTATTTAAAGGTATTTGCTAGTTATTACACTGTAAAGCTAATTCCTTTTTCTGCTATAGTGAATCAAGTCAGAAAAGTTGCTAACTTTCACAGCTCCATCCATGGACTGTACTTGAAAACTGTGAATGTTCTGGTCATCCTGTTCTGTTTAATAGGTTGGGAGAAAAAAACAGCCATTTATCAAACTTATGAAGCTCAAAGTATATAGTTAGGAAGAATTTCCAAAGAAGGTTTATATATCTTCAATATATAAAATAGTATCCTGAAGCCAGAATTCTTCCATTAAAATTCTCTCTACTCCTTCCCCTTTGACAGTATTGTTCTTTAGCAGAACTTACCCAATAAAAGGCCTGAAGAGTAAACACATGGCAAGCAATTGTGATCACTCTTACTTGCCTGGCCAAAAGCTTATTAGATTATATTGATTCACCAGCTCCTTCCTTGCAGAAATAGCCTAATTAAATGCTTAGTATTGCCTTTGAAGATGAGTTCAGCTCAATAGTTATTTTGGGGTCTAATTTTAGAAGCCCTCCTTTTTATGATTATATTTTTGGTAATGAGAATTAAATGTTGATGTCTTATATTGTCATCCTTTCCATTCTTTAACATATTTGCTGAAGCAAAAAATGTTGGAAGTCCAAGTTTAAATTGGTTCCAATCACAGAATTTTTTTTACCTTGAGTGGAAAGATTATTCTCTTGTTTATGGGGGATCATATTTGACAACTATAGCTTTATTTCTTTCTTCAAAATATTATTTGAGACATATTTCTATCTTTCAGGCATTGGTATAGGCATTTCCTACATTTAGGATCTTAACACCTTTTGGAATTCTTTTTGGGAATAAAGTTGTAGGAATTTTAGTCTTCCCAATTTTAGGAATTGGCATTTTGCCTTTATAATAGAAAAAGTCTTTAAAATGTTTTGACTATTGTAAAGCCACACAGACTAACTCATGGAGCTAACTTTGATGGTGTAAAAGGTAGACTGGGTATCAGGAGGGAAAGGATGGGTTTGAGTAGTTGTGTCACTTCCTCTTTTCCTTCCTTTTTAGGGATAACTGAACTCATTCTAGTGGCAGCAAAGGGTTTGCAAGTCTAAAGGCACAGTCTGTCTTCAAGCTAAGGTAGTCTAAAATTTCATTTTCCTCTGATAGATTGTCCAAGAGTAACTATGTGAACATTGTTTTGAAAGTAGACAAAACATACCCAGTTCTGGTCTTGTGGTTAAAAGAAAGCCTTTGGGAGCCTCTGGTTCATGATCACTCTTTATATTACATCGTCCATTTGAGAAGTCTTTGCTAGGAGTATTCATTCTACTTGTTTCCTTTCCCAGGGACGAGGTGATTTCTAAAAAATCTAGTAGGAGGTAGTTGTCAGAAATGTAACTACACTTGTATGACTGAAAAACAGAAAAGTTTGATTTTACTCTTTTTTTCTTTTATTGGTTCTGTGAAATTAGGGGCATCATCAACACTCCAGGGCATTTGAAAACAAATTTCCTTTTTGGAAGCTTTGATGGCTATCAAATAGGCTGCGGATTTGCCATGCTTCATAGAACTGAAGGAGACATGTGTCTGATGGTCTTGCTAGACATTTATACTTGGTGCGATGCTGCCTCCATTTTCAGTTCAAAGCAAGCATTGTCTCCTGGGTTTTCACTGAGCTTCTACTGCTGCTTCTCATTTATTTTGAGATAACAGTTCACTTCAAACTAGATAATCTTCTAATCAGAAAAAAAGCCTGCTTCCTTTCCTTCATAAAACAACCTTTTCTTTGAAGACACAGTTCAGTAAATCCAATAAATTTTGAGGCAGCATGACTTTTCATTGGTTGAGTACTATGTTAAAATATGAAAAAGTCCTTTTGCAACATTTTTGGTACAAGACTTTCTGTTGATAAGTTTAAAAACATCTATTCTCTCTTTCTTCCTTTCCCCCTCTTTAATTTATAGAGATATATATCTTTATGTACACACATATATGTATATCTCTATATACACACACATGTGTGTGTTTCTGTCTCTTAGTTCTAAAACATTACTGTTATATAGAGTAATTTTAGCTTCTGAGCTGTTTATGTGGAACAGCATAAGACAAAGTAAAACAACCAATACAGTTGGCTTGTTAATGAAAGGTTGAAAAGAATTGAAAGGTGACTAAAAATACTGTTGATTAAATATAAGACACAGAGAAATTCATCTCAGAAATTTTTTTTAAAATAGTGAGATTGACTTTAAAAGTGCAGGTTGAAGTCACATTTCAGAAGATGACTTAGTCAGCAATAGCTAGCAAATGATTTCTGTTGGTGGTGGTTTTGGAATCTCGTTCAGGGGTTGCTGTCTGTAAACTGGTGATTTTTTAAGGTAAGCAAATAAAGTTAATTCAAAACCATCCTGGGTTTGACTGGGAGAAATAAAATCAGACCCAAAACCAACTGTTTACTTTCTCCATCAGAAGTGTGAAAATGAAACTTGTCTAAAATGTTGTTTTGAAATTCACAATTCTTGGATTCTTCCCAAAATGTCCTGTAAATTTGAATGCCTTAGAATATATTTATAAAATGTATGCAAAATTCTTGACAACATGTAATTGCAAATCCCCAACCATGCCTAATAATGATCTAATGAATACTACTAGAAATATAATATTTAAGTTTGAACTTACACAAATGCTTTGTAGATGTCTAGCTGATAAAAATAAGAATACCAGCAAATATCCAATTAGAGTTTCAGTTTTAGAGTGTTTTTTCATTCATCTAAGGATTCTTATGATGTGATTCCTATGAGTCCTATGACATAGAGAGGGCAGTTTATATAATCTCCACTGCAAAGACAGGGTAAATAATCACTAAGATTTATTGGAAGTCAACAAATTTTGCATAGTATGTCGTATAGTAACTCATTTATTGCTCTCCCATGCCCTATAAAATGGATGCTATTGTGCCATTTTGCAGATGAAGAAATTAATGCAAAGGGAGACTGAACATCTTTCCCAAGGTAACAGGGCCAAAAGTATTAGGGCTGGGATTCAAGCTGAAAGAGGCTCAGTTGGAGGCTTAGAGTACATAGTCCACAGTTTCCTCATCGAGTTGTCTGTTGTTGGGCTGTTAGATTGCTTCCATAACTTGGCGACTACAGATGGATAATGCTTTTCTAAACATAGAAGTGCATAAAACTTTTCATATTAGTGTTTTCATAGTCATTGGGCAAATACCTAGCAGTGGTGGGCCTCCCTGGTGGTGCAAAGTATTGAACACTGCACCATGGGGCTTCCACAGCCACTTCAGCGTGAGTTCGATCCCTGGCCAGGTAGAGAACCCACATAGCATGGCAGACCTCTCCTACCTTGCCTCAGCAAGTACTGCTCCCCTCAGCAGTGTACTTCAGTTAATCTGCCTGTTCTGCTCCCTGCTCTGTCTATGGTGAATTCTCTAACCTCCCACCCTGCACTCCACGCCTGTGCCTATATCCCAGCTCTTGTATGCATAAATAAATAAAATCTTTTTTTTTTTAAAAACACAAAGCCTAGCAGTGGTATTGTTTGATCATATGGTATTTCCATTTTTATTTTTTTAAGGTACCCCCATACTGTTTTCCATAAAGACTGCACCAAATTACATTTCCACCAACAGTGGATGAATGTTCCTTTTTCTTCACATCCCAGGCAGCATTTGTTGTTTCCATTTTTTTTAATACAGGCCATTCTCACAGAGGCGATGTGATAGTTTATTGTGGTTTTGATTATTTTCATTTCCCTTAAAGTGAAGCTGAACATCATTTCATCTGCCTGTAGGGCATCTGAATAACTTTGGAAAAGTATCTATTTAGATCTTTTGCCCTTTTTTGATTGGATTGTTTTATTGTTGTTGAACTGAATGAGTACTTTATATATTTTGGAAATTAAGCCCTTGTCTGATATGTGATGTGCAAGTATCTTCGCTGAGTTCATAGATTGCATTTCTAATTATTGTAGTGGTTTTCTTCTTGGCATAGAAACTTTTTAGTTTGATATAGTCCCATTTGTCCATTTTTGCTTTTGTTTCCCTTGTCATTGGGGCTGTATACTTAAATATCTCTCTGCCATTGATATCCAGGAGTATATCACTGATGTTTTCTTTCAGGTATAAAATCTTAGCTTTTAACCACTCTATTACAATGTTTACTTTAAACATTGATTCTTCCTTTTTGATTTGATGCCAGCACATTTCAGTAAATGTGTTTCACATTCTTGGCCGTAACAGATACATTGGCTTCTTCGTCTCATTACATTATTTTTAGCATCTGTTTCTATTTTGCATCCATAAAATATGTAGATTAATGGCTTTTGTTTGGGATATTGGGGAAAGGTTGAGGGAAATAGAGGCATGGCTTGAGGACTATATGATGCAAGGTGTACAGAAATGTATTAGACATGGAAGACATATTCAGAACAATACCAGCTGAACATCAGAACACCTTGCGATAGCAGGGAGGGGGTAGTGGGGAGCTGTCAGAAGAAAGGAGCCAGGACTGCATCATCTCAGAAAGGATCCACACCTGGACTTGATCTTGCCTCTAATCTGGTTGAAAACCGCAACAACATTCTCTCCAAACCTCACAAACTGTCCCTGGTCCTTCTTGGAAGCTTTTTATATTGTAGATATTTCCTGACAATTGCAAAGTAAAGTGATCAGGCTGGTGTCCTCTGGCTGGATAATGTACTTTTTAAAATTAATCTGTGGGTAGCATTATTGCGCTATCTGTAGCCATTTTAAATCTGTAGAAAATTTTTTTCCTTACTGTAACAAAGATAAAGATAAATCTTCCCTTGTAAGTTTCTTGCTATTAAATATATCTAGTTTGGGTTCATAATTCTGGTACGTTGAGCTCTTTTTTCAGTATGTATTTAGTAATCTATTAGCTAGTCCACCCAGATTTGTGTCATGTGTAACTTTGAAAAGTAGATATTAATAAACCTGGTGATTAAAAATGTAAAAGTTGAAACAGGTATGGCCACATGTGAAAATTTATATAGAAAGGACCTCTTTCTGGGAGAATACTGAATAATAACATCTATCAAATTTTTTAATGTGGTAGTTCAATCAACTCTTAATATTTCTGAAAATCCTATTTAGTAATATTTAAAGGTATGGGTTCAATTCTGATCCTGCTATTTTGGCTATGGACAAGTTATATAACATTTTTGAAACTTGGTTTCTTCCACTGAAAAATGGGAATAATGCCAACCTTAAAGATTATTGTAAAAATTGGGAATACACACACACACACACACACACACAGATTAGACCAGCATATACAATGTACCATTTGTTGCATAATTACTGTGCATTGGATATGTTCCCCTGGAATAGTATCTAATATACAGTAGTCAATGATAACTATTGTTATTGATATCATTATGAGAATATTGTGAGAGAATTTGATTATATATGTATTTCTGTACTATTTTAGTGCCTGATCAAAAAGAAATGAGGTCTATTTAGCTTGGTTAATTTTGATATGTTAATTTTGATATATGTATTTTGATTAACATTGATGGTATATTAATCCTTAAGTCTCTTAGTCTTGAAATAATCTAATACAGTTTTAATCTACTCATGTTTCTTAGTCTATAAAATCATGTTTTTGTACACAATGAAATAGAGTATAAACCTTACTTTTCAAATCCTAGTATTCAGTGTCCCCAGAATTACCTGTTGTTGTTGAGAATCCAGAACTAAATAAATAGTTGAGGGGTGTCTCATAACCATCCCAGACCGGGTAGGAGGTTCATCATCGGTTCAAGCAGTTTCTTTGTCTTCGCCGCCATCACGCTATCACTCACACTCCACCGCACCACACCACCACACAGGCGTCCCCAAGATGCTAGCTTTATACACCTCCTGTGTCAGCCCAGGTGCATCTACTTGCGCATGCTCACCCTGGAATGCTCGCAGCACTGCAGGTGTCCATCATCACAGTGGTGGGAGGGTGGAAAGACCTGATCAACCTTTACCCTACAAGGGGCTAATCTTTCATTCATGCCTTTACTTGTGAAAAGTCATCCTGGCAGCTGCATTAAATTTTATTTTAATTATTTATTTATTTTGGCAGCCACTTGTAAAGTCTGTTTCCCCATCAGGTTAAATGTCATGAGTTAGATAGTTTGAATGCTGGTACAAAGTCAAAAGGAAAAACCAAAAGAGTTTGTGGAGGGCATGAACATGAATTATAAGATATGTCTTGTGTTTTTCATTTGATAACTAGTTTTATACAATGTTATATTTTGTTGCAGATGAGAGGTTAAGGTGATATTAAAGATTTAGTTTGGATTCATTAAGATTTTATTAGTTTTGACTAAAAAGTAGATTACTAAAGGGTGTGAAATTCGATCTCCAGAGGAACTTTCAAAGGCTCTGAGACCTGAGAAAATTTTTCAGATTTGTTTATCAGTAGGATTCCTTGACCAACTTGTTATTTCTCTTTATATGCTTTCTAAAATAACATTAGTTCTAAGATGTCTAACAACCTCAGGAAAATATACCTCACTTTGTTATAGTATTCCCTGTAACATTTTATTGTCATTTTAGACTTCAGGGAAAAGGTTCTGCAATTTTAAATTTCAAAGCTGTGACATAGAAAATCATTGGCATTATTAACTTTCAAATCAATGAAGAGAGGAGAAGAGTGCTTTAACAAAAGAGCTAATGGTTGTTTTCTTGAACCTGTGGTTGGAATAATTAAACAGCATGGCCTTTTCATGTGAGACTGAAGTCAACCTGAGAACTTTTCATATAAGCTGTATAGAGGGTATCTTTGACAATTGTATTATAGATTTCAATTTTATTCTTCCTTTCTTATATAGGCATTCTTTATGGCAGGAATGATATGGTTTTTATTATTTACCATTTAGTTAGTGAAAGGTCATACAACCCCTCACCCAAACTCTTCACCCAGGCCTGCAGGGTAGCAGTTTGGAGAAGCCAGCAGTAACCAAGATAAGATGACTACAGCAAGTCTCTCTTGATGTGAAACAGGATGACATGTAAGTCATGTAGCTCAATCTCAGTGGAATGAGGCCCGGGAACCTGAATGCAACCTGGGGGCTTCAATATGGATCCCCACCAACGGACAACTTCTCACCACAAACTTTCCCACCAGAAGGAACTTCAAAATTTTCCCCTCCAAAGTACCCCGCTTATAAAAACCCTGCAGCCTGTAACCTGGGTGCGACTTCCCCAGCCCCTACTCTGGGGATCAGAGAATCTCACCCAGCAGCTCAATAAAAGTTCCTGCTGGTCAGAAACATGATCTGGGTCTTTCTTTCTCTCTCTTTCTATCTCTTTCTCTCCCTTGCTCTCCCGTCGAACTGCGCTGAAACCTTTCAGTTAGTACTGGCAAGGGACTTGGTTCTGCATTGAACAATCCCTTGTATGAATAATCCCTTCCCGGTGGGCATAGGATAAAAATAAGGTAAACAAAATGCCAGTATTAAGAGATAATTATCCATGACACGAGGCAAAGGTAGAACAAGCGCTCTGCTCTTTCAGAAGTTATTGTACTGAACAAAAATGAATGCCTGAGTGCCCACACTCCAGTGCTGTCATCTTGAATGCTTGTAAAACACCCCCTCCCCTCCCCAAATCTCAGTTAAAAAACACAGCTGAATTGAGCACAAAGAGAGAAAGCCATGGACTCGTGGTGGATGTTTCTGTGCCTTCAATGAAGCTTTATCTCAGTAATATGATGATTTAAAAGCAGATGTGATTTTCCTAACATTGCTACAGTTTTGACCACCTAGCTGTTTTGCTCCTTTGTGATTTTGAATGAATTATTGATAAGGAATACTTCAAAGGTGTGCAAAAAATTCTCTTACACTTAACATTTACAAAACAATGATGTTGATGGAGGGAAAAAGAAAGTCCCTGTCAATATTTTTTTCTGAGACTAAACAATAACAAAGTGCCTTCAGGATTCATTTTAATGAGAAATACTAGGTGGCTCCATGGAAGTCTCGAGACAGGCAGTGCACACTAGGAAATTAATTACAACTTGGCAGCCAGGCAAATGTATGCGGCTTATGGTTGCATTGTAAGAAAATAAATATTCTTTTAATCGGCAATGCTGGCTTATTTCCTCAAAGGTAACATCAAACTTTAAATGCAGAAGTCAGATATATTTAGGAAAAGATTTCAAAACAAAGGGCTTGCCTGACTTTTCTGGCTACTATTTTGCAGTTAGTGTTTGCACAAGGTTTCCTGCAGTAAGGTACAACTGATCCCTTAGTCTTGCCCATGCTCAGAAAACAGGGTTATCATTACTGACAGCATTTTATCTAAGCCTGACTCTGATCTGTGCTGGAGGAGACATTGACTTTCATGATGGTTTTATGGATGGATGATTCAGGGGGTCCTCCAGATAGCTCGGCTGGGTTCCTGGGCCATGTTTGCAAGTCAAAGCTGCGTCTGCTCCCCTAGGTGGAATTTCTTAGCTCAGGGATTCTCTTCTTAGCTGCCTCCAGCTCCTGCAGTTGGCAGCTGACAGGGCAGTGCTAGTAATGCAGGAGTCTTCAAAGTGGCAGAGATAAGAGACGCTGGGATTTTTAATAGCATAATGAATTAATTCACAAACTCACTGAGCACGAATGATAACTTTGGTACAATTTCCAGTTACAATTAGGTGGGGATGGCATTGTTTTATAGGATAAAGGTATTAGTCCCAATTCTTGTAATGTAATGTGTAGCATACTGGTATCTTTGAGGGAAAGCCAGTCTCTGGATGTGTGAATTTGCCCGTGACCAACTCCTGAAATGGATGCAAATTAAAATGAGTGATTTCTGTGATAAAGTGTGCTGCAGCGTAGCCTTTATACTCAGATTCCTAAGAGGGACTGGCACAGTCTTAGAACTTCATTTTGCCTGAACTTTTATCCCAAAGCAGCATAACGGCCCTTGTCCAAAAGTAACTCAAACTTTGATTTTATTTTGAGTTCATCGAGGCTGAATACGAGATCTTCATCTTGTATCTCAAACTTGTAACTGTTTGAGTGACTACCTTCAAAATCAACAGATTCAAAACAACTAATTTCTGAATTCATCAAGGGAGAGGAATCATTCACAGCTTCCCTGTTATTTCTGGTGCTTTCCCTTCCCCCAAACTCTCTAGTGGGAGAAATTCAATTGTAAATCTCAGAGACAGTTCTTAGAAAAACAAGTTCCACGTTTTCCAGGTCTTGAATGGCATTATCCTTATTTTCAATAAGGAAATTGTTAGTTTGTATGTTAATAAATTAGTATGTATGCTAATGTCTTTATAAGAATTGTTATCATCTCCTTCTTTAAGATTGTTAAACTACTAAAGGTAATCGATAAAATCTATTGTTGTTACCTGTAGAATGCTCAGATAAGTACTAGGTGTACATGCTAATTAAAAAATATCATTTGATGATAATAGAGGTGATAGACATAATGATAAAATACTCTTTCTTTCAGATGACTGACTTACACTGAAATGATATATTCATTCAATACAATGAATATTCAGTGCAATTTAATAAATATTCATTGGACACCTGTGCTAGGCCCTAGGGATATTAAGATGAGAAAGATTCAGTATTGGTTACTTATCATGGTGGATTGTATTGTTGTTCTCAAATATTCACTCCCCTTCCTGTAAGAGGATTATACCTTTCCGCCTGTGGGGAGGTCTATACCTTGCAGTGTTGGAGGGGAGTATACTCCTCAACCCCGTGGCTGTGTGACTAACTTGGCTGTATGACTAGCTACCCTGTGGTGTGTGAGTGGACATGATGTGTGTTACATCTGAGCAGGGGATTTAAGAAGCGTTGTGTTTCCATTAGCACTGTTGCTCTTTCCTCTTTGCTGTGAGAATGGCATGTTTCAAAAAAGAACTGCTCCTAACTCAAAAGGTAGTTTTAACCCTAATCTGAGTCATGAAATGAGATGATTGAACAGCCACGATGGCTGACCTGCAGCTGCCAACATGTGACAGCTTGTAAGTCATTGAGATTTTGGAAGTTGTTATTCGCCACAATGAAGCTAGCTAAAACATTTTGCATGGCGTCAGACTACAGGACATTAATTCCAAGGTATTACAAGTTCTTATAGTCTGCTGGGAAATGTATTACCAATGACAGATACTAGTTCTAGTCCAAGAACCCTATAAAGTTATGAACAATCTTGGACTGTGAGCAGATTACATTTGAGTACTTCTGGAAAATTTGGATACTGATTAATTTTAGTAATTAATGGTGTAACCAACTTCATTGAGTTCACACCACTAGAAGAAATAACTGCCATCATTTAAGTGTCCTAGTTGTACTGACTTGGTCCAAGGTAATCGGTAGTTCTACCGCTTTGTCCAGTAGAATGAGAAGGAAGACTTTTTTCAGGGCAGTTAACTTGTCAGGGATATCCAAACCTAGTAAATATGCTGTTGATTCTCAGTAAATGTTAGTTATTTGTGGCTTTTTTTCTCCTCCTAATAGGTTAACATGGGTGGGGAGAGGGTTCTTATCTACTCCAATAAGAGAAAGGATATGTTGTCCTGTGTGTGTGTGTATGTGTGTGTGTGTGTGTGAGAGAGAGAGAGAGAGAGAGAGAGCGAGAGAGAGCAGAAGGGGATTTGGGGAGTGTGGTGGGGGAGAGGATAGGAAGAAGAAGGGAGGGAGGGAGAAAGAGAGATGTTTAACTTAATTCACACTGTATTATTCTTCTTTGAGGTCTCTCCTATGCCCTGGTACATACCAGATAGCAAGTGAAAAATCTTATGATATTATGAATAAAAAACTAACAAAAACCCAAGTTCAATTAACAATAATTTTGGTTGATTCTGTTCAGGGCACTTTTTATATACCCTTTGCCAACTGTTCTTCCTAAGGCCTTGGATCCAGGTTGCATGATGTAATAGAATTCAGCAGTGCACCTAGTGCTTGGTTATTCTTCCTGGGCCCCTGGTACATTCTACTTCCCATTCCCCTTGCAGGTAGGTGGTCACATGACTGGTTTTACTCACTGAACCTGAGTAAAGGTGAGCTGTGTCATCTCTCAAGAATTGTTCTTGAACTTTCTGTTCTCTTGCCACAGTATGTGGAAAACACATACCGAGAGGCCAGCACAGCCAGAGGACACCTGAAAGGATCCTTGACTCACTGCAAGGGAAAAAGATGTTTTGTGAGCAAAAATATGCACACATGCACACACGTACATATGTATGTTATTGTAACAGATTCTATATCAACATAAGGTTTCTGAACACTTCTTATTCTTTGCCTTACAACCAGAGTTCTTTTATAAAGTTTGTTCCTCCTATCCTCTCAACCTTCTTTCCTTTGCCCCTTCATTCCAAAAATATTTATGGGACACGAATCATAGTCCAGGTTCTGATTATAGTGATAAACAGTAGAGACATCATCCCTATTCTCATGTTGTTATAGAGGAATGAAAAAAACTAGCATTTGTTCCTATTCCTTTACCTCTACCAGGCGTTTGACCAAAGTAACTTATTTAATACTCATAACAACACCATAAGCTACGTCTTAATATTATTCCTAAACTGTTGATAAAGAAACTGACCTTCAGAGAAGCAAATGACAGGCTCTAAGTTATACCATGAAGGGCAAAATTGGGCTTCACTGCTTGTTGCTTAAGTCTTGGTTTTTAAACACTGAACTAGCCCGATGAGTAACTTTGCTTCTCTGGAGAGTTTGAAGCTCACATATTATTATTATTAATACATAGATCTGTCAAAATTAGAGATTTCCTCCCTCTTTGGGTAAGAGTACATGCTTTGATGTTTTGATCATAATGAAAAGGGTACCAGGAGACTGAGACTTGTCAAGAGCTTCCCTCTGCCCTACTAGCTGTCTGAAACAATACCATGTTATATTCTGATATTGTCCTCAGCGCTTTCATCCCTCTGCTGAAGGTGGGATGCTCATCCTTGTGGACAGCCCTAGGACATACTACTAGTGTGACTTATGCAGCAAGCAGTACGGTCAGATGGGTTTCTCTTGCAGTCAAACCCTATAAGGACAACTGGGCAAAACATTTCAACAATAGAAGGGGCCGCAAACATCTCTTACCTGGAGAAGATTCATGTACCCATCATGGCATCTGATCACAACTTTAGAAATATAACACACAAAGAGCTTTTCCTCAGATATATATGATTTTCCCTCCCAAAGGAGCTGACAGATTTTGAGACAAATCAAATTTAAGGGTTTTCAATGTCATTGCCTCTGCCTTACTGTTGAGACATAGCTTATCTTGTTGGAAGAGGTACAGAAAACTTTTGCCTTCTTGCTTAAGAATGTTTGATCATAGTAGCCACATGTTAATCTCATTTGTTTCCCTTAGTAGTAGTAGAATTAGTCCATCTGGGGCTCCTGCCATGCCTGAGTCACTGATAACAGGAGTGTTTCTCAAAGTGCAGGCCACTGATCACATGCATCAGTAACACCCACAGTCACTTTAAAAGATGCAGATGCAAGTCCCTTTGCAGACCAATGATCCAGAAGCTCCGCAGATGGGATCCAGACTGAACTCTTAACAGGCTCTCAGGGCATTCTCACACACATACTGAATACTGACCACAATGATTTGTATCTGAGAGCATCCTTTAGCTGCCAGCTAGATAAGGCCTTCTGACACTTTAGGTTTAGATTCCTACTTTTCTTCTCACCCCATTTTTGTTTTTAAAGATTTATTTATATATACAAGAATTGGGGTATAGGCCAGAGGTGTGTGTGTGGGGTGGGGAGGGTAAGAGGATTCATCAGAGAAAGTAGGTAGCAGGATAGGCAGATCTACTGAAATATATTGCTGAAGGGAGCAGTGGACGAGACAGGAGAGGTCCACTGCACCATATGAGTTTTCTCTTTGGCCAGGGATCAAAACTTTTGCCGTAGTGACTGGCAAATATTATTGAAATTCACATGCAACTACAAAATGCCCTGGATAGCCAAAGCAATCCTAAAAAAAAGAAGGTGGTGGGGAAAAATAGGTATTACATTTCCAGACTTCAAACTATATTATAGAACTATAATAATTAAAACAGCATAGGGCTGAAACAACATCAGACATACATATCCATGGAATAGAATCAAGACCCTCCAGAAATAAACCCATACCTATATGGATAGTTAATATATGACAAAGAAACCAAGAAAATGCTTTGGAGCAAGTAAAGCCTCTTTAACAAAAGCTATTGGGAAAACTAGACAGTCACATGCCCAAAAAAAAAAGAATAACTAAAGAGAGCATAAACAATTGGGACTATGTTGCGCCATGTGGTTCATCTCCCCGGCCGGTGACGAACTCATGCTGTAGCAGCTGTGGACAACTTAATGGTGCTGGAATTTATCCCCTTGCACCACCAGAGAAGCCCTGGTGGTGGGCTATTAATGCTTTGTTGGTGGGGCACTTAAACAGTGGAACAAGGAATCCTCTACTTCCAAAATACAAACAACACTGTAAAGCAATGGTACCTCAATTAAAAAAAAATCATTTGGAGAAAAAGTAAAAATTAAAAAAATTAGCTTCACTGTTTTGTGCCTCCACATTGCCCCATGCAGTTTTTTGTAAAGATATCACATGGAAGTTTGTCATCAGAAGGTGAAATTTAGTCCATTTTACCCATCCTTGGTTTCTGTCTCATTATTGTGAGTCTTTTTTGTTTTTTGGTATTTACTTTTCCTTAGCATAATTTTTTCTCGTTTGTGCAAACAGTTCCCTCCAGCCTCCTCCTACACTTATCTTAAGCAAATATTTAGGTTTTGAGGCTGAAAGTCTCCTCAGACCATTTACAGTGAAGCCCATGACTCAGAAGGATTAGTAAGGGGAAGGAGGCAAGGAGAGCCAGCCTCTCCCTGGTGCATCTGAGGAAGACTGGGTTTGCTAGAAGAAATGTAATGATCTGAACTTACATTCCTGTGGGACACTCAGCAAGAAAACATCACTTCAAATAACTTAGCCAAGTTACAGGAAGAAACAAGAAAAACCCAGCACATCCTAGTGCAACGGTTTATGTGGGCTATGAATTATTTTATTGAACAGCGTTAAGTGCTTTCCTGTTGGAAAAACCAGGAACTTATTAATTATTTTAAGTTTGAAGTAATTAAGCCAGGCGCTGTCAGGCTGACATGGTTTTCTCAGCAGGCGGCTGGATTCTTTCAGCAGAGTGAAGGATTTTTCTAGTCCCATATGCTGAGCTACAGGTGAGCCAGTTGGTAAATATGTGACACCTTTTAATTATACATCATCGTAAACTGTAGCTTGTCTTGGGGACAATTTGATCATTTGTTGGTCTCAGAAAAGTAATGATTTTGGTGAATTTCGTAAGAAAGGATGGGGTAAGAATGGAGGAGTGTCTGAGTGTATGTGGAGAGGAGGTGGAAAATCCACACTGAGCAGAAAGGTCTGCAGTTGACCTTCAAGCACAATTTCTGGAATGCATCCTTGTAGACAGCTGAGACCAGAGAAAGGTTTTGTATCGGCTTAATCAAGGTGTGAGGCAGCAAAGACTGAGAAGCCTCTCTTATTTACCTTCTTTTTTTAAATTTTTGCATACAAGAGTTGGGGCACAGGCCAGAGGCATGGGGTGTGAGAGGATTCACCAGAGACAAAGGGGGGACCAGAACAGGCAGATCTACTGAAATACATTACTGAGAGGAGCAGCAGGCCAAGCAAGAGAGGTCTGCTGTGCCTTGTGGGTCACCCCCCCCCCCCCCGGGATGGAACTTGCATTGCAGTGGCTGTGGAAACCCCACGGTGCAGCGCTCAACCCCTTGCCCACCCCTTGCCCACCAGGGAAGCCCTTATTTACCTTCTTCCTGGGCTTTTTACATATGCTTTTCTAGCCACCAGTTGCCCAACTAGATTTCAGGTGCAAAACCAAGAGCTTTTGAACTCACACTTGCTCAAAAGGGAACAGGAGGTAAAAAAGATGGAAAGGGGTTAAGAAGGAGATTGTTGCAACTGGTAGGTCAACTTCTGCATTACTTCATTTTACAAGGTTAAAAGTCAAAGGCTTCTTTCTGCAACAATCTGTTTCTAGACCTTCCTTGCATCACTGTGGTTAAGACTCAGACCACAGGGCCTCCCTGGTGGTACAAGGGGTTAAGTCTCAGCACTGTGAAGCTGTCAGCAGTCACTGCTGCACTGGTTTGATCCTGGCCAGGGAGCTGGCCCATGTGGCATAACAGACCTCTCCTGTCTCACCCGCTGCTCCCTCAGCAGTGTTTTTCAGTTGATCTGCCTGTTCTGTTCCCCACTGTGCCCTAGTGAATCCTTTTACCACTCCCTACCCGCAACCTCTGGCCTCTACCCCAGTTCTTGCATGCATAAATAAAATAAATCTTAAAAAAAAGAAAAAGACTCAGAGTATATTTGTCTCTGGAAATGGCTCCCACCACTGCTGACTTCATATCCAACACTGCATTTAAACAAGTAGCCTGCCCCTAAGCAGCCGCAACAGAGCAGCTAAGGGTTCCAATTTTTCCTCTGTCCTCCAGTGTTTAGGGGGTCTCCTTTTCTGCCTCAGCTTGCTTGTTCTACTTCTGTGCCTTCTGCTGATAATAACCATCTAACTTCATAATGACACTGATGCTAAAATGTTGACCCAGTCACTCATTTATTTAACCACTATTAACTGATGTCTACTTTATGCCTCTGCAGAAATAGTATACCGGACAAGTCTGTCCCTCCCTTCCAGAACTTGTCTTCTAATGGGAAAGAAATCCTTCCTGGCTCTCATGCATAATGAGCCTGAATCTCCATGCTTAAATTCAGATGGGCAAAGACACATTAACTTTAAAATTTCCATTTAATTTCAAATTCAAAGCTTTATCTTGCTGGTCTATGGAAAGGCCAATCTCAAGTGGATTTTTTTTTTTTTTTGCATAGTCTACACAGTCTATACTTAGAGATCAGAACTAGATGGGGCTCCCAAATTTCCTCTGCAAAATTGAGCCCCCACCCCCCCTATAGTGTTCAGTGTGGTGGAGCCGGGCTTCTGGGTGGGAACTGAGGGATGCCTGTGGGCAAGGGCATGGTAAAGTGCTTAAGGGGTAACCACGGTCTCACCCACGTCTGTTTCAAGTGTCTCCTTCCATGTCCCCCAAGTCCCTGGTGCCAGTCCAAGACTGAGAAACAAATGTAGATTCTTCAGTTTCTCTGCTCCATGTGCTTCCTCCAGGTATTCTTCTTGCTTCCCATCCACATCCTTCCTTCTCCCTGTCTTCTCTAGATTCTCCTTCCTGTTCAGCAACCCCCTTCCTTGGGTGGGGCAGGGAACCTGGGACCTTCCTTTCCCCTGGGGACCACTCTGTTACAAACCTGCTCTGCTTGCTCCCTTTCTCCCAAAGTTCAAGTAAGTCTGCCCCTGCTCTATCCGGGATGCTTCCTTCTAGCCCCTGGAGAAAATAATGTCGTATATGTGGGTGGGTGGGTGGGGGGAATGAGGCATGTTAAAACCCAGAGAGGGGCTGGTGGTCAACAGCCAGGCTCTGGAAGAGGCAGGATCATAGTGGGGAGAGTAGCTGTGTAGGTTCTGAGGAGCCACCACCACCTTGGACAGCTTAAGCCTCAATCCTGGTGCAGACTCCACCTCTGGTGTTCACAGAGGGGCCTCCTTCCTTTCTTTGCCACCAGTCAGCTGAGGATGAGGATCTGCTGAGGTAAAGAGAAGAAGTGGCACCTGCTGAAGACTAAGCAGCAGAGGCAGAGACACAGGATCAGATGCAGAACAGGTTAGACTGCCTAAAAGAGTCGCCAGGCTGATGGAGAGAAGATACATATCATTGAGCTGAGCCACAAAATGATGATAATTGGATGACAATTCAAGAATTCTTAACTCAAGGCATAAATCATCAGACTTCTCTAGAGCATACAATTCTTTCTTACCAGTGCCTAGTGTATTATTTTCATTTCTGCATTACATAGATAAAAAGGAGCACTAGTAACTATACTAGGAATCCTACATTGTTCAATGCAGCTAGTTCTTATACATAAAATAAATGTAACGATCATGTTTATAGTCAAGATTTGTGAATCCCCACCATTCTGTTGTTATAACCTTATTTTAACTGAGGAGAACAACCCATAGATCTGGAAGTTGATATTAACAAACATAATTTTTCAAATAGCAAAATTTGATTGCTTGGTTTGGTTACCTTTTACATACTGTTCAAATGAGAAATTGAGGCATATTTTCACAGATAATTTGTTTAAAATATA
The DNA here is from genome assembly GCA_019455555.1 of Galemys pyrenaicus. Lineage (NCBI taxonomy): Eukaryota > Metazoa > Chordata > Mammalia > Eulipotyphla > Talpidae > Galemys > Galemys pyrenaicus. Next base: position 2,053,417 of record JAGFMF010011858.1, read on the forward strand.
TATATATGCTAAATATGCTTTATTCCTGTCTAAGAGAATATAACTGCCAATTTAGATTTCGAATGGAACCCTATTTTACATTGTTACTTTGCTGAATACTTTGTCAAAGAAAATTAGTTTACCTCACATTTTTTAGAGTGTCTGTGAATGTTTGTCTTCAATAAAGAGCAGAATTAAGACTAGACAAAAATGTGTTCATGTATGTTGAACTTACACTATCAGTCAAAAATTGGTATTTTCCTTTTCTTCAGTGCAAAAAAATATTCTCCCAGAAACTTCTTTCACATAGTGAAAATCCAAAATCAAAGGTATTTGAGACTCTATGGAGATGGAAGTTTAAGCCATAGTATATCATGGAACCATTTTATGTAATCAAAAGAACTCTTTGCCTCAAAATGGTGAAGGAATCTATTTTTTATTAAATTTATAATTTATAATGGTTATATTTTGTCAACTCTCTTGAGAAGTCTTCCCAGAACCTTTAGGAAAGGTATCTTATAAGATTCCACGTTTCAGGAAGATGCCCCTAATAAATGACTTAATGACTGATGTGAAGATAGCTGTCCTCTCAGTCCATATATAATTCCTTTTTTGCTCAATATCATATTTTATTTCACATCTACTCTGTGCAGTCCAATAGAGTATCTAATTTTAGGGTAGGAATTTGATTAAGATAAATAATGGGAAATGGTTAATGAGTCAGACTGATAAAATTGTAAGATGTTTCTTTATTATGATGTGTTAAGATATAGAGGAAATAAAATTAAGAAAATATGATGAAGTCTGTTCTGGATATTCTAAAATGCCTAAAATAAAATAAAGACAGAGACTCTCCAACATCTCTCCTCTCAGTCTCCATATACACACAATGGAAGATCCACTAGTGAATGTGAGAAAAAGACAAACAGGATGAGAGCAGTGTTGGGACAGGCAGTCCTAATGAATGAATCAAGGCAAGAATTCTTGAGAGAAAATATAATAAGCCCAGAGGGGGAGCCCACTCAGTTGTAAAAGCCTCAAGAGAGTAGTTCTGGGGATCTAACCAAATCAAAGTGCATAAGTTTATGTCCTCTCTGCTGATACCGAGAACTAGCTTGTGCTTACGGAATTTGCACACTTGAGAAAATATATCTGAATTCATGGCAGGAAGAAGCAGTTTTCTCTACAGGAAAAAGCAAACAAACATGTATCCTAAATCCGAAAAGAAAAAGACAGGGTATGTGCTAAATAGCATGAAATTCTGAATATCTTTCACAACCCCAAATATTTATTTACTATGTTATCTATGTAAAACACGGTACAGGTCTTTTGTTGTTGTTGGTGGTGGTATCTCTCTATTTTGAATTGCCAGTTCCTCTTAACAAATTAAATTATTTGAACTAAAGAGGCATAGAAGGGGCGAAAAAGTCAATTTGTAGGAAAAGCCATTTTTTCTTACTTCTGAATTTTGTGGACTATAGAACATTGGTAACTAGTAATCTGTATCTCGTGCAACAAAAGAAATCCCAATTTCTCCAAAAACTATTCATGTTGATTTACAGAATCCTCAAGATAGAACCACCCAACCTCAAAAATGCCCTTAAGTTAGGGCACACCATTGTCATTTCCCATGGGAGACACTTAGAACCTTAACTCACTTTCCACTCACAAGGTGCTTCCTAGCACATTATGTGTTTTAAAAAATGTTAGAAATAAGTTGACATTTGGCTAGACATTGTCTTTTTTTAAAAAAAAGATTTATTTATTTATGCACACAAGAACTGGGGTGCAGGCCAGAGGTGTGGGGGTGAGGATCCACCAGAGACAGAGTGGGGAGCAGAACAGGCAGATCTACTGAAACACACTGCTGAGGGGAACAGCTGGCGAGGCAGGAGAGGTCTGCTGTGCCATGTGGGTCAGCTCCCTGGCCGGCAGCAGGTATCGAACTTGTGCTGCAATTTGCTTCATAGTGCATTGCTTAACTCACTGTGCCACCAGGCAGGCCCCAAGACATTGTCTTTTGAGAACTGACCTGGTACCCCTCAAATTCAGCTCATCCTCCTTTGTTCAAAAAAGGACAGGAAAGTCATGAATATTATGAAAGTAACTTTGATCTACATTTTGAAAATCTTTTGAAAGCTCTGTTGTCTGAAGAGTGCCATGTCTTTTTGTGTTTGGCTGGGGGAGGCTGTCATGGAGGCTTCCTCCTTTCTGGGCTAGATGCTCTCATGCCTTTTATAACGAGCGCATATTTGTGTTGCTGAACTGCATCTTTCTGTCTCTGCTATAGAGCTCAAGGACAGTTTGAATTGGACACATCCTGTAATAGGGTAAAAAGCAAGAACAACAGAAAAAAGACTTTTGTAATTTCAACTGGGAAAAAATAGGCACTTGCAATGAAATTAAATGTTTGGTTTAGCTTGGCCCCTAGTGGATAGTAATGTACATTTTCATGTTGAATTGGTAGAATTTGCTTAAGCGAGGGACAGAACCAAATGACCCTGGAGACTAAATTACCTCTTAGCTTTAGAAATGGAGTTTACCTCCAGTCAGAGCTGAGATGAATTTGTGGTAAGTTGACAGAAAACCTGAAAACATTTTCACGCTTAGTTCCAGGAGTGCAGATAAACAGAAGTGCCAAATTCACATGACAAATTCACTCCCATTTGTAGTAAATTCAGAAAATAGTCATTATCTAATTAGTACGAGTTTACTACATGAGTTTGCCATTCCTGTGTTGCCTAAAATTAAGGAATAATTTGCTTTTCTTTCATAAGCAAGAGTCATGTTAAGCAAATAACCAGATGTGTCTAAACTAGGGCCACTGAGGCAGGCTCAGCAGAAAGGGTGTCCTCTAGCTGAGTGTGGAACAGTTTCACGTGAGCTCTGTGATGCCTGTCATCTTTTACCCCAATGAAAATAATGCCGTTTGCTCGCGATTATAGACTCCTATTGATTTCCAATTTTCACCAGGCTTGTTCAAGTCCCTTGGGCTTTCAGCGCTTGTAGATTCTTATCAGTCTTGCAGTGCGGAAATAATGTGGTAGTATAATTGACACTGGGTAGCAATAAGAGGCTCCTACTTTCAATCTAGTCCTTTATTGCAATACCTTGATTATATATAGTCACAAGCATTTAAAAGAATATATATATGTATATATGCACATGTACATATGTGTATTTAGCTCTAATGGACTCAAAGAATTCATGAAGAGCAGACTAAATTTTAATAGAAGCCCGTGCTTATCTATGTTATAAAAAAGATTCAGCCCAACTCTGCGTAGATTGAATTGTGTCCTCTTACTCTTTTAGTTTGCTTTGACTTCAGTCTCTAGAGCAACGATGGTTCCACGGAAACACAGCAGCCTCTGTCTCAAGAGCTACTTACATGGGGTAATCTGCATTCAGCAAGTGTTTATTTTATGTAGTAGAGTGGCACCCAAACAGTTCTGAGCTCTTACCAAAAAGTCATCCAGAAAGCATACTTCACAAACTCTAGTATGTAGCATGCAATTACTTTCTTTTTATCGTGAAATATCTGAACAATTCTTGTATTTAATCTAAGGCAAGGGAGAGGACTGTCTACCAATTCTATCTTTTCCTGCAGGATGCATGTTCGTGTTCTAAATCTTAACTTGCCAGTACAGATTGTGAGGTTTGATGTGTGTTAAGCTGTAGAGCCATAATAAAAGTCAGAGTGATTTGTCAAAATTCGAGGAAATGTAAATGGCTACATTTCAATTTGTGTCTGAAAAGAGTAGGTACCAGTAATTGCTTTAGGGAGCTGACCAGGATGAAAGACAGTAAAAAATTTTAATTTCTTCTTTATGGGATTGTTACAAAGTCACTGCTTTTGATTGGCGCCGCCCTACATGCTTGTGAATGTGTGTTGGAGAGAGTGTATGCTTTTATCCACTGCATGCGCCACTCTGTTATGTGAAGAGCATGACAAATCTGCATAGTCTCCAATCTCTTTTTTTATTTCCCTTTACACAACCTTAGAGGAAAAAAAATCTCTGATAAAAACAAATGTAGCAGTATTGTAATCTTCACGTAGTCTTGTGATTAAAGAAAGAAAAAGAAAACCTCTGGGTTTTATTTGGGAACACAAACAAAATGATTTAGTTGCTTTTGCATATACCCTTTATTTTTACTTTCTGATCATTCTACTGAGACTGGATTTCACTAACATCCCCAAGGTAATGGGGCCTAGTGACTAATCCACTGAGCCATACAAACCCCATCTGCTTACTCACTTTGACATTTTAATAATATCCCATTTGGACCTTTGTTCAATTTTGCTTTGTGTGCTACATCTTTGTTTTAACATTACTACTGAAATAATTTATTATAATGAATATTACCAAATCTTACTAATTAAAACACACAGAGAGACTTTTGCATATTTCAGCTATGTATACATGCCACAGGAAATGGACCTACTAAAATTTGCCAATGGACCATCAAATTGCTCTCTTAATTACTGTTCATTGTGTATTTTACTTGAGATGAATGAAAAAAAAACCTCACCCCTTTAAGGAAAGCAATGCCCTGTTTTATTTCTGTCTTACTTTGCAATTCTTCTGTTAAGTGTTTTTCCTAGTAAATACCATAATAGATTTTTTAATGATACAGTACAGTAGGACAACTTTAAACAACATTGCTGATGACAGAGATAATGTTATATGTAAACTTATTTTGTTTTATAAATATGTGATTTCTTTAAATGAAGATTGATTATGACCTACTATTTACATAAATACCTCACTCATATTGTGACAGACTTGTAGTACGCTGCATGCATTGCCCTCTGGGACTTGATTGTATTCAGCATATGTCACAGTCAAAAGCTTATTAATTATTATTGATTAATTCATATACTTCTCTTCACTCATCCCAAGACACTGAGAAACATTATGGAAGGAGGAATGATGACTTAAACATGCATTAGAAGATACTAAAAATATTTAGTACAATCTTCAGAGGACAGCAAATACACAAAAATCCTATAATGTAACCTAGATTTTGTAGAAGACACAGATGGTAAAGCAAGTGATAAATCATTTGCAGGATGATAAGTTGCAAGCAGAAAGTAAAGCATGATCCAGACTGTAAAGCAATGTAGGAGTCCAAGTGAGAACAGATTTAAATAATAGAATAGTAATATGCAACAGATTTTCTCCCTTGCCAAGCAGTCTTGGTATCATCAGAATTTATTGGTGATCTACTCTTCTAAAATAATAAACATAGCTAAATTTAGAGTACTTTTAAGAAAACAAATACTTTTACACGTATCATCTCATTTAATCTCTTTGAAAATACTACGTTATTATCTTTATACTTTTAGTTAACAGGTATGGGAAAAAGGCTCAGAAAGGTTAAGAGGGATGACAATGTTACACATCTGCTAAGTGGTGGGGCAGAGTCTCAGTTCAACAGCTTGTCACCACAGACCTGTGGTCTGAGTTTCATCATGATGGATGACTAGGTAACACTATGCCCAGTACCAGCATCTTGAAGAGGATTCATTCATTCCACCCACCTTTACTCTATATGTTTACGGCCATGGCACTAATGTCTATCCAATCTATAGAAGTCACTTACATAGTAAATAAATGAATTGATTCTGCCAAGTTCATTAGTTCTGCCACATATTATAATCTATAAAGGAAAAATGAGTAGAGAGTTGAGATATTTAATCAGATGTGCTCACTGCAAATGTGACTCACCTGGGCAAAAATAGAGGGAAAGAAGTCAGGCTTCTGAGTTGCAAAACTCTAGGTTCAGATCATGAATCTTCCACACACTAGCTGAATTTGAGTAAAATAAGTAATTTCTATAAGCTCGAACTTCCTTATCTATGTATACAGTTTTTTAAAGATAGGGTTAAATATATGTAGGGAATTTTTACACAATAAACATTATTTTATTAATATATTATAATATACGTATAGGATAGCTATGCTATTACTATATTATTAATATAATTCAGACAGTGCATTTAAGCACCCCATTTAATTCAACTAGAAACTTCCAGGAGATATCATTTTAAGAATTAAATCAATTTACTAAACATTTAAAATACTTCAAGGGCTGGATATCACAATGTTTTCTGGGTAGTCTGGGTAAACATTTATGGTGCACATCTAAATTGTACTTAAAGGAGATAGAAAGTTGCCAAGAATTAAAGTCAGGAGTATTGTGAAAGGCAGAGAATTATAACATTTAATAGCACTTGAGGACAGAAATGTGTGATTGAATATATTTCTGTAAAAGTGGGCAAGTCAATTTATATTTGGCATCACTGGTATATCAATAATCATTAGAATTTTTAAAATTCACAAATATCAGCAGGTGCTCAGGTATCTGATAGGTGTCAACGCATAATATTTATATACCTTAACATAATATCATAAAACAGGAGAACTCAAATAAACAAAGAATAGGAAGAGGGATATTAGACTGAGGACAGATGCTTTATTTTATGTATTTACTTCTGAAATTTAAGAATAACCTACTGATAATAAAACTTCCTATTACATTGAAAGCTCTAGTTCCTTGGTGAGAAGAATCCAGATGGCAACTGATCATAGATCATTCAATTTTATGACTGTGTTTTTACTATTATTTATGTGGTAAGTTCTGAGTGATTTACAGTATTTCAGCTGAACTGAGTCCCACCAAATTGTGAGTCTGAAAGTTGAGGGAAAGCTAATCTAACCTATTAGAAAGAATCTAATATGTAAGGACTAATTACTCTCAATTTTCACATTAACTTTTTGTCTTCTAACACTATAGAGGTGACCAATAGATAATTAAAGTAATGTGGAAAAAAATCTAAGAAATCATGAGATATAAAATATTATTTGCTATAAGCTGAGAAAGAGAAAGGAGAAAGATTATAAAGAAAACCCAAAGGGACTAGGTCAGAGAAACCAGAAGCCTGACTTCAATGATAAAAGACATAGACAACATCCTCAGAGACCATAGAAAAAGAACAAATGAAAAAGATGAAAAAGACAAGAAGCTTTAAGTGTAACTCTAGAATTATAATAGGAGAGATTATCTTGAGTTCCATCAGTTTATCTTTTCAAATGTAGAAAATTCAGCAGGCAAGTAGACTGATAGAGATTAAAAAAAAAATACTCTAAATTCCAAAGACTATTGAAGTTTAACAAAATTTTGAAAAAATGTTGTGAATCAGCTAAAAGCTTCCATAAAAGAACCAACAGAATGCTTCTCTTTTGTAAAGATACTTATAGACCAAAAAGATTTGAGAAGTATTCGAGTCAACACAAGTCTAGACTCTGTCAACAAACCCCAGATCCCAAAAGAAGATTTCCAGTTCAGCATGTTAGAAGCTTGGAATTTGTCATTCCATTCTAACAGCAAGTGAAAAGCTGAACAAACAAAAAATAAAAATGGACTCTTCTTAGATCCATAAAAAAATGAGTTCACAGGAAAAATCACGACCCTTCAAGGTGAAGAGACCAACAGGTGAGTTCAGAGAATCACAACACACCAGTGCAGAAACCCAGGAACATCATCCTTGATCAGAATCAGAACTGGGGTAGAGACATCTAAAATAAAATTTATAAATTGCTGGTTGCTCAATATGGAAAAATCTGAGAGATTAAAAATGCCAGGATTATGAAAGTATAAGAAGGCGGAGTCCTTACTCTTTTGAGTTTTACCTGGTCCTCGCAGTGATCAGGTAAAATACAAAAATACAAAATACAAAAATCCCATTGTATTTGTGTCAGGAGGGAGGGCAAAGAAGCCACTCTGTCATATGTTAGAGCATTCTGTTCTTAACAATCTCTACTCATTGGAGAACCCGATCATAGCCTAAACTGCTGAGTTTTTATTAACACCTAAATGACAGGGGAGAATAGAAATATCCAATTCCAGCCTGTGCTAATCATCCTATCCCATTAAGAGGTGGAGGGAGGGGGAAAACTGAGACACATGTACCAAGTTCACAGTCCAGAGGTGCAGGCTTACTCAAGAATGAGGCCTAATCATACACTATAGAGTGCTTTTCTCTTCCATGCCTTATCTCTTACTAAAAGCTACTTTTTTATAACTATTACTTTCATCCAGGATAGACTGTCCTATTATTGGCAGAAATCTACAAGACATACTAAAAGGCAAAATACACAGTTTGAAACGGAAGAATGAGCATCCAAGCCAGACTCATGTATGGCACAGATGTTGCGATTTTCAGATCAGGAATAAAAAACTACAATGAATATACTAAATGCTTTAAAGGATAAAATAGATAACTTATAAGAAAAGATGGACCATGTAAGCAGAAAGATGGAAATTCTAAAAAATAAAAACCTGAACATGAAGGCAAGAAATCAAAAATAATGTAACAAATTTGAAGATTCTTTTGCTGAGTTTACTGATGGACTAGACACAGCTGAGGAATCTTTGAGCTTAAGGGTTCTCAAAAGAAATTTCCAAAACTGAAAAAGCAAAGAAAAAAAGACTAAAAAAAAGCAAAACAGACTATCCAAGAACTAGCACAACTACAAAAGTTGTGACATAGATATAATGGGAATTCCAGAAGGATAATAAAGATAAAAAACTGAAGAAATACTGGAGTCAATAGTGACTGAAAATATCCCCAAATTAATCTCAGACACCAAATCACAGATTTTGGAACCTCAGAGAACATTAAGCAAAGTAAATACAAAGAACAACTACACTTAGGCAAATCATTTTTAAATTACAGAAAATCAAAGAAAAAATAGCCATAGGACATTAGAGGGAGGAAATAAAACTTTATCTGTTGAGGAGTAGAGATAAAGTTTATACCTGATTTCTTAGAAACTATGAAAGCAAGAGACAAGTGGATTGAAATATTTCAAGTGTTGAGAAAAGAAGCACTAAGCTAGACATCTGTAGCTTTCAAAATTGACCCACGAAAATAAAGGGGAAAGAAAGACTTTCTCAGACAACCCCAAGATGTACTTATGTTACTTGATTTATTGCATAGCAAAGGTGAAACTGAAACTTGGATAGGGAAATAATGTCCTAGAAGAATCTCAGGAGATGAAAAGGTGAACAATTCTAGTGCAGTTATTCAAAATGTTATATCCATTTGAAATATTTCAAAGGCTAGTATAATCTTAATTGAGCAATTAGAGTCATCTATCATCCTAAGGTAAAACTTTTAATTGGGATAACTTTCAAGCAAACATGTTCTTACAATTATATATATATGTACACACATAATTGTACAATTGTATATTTGTACAATATATGTAATACACAATGCATATATTATGCACACATATCTCAGAGGATTAATATATGGGCTGATTTCAGTATACATTTGAACCATTCAGCTCTTCCTTCCTTATCTTGGTGTAGGTAGCTCCACTGTCATGTTCCAATGTTTATCTCTTAGTTGATAGCTTGAAATTCATAGTATGTTTTTCAAAAGTAACAGCATAATAAGTAACAGTTTGCATATCAAGCTCAAAGAAGACAAGGACAGATTTGATGTGATATACATTGATAGTAAAAAGAAAACTACTGGGTTGTAATACCAATAGCTAAAACCAATTAAATAAAGTTAATATAATCATTAGGTTGCAAAATTGAAAAACCTAATTCATGATTAATTTGGGGATTTCAGCTAATGTCCAAAGCCCTTCTATAATCCTACAAGTTAATGTTTCTTTGAAACTAATAATGTTTATTCTGGTGGAATATTAGTTTCAGATCAAATTTATGAGATAACAAGACTGCATATTTAATGTAATGTGGATTCTTTTGCTAGTCAATGGTGTCCATTTGATAATCAAATATACAGTCTATTTGCAATAGTCTTGCATTTTAAAATTCTATGACATCTTACTTTGTACCGTTGCTTTTTAGAAATATTATTATTATAATTTATTTGATGGTAAGTCCTTCATTAAGAATTACCAATTTTCACCAAGCTTTTTAAAAACTCAATTTCCAGAAATATATTTTGGCATATAAAATAAATTAAAAAGGAAGTTCTATAGTAGTTTGGAGTTATAAAGGATAGTTGGCCAGGAAGTTGTCTTTCTATAGTATGTCACTTCCCAAAAAGGAATGTTAATTCGTATTAGAAGGAAATGGAGCTCTGTGTTAAAAGTAAAAGTGGAAAGTTAAATATAGCTATAAATTAAATATAAAAATCTGTTTTTTTAATATTGAAATACTTTCAGAATTCCTGACTCTATGTTATTGTTCATGCAGATATCCAAAAAGGATGCTATAATATCCATTTTGTTAAGAAAATATCACCCAGCCTTTTATTTTTCATGAGCATACTTTGAGAAGTTATTCTTTTAAAATGGAAGGAGGAACTGGTAAGTATCATAAAAGGCTATGGGAAATATTAGCAAGTGTGAAAGGAAGACTAGTCCATTTTAGAGAAATAGAAAAGATATACTCAGTTGAGGCAGGATGACTGTAGAGTGAGAGAGACCTGAATTTGAAACTTACTTCCAGCCTTTTCTGGGTGTTGAACTTTCATCATACATAATGTTTCTGAGCCACAGTTTCTTCATCCACAGGTCAACAAATAATAACAATTTGGTGGAATTTAAAAAAAAGATTTATTTACTTATGCATACAAAATGTAGGATAGAGGTGCAGGAGGTAAGAGGATTCATCAGAGACAGAGTGGGGAGCAGAACAGGCAGAGCCATTGAAATAATACTGCTGAGGGGAGCAGAATGCCAGACTGAAGAGGTCTGCTGCGCCATGTGGGTTCCCTCCCTGGCTGAGAATGGAACTCATGCTGTAGTGGCTGAAGATAGCTAGATAGTGCTGAGACTTAACCCTGTGCCACTAGGGAAGTCCTGGTGGGATATTTTTGAAAACTATAATTGCATTACTAGAAGGTCAAAAAGGAGGCCTTCTGAAGAACACAAGTGAAAATGTTAGATTGCATATGCAGGTTGCTGTGTGCTATTAAATTCTTTAAAACCAGCTTTCTAGGGGAAAAAAACTTGTTCTTATGAAATTTCATGCTGTAAATACTCCCACCATTGCTGATTTCAAGGTACCAACATGAATTCACTGAATGCAAACCTGAGAAACGGTGTTAACACAATTTCAGGAACCAGCACAGGCTCGCCCCAGCACACCACTCTGTCTTTGTGTGTGTCTGTGTGTATCATTTGCATCTGACATAGAAGTGATGAAAAAGTGCTAAAAAGGATTACATGAAAATCTAAATGAAGTCATACATTATTGCCATCTTGAAGTTATTTGATGAGGTTGGCCATTTGGAGCTTTGAACTATGTGGTCTCTTGAGCTTGGGTAATGATAGACTTAGCCACAGGTCATACAGGTGGAGAGTCAATTAGAAATGATATCCTCGTAAGTGATCCTAAGAGCCATATCTTCAGTGTCACAAAAACAATTCTACCTCCTTTTCCAGTTGCTGAGGGTAAATGGAAATTTTTAATGAGTGAATCACATAAGGAGAAAAATAAAATTGTTTGGGAGGAGTTTTAACCACCAGCTAATTCTCAAATGACTTGGTAGCAAACACGAGTGGTTTGAAGCACACTAACTCTAAAGTACCCCTACACACTGGATGTAAGAAAATGCAAATTATTTCTGGGGGAGTGCTCCTTTACCTCAGACCTCAAAGTATACCCACAAGCAATTTTGAAAGAAAAATGAGTATTTTACAATGAAGAAAAACCCTTGAAGTTTAGAAGGAGACTTGGGGCACACATGACATACGAGACCAGCAGAACAACACAAAGCAGAAGCAGGTTCTTAAAGACATCAAATATTAGAATATAAAACAACCGTGGCTATTATGTTTAAAGAAGTAAAAGATCAACTTGAAAATATGTTTCAGGAAACATATTTGTTTAACTTTAATTTAGAAATATGTTCCAGAAAGCAAGAAATGCATGTTTTTAAAGGAATCTAATAGAATGCATAAAATTGAAAAATAAAATATAGTTAATTGGTGCTTGCTATAGTTTAACTTACATAAAAATTAGCTGGGTATCTTGTGAAAATGTAGATTTCAAATACATACTCTTATTGATTCTGACTTAAACAATCCCAAGTCAGGCCCAGGAATTTTTCTTTCTAACAGTTGATACCAGTCTGCTCCTCTGAAGACTACACTGTGAATACCATTGCTATAAATATATAAATACCCAGTGGATAGTTTCAAAGCTATTTTAAGCAGCTAAAGAGAGAATTAATAAGCTAGAAAATATATTAGAAGAAATGATTTAAACTGCACCCAGAAAATATAAGCAAATGGAAAATAGAAAAAGGACATGAAGCATCATCGAGAATAGAATTTGAAAAGAGAAAAAAGTAGTCACCATATATAAAGAGAATAATGAAGATTTTTCAGAAGTGATGTGAGATACAATTCACAGATTGAAAGTCAAATAAGTTCCAAGTAGGATAAGTTAAAAAAAAAATTAGATAAGGAGCAGGCTTTGACCCTCATCTAGCTGTTAGATTGTCTTGTCCGAATACCATAAAAATGAAAAGAAACAAACCACAACAGTGTGGGGCTGTTTTACCTCAAAATTAGGTTCAGGTTTCCTTCAGCTACAGCCTGTATCACTAGTGAATTGCGGGGTTTTGGAAGAATGGCAATTTTTTTTCCTTTTTTAAAGATTTATTTTTTATTCATACAAGAACTGGGGAAAAGGCCAGAAGTGCAGGGAGGAGGGGATGAGAGGATCCACCAGAGACAGAGTGGGGAACAGAACAGGCAGATTTGACCGAAACACACTGCTGAGGGGAGCAGCGGGCGAGGCAGGAGAGGTGTGCCATGTGGGTCCCCTCCCCGGCCAGCGGCAGGGATCGAACTCGTGCTGCAGAGGCTGTAGTTTGCTTCACAGTGCGTTGTTCAACCCACTGCGCCACCAGGGAGGCCCAAATTTTTTTCCTTTGAACTGTTCAGAAAACTGGATAAAGGAGTATGTATTTCCTCAAGTTGCTCTATAAAGAGCTGTGGTGGGCAAGTGGGTCTTATAAGTTAGGGGTATGGTGAGAGAATATTCATTTGCCTCTGTACTCACACTTGAGCTTGGCGGTAGAGTCTTGGTCATTTCTCTCTAAGGTGCCCACATAGGAAATGACCAGTACTTGGTATAGTCATCATTAAGGGAATGAGCTAGATATTTTCCTCTTCCCTTGGTGTGCGCCCTGTTTTAGGGGCGTGGTGGACAGGTCTGGGTGTATTGGGATACAAAGGCGCAGGAAGAAGCTCCATCTACCTCAGATTAGCTACATGTTAAAAGCCTGTGTCTTCTAAAGGAAAGTGAATTACTTTATTTCAGAAACATTTTCAACATTAAGTACGAAAACAGAAAAGATTTCTTATTAACCCTCACTGGGTAGGAAAATTACACTAATAGAAATTTCTGTTCTCTGAGGCATTTCTGTTAGCCTAGATTTTTACTTTAATTTGCCTAAGTATTTTCCTATCTACCATCAAAGGACTAGAAAATTGTGGTTGTTTTAAATAAATATAAACAACTGAGATTAAAAGAGGAGTTTCTCTCCTTACTCCCATTAATTTTTGTTACTTAATTTTATGTCAGAATAATTTTGATGATCCTATAGATTATAAAAATTTTACTTAACTAGAAAAGTATAATACATTAGAAAGCTTTGTTCTTTCAGTCTTTTGTTAAATGAAGATTTGTTGATTATTGGAAACTTACTATTTGATAGCTACTTTTAAGTCTTGGTGATATAAAGATGAATAAGAGAATAGATTTCTGCAGCTGGCTATATGATTATAACTGATACCAGGTGATTTCTCCTGCTATAGTGAACTGTAAACTAAGCAGAATATTTACAACAACTCTCCAGGCATTGGATAACAGCAGCATAACACCACAGTCCTGTGGACAAGAGAAATGAAAGATGAGCCTCATGATTCATGAGGGTACATGAATCTCTGTCCAACTCTCTGCCTGGGGACAATTTCCTCATAATGGTACAGAGTTCTGGGGTCTGAGAAAGAGCATGGTGGCCTCACTGAACTAAAATTGAGATCAAAGTTTGATCAGTTGAAATGCTAGAACCTGCAGGACAAGACCTCAAAAACAGGGAGGTAATTATGCAGAGTGTGGGCCCAGAGGTCTGTGTGTTATCCCCTCTGAGTCTGTGACTGAAGATTGGGTGAGATGATGCAGAGTGGGACCACACAGGCTTCCTAGAGAACAGAACAGGGTCTCTTGAGAATGAGCTTCTGTGGGAATTGCAGGGCTAGAGAACGTTGGCATTTTGGCCTTCCCAAAGTGGAGATACCCTCTTTACACATACCAATCTCATACCAAGTTGACACACTTAGAAAAACCATGCCTTGGGAGTGAGCGGCATCAACTAAAGTGAAACCTACACCAGACCTCTAACAAAGCCTGAAACTAAATCCAACAAGATGTTCAGAAGGGGCAGAATATGGATATTTTTGCTCTTGGGAAATACATTGGCATTGCATGGAGAACAGTAATAAAGCATAAAGTGAAGCTACTTCAGTACACAGGGACGAGTTCTCAAGTGAGCTGTCTCAAAAGGCAAGTGGCAGTACTCTTCAGAAGAGAACAGAACTGAGGCTGCACAATGTAGTATTAGCAATAATATCAGTATTCAATCAAAAATTACTAGACATACTGCAAAGAAACAAGAAATTATTAATATGATTCATAGTCAAGAAGTAATTCTGATAGGGGCCAGTAGTCTCAGAAGACAGGGATTTAAAGGTGAACAATTTAAGTCCCTCCCTTCAAGGTTATTCAACTTGGTGACTGAAGTAGCTATGTAAAACTAAACCAAACCAGAGCAGACCAGAACAGACCAGACCAGATGTCATGAAGTGTGAGATGAATAATACTAAAGTTTTGTATTTGATAGTACAATTTTTGCACAAAAAAGACAATGATCAATTCTTTGGTGTGGGTTCAAAAACAGTTCACAATGTATCTGAGATGGGTTTTAAAGGTTAAGGAGAAGTTTGCAAATCTGTGTAGGGGGATTAAGGGCTGTACCAGCTGAAAAACAGAAGGAATATTTGTAAAGGCACAGGAACTCAAATAGTAGCCCTGCAAGAATAGTGGTAGTTAAGTAGGAAGGATCAAAATTATCAAAATGACCATCCTACCAAAATCAATCTACAGATTCAACGCAATACCAATAAAAATCTCCATGAAATTCTTTAAGGAAATAGACCAAATATTGATGAAATTCATATGGAGACACAAACAACCCCGATTAGCCAAAGCTTTACTTAAGAAAAAGGAGAAT
>JAGFMF010011858.1:2070103-2084046 GCA_019455555.1 Galemys pyrenaicus
GTGCACAAGGGACTGAGGTGATGGTGCACGGGTGAAATGGTGGTGGGTACTCCCTGGGGACTACAAATGATGTCAAATATAACTAATTAAAAAAAAAAAGAATAGTGGTAGTTAAGAACATGGTTATTCACGTACAACATACAGGTAATAATAGTTTCTAGCTTTTTGGGTTGTTGTAGGGATTAAGTGAAATAATGCAGGAATAGTTCTTGGCTCATGATTAGTGCTCAACAATGTTAGTTATGATTTTGTTGAAATTGCTTGCAGTATTTTGGAAGAAGCTGTATACATCAGTGTGGCTATAGTATACATAGAGGGCAATGGATTTAAAACCTCATACTGGACCAAAGCTACATAAAATAAAAGATGTGAAAGTTCGTAGCAGTGTTGGTGCTCAATTAGTACAGGGCAAATCAACTTTTATGGGTTGACTCTGGAGAGGCAAAGCAAGAACAAAAAAATCATCAAATGCATTGTATGAGGGAGGAATGACAATAGGTGAGGGACAGTTATGCTTTTCCCACTGCAATAATGTCCATTCTTCTCAATGTGAAAGGCTAATAGAAAAAATCAGGTCACTATCCAAACAGCTTAGAGTTCAAGGAGAGGTATTTGCAAATAATGTCTGTAGATGAGAAATAAGGTCAACACAGAACCAAATTGCCAATTAGCTCTATATAAACCAGATGAAGTGTGCTCTTGAGGATATAAACTGGATGCTACTTTAGAAATATAAGGTGATCAAGAAAGTAATGACTGATAAAAATTGAAGGATGAGTACTATGAAATTCCCTTAGTGGGTAAAATAGCAATTTATCCTCCCTTCTCTTAAAAACATTTTTATCGTTTCCTAAAATAACACTTTGCTGTTACTATTTTTATTTTGAATTTATTTTCTTTGATGCCTAGGCCCCAGAACTTTACTAACAGTCACACAATGTTCAATTACAAGTGTTTCTATTACAAACATATACCTACCTCTTTCCATCCATCAACACTTGATTGAATGCCAGGGCACTGCATCATGTCCTGAAACATTTGAAATTTGTCAAACAGGAGAGAAAATGAATCCCTGCTCTACAGGCGCCCTTAAAAAATTACTTGTTCAAATTTAGAGACCATCTGGACAAGGGCTAGTCTCTTTATCTAAGCCCCCACGTGTTCATTCATCAACTCTTCTCTTGTGCTGTGAGGGATTAAAAAAAATAGGAAAATAAAATAAATAGGAAAAAAATAGGAAAATAGGACAGAGGAATTCTAACCTCTGTCCTTAAAGAACTTTTGCTTTTTAGCTATCATTCTACTATATAAGATACAAATATACTGTTTAGATTGATGGTCAATAGAGTCTTCCAAAATACATAAATAGATAAGACATTTGAATCTATTATGTTAACAATGAAATGATAACTTCAAAAGCAAAACTTTATTCATGTTGGCGATGGCTAGCTTACAGCTCATTAATAATAATCTTCGTATGTGTACATATATATATGTATATGTATATGCAAAACGAGAGGAATTCTGAGTTACAGATTCATCAGCCTAATTCACAAATGCTAGAGCTAGTCAAATAACAAAACTTTTTCTGAAGACAGAGTTCTTTGACATGGCTGCAAGGGAGGTATTCTAGAATCAATGAATTTTACACAGTGGGAAAACAATATCAGCTAGAATTCAGCTTGGAAGTTTTTCTCTATACATCAAAAAGCCGAAACTGGTTATAAAGCCCTTTCCATTGCTACAATACTCAGAAAGAGACAGTACAACACAGGAAGAAGGAGATGTTATCAAGTTGTAGAATTCAAAATCATGTCAGATATACTCTGAGCCCATCCTGCTCCTCTGGGCTTTCCTCTGGGCT
Source organism: Galemys pyrenaicus (assembly GCA_019455555.1). NCBI lineage: Eukaryota > Metazoa > Chordata > Mammalia > Eulipotyphla > Talpidae > Galemys > Galemys pyrenaicus. The sequence continues at coordinate 2,071,968 of JAGFMF010011858.1, forward strand.
CATTTGAGTTTGAATCCTGACTTTTGGGCAATTTCCTAATCTTCCTATCTTTCATTTGCTTCATCTTTATAATTTCAGTCCTCAGCAATATATAACATATATAATTGCACTTAATATTTTTGAATAAATCAATAGCTGGTATAAATAATAGCGAGTTGTGAAGATTAAAAGAAATCTCATTTATTTCATATTTGTATAGTGCTTTGCACATAGCAGGTGCCAAATAATTGCGCCTTTCTATTCTTATTCCTTGGGGAAAGAAGCCATACTTTACACCTTTTTTATTAATCATAGTAACTAGCATAATACTACAACAATAAAATACATCTTTATTAGTTACTTAATAGTGCTCATTTTATGTAACAATAATTGGAACCTGGGGGTTTATGTCAGGCTGATGTATGCCAAGTATATTGCAACCATCTAGGCAAGCAGTGTTTAAGACATTGGCTGCAATCTGCAGATCTGCAAGCTTTAGCTACACATGTGTTTGATTTGGTCATGCACAGTGCTTTAAAAAGTGCTACACATTTGAGTGTCTTTAGAAGGATATATGCCCTCTACTTCTACTGCAGTTCTCATAATTTCCTACTATCTTGCAGGCTAAGTTAATGGACAGTTGATTACTGTCAACTTATTTTCTACTACAGGTATTTAACTGTGTATTTCTGGTTTCTTACTTAAGACTAGGTAAAAATATTAAGAATGGCACTAGAGAAATAGGGATAACCCTTTTGATTGAAGTACTAGTGGAGAAAAGTATTATATTTGGTAAGATAAGACAAGTTTGGAACTCAAAGATTGCAGAATATCTAGCTATATTCTTAACTCATATAACATAACAGCCAATTGAAAAATCCATAAATTTTAGGGAAAGTAAGGTAATTTTGACAGATGCATTTTAGCCACTAGAAGTCCAATCCAAAGATTTTTAGACAAGGGATAACTTGATTCAAGATTGCTTGTAGATGGACTATGGTGATGGTACACAAGTGTATTGGCAATGGGAATTTCACGGGGATGAAAAATAATGTAAAATATATATAAAATGAAAGTAAAAATAAATTAAAAAACCCCTATTACTTGTAGAAGTGAAATCTAAATGTATATAATCACTTGTTAACTTCTGAAAATTGATAAGACCATTAAAAAATAAGTTTCTAATTAGTACAGAAGATGATGTGACAATAAGAAAAATGATATTTTGATCATGGAGGTAGATAAAAAATGGTATGTTCTACATTCACTAGAAATATTATCTATTTTGTCATTAAAACTGTTCAGGCAGAAATACAGCATGCATATTAACTAAAAGAGAAAACAGAAATAATGCAGGATTTTAATATTATGAAAATAAACTTTTGTTTGTGTATTCAGTTAACTGAAAGTAGTTTACTGTCTTCACCCTTAAATTTACTACATTACTTGGAAGAAAACATCAGTGTATCCTTCCGTTTTAGCAGACTGTTTGCATTTTATAAATAGGGAGCAGGTTGTTTGCTCTCATTTGAGACCTGCATTTAATTCTAGAAGAAAATTCTGAAATGTAATGTGAAAAGCAGATTTTGCATTTCAGAGTAAGTTAATCATCATAAACTTTATTTCTTTTTCATAATTTAGAGTGGAGGTAAGGAGCTTTATTTTGCTCATGGATGAAATCCAAAAGCCTAAAGGAGTTCCTGGAATATGATAGGCACATTTATTGACTAAATGTAACTGCATTTCTAGTAGGACTTCCCAAATTACAGCAAAATGAGAAAACAGTTCATTCATGCAAAGAATTACTTTTAATTTTGCAATTACTATCGGCTGAACATTTGTGTCCCACCCCCCCCACCCCCCAATTCAGGTCTCAAGATCCTAATTCCCAAGAAAACAGTATTAGCAGGTGTGGCCTTTGGAGGTCAATGGGTCGTGAGGATACATGCCTCAATATTGGGATTGGTGCCTTTATAAAAGAGGCCTCAGAGAGCTCCCTAGCCCATTCTCCCTTGTGAAAATACAAGAATTCTACAACCTAACCAGAGACCTTGTCTGGCCATGCTGGTATCCTGATCTTACCAGCTTCCAGGATTATGAGAAATACATTTCTACTGCACATAGTCTCTCCAGTCTATGGGACTTTGTTATTGCAGCCTGAATGGACTAAGGCATTAATTATGGAATTGCTTCTAACTCAATTTGGTGATAGACTATGATAAGATTTATTTGTTTGTTAGTTTAATAAATTTTTTAAAATTAAATTTGGTTATCAGGTATAATTTGGCAGAGAACTTTCACTGGCTTATTAAGTCACAAATTCTGACCGCCACTGCTGTCCAGCAGAGAATGCAATGTGCTGTCCTCTAATCAGGTAACATTGTTCTTGACCTGTTAGTTCTTTGGACAGCACTTGCTCTCAGGTTTTAGGGTTTTTTTCCCAACCATAACCTCATGAGATCTTAAAGTCTGTTCTGTGTGTCTGAAATATTCTCTTAGATAAAACACTTTTTTATTTCTACTAAAGAATTTGTTTTCTTTTTTCTTTCTTTTTTTTTTTTTTCATTAGCTTATATGTTGTGTAAAAAAGAATGACCTGGCACGTTTGAGAGTTCCTGAGGTCTTGAGTTTTTTTGCATGTTGTAGGTGAGAATGAAAACTTGTTTGTTGAGTCATGAATGAAAGACTCCATCAATGGGACGGACTGAGGAAAGCCAGGGAATACTGAGGAGATAGAGACTGGCTTATTTGGTGTTCTTACAACAAACTTTTCTTTGTTGTTCTAATAATGCCCCATGCAACCCTGTACAATTAAAATTGTCATAATTTCCATATTGCCTCTAAGGCACATAAATGTAACTCAAGAATGTGAATCGCTTAGAGGAGAGGAGAAAAGGAGGAGGAGAAGAGGAGAAAATTTCTGTCGCCCATTTACAAGGTCAGAGACTGCTGTATCTGTCTGGACCTATGGCTTGACTTGCAAAATTCCCTAGAGAGTGAAATACTTTATATTTATCTCTATTTGATAAAAGTTGTCTTGAATATACAAGTCAAAGTAATAGGCAAACTGATGGAAAATCTTATAATATCTTAGACATTATTTGGAAAACAATTATATAATATTTGAAATATCAGAAAAATATAAGAATATTTGAATAATGGTGTACGTACCCACTATACAGACTTAATCTTGTTACATTTTGCCACATTTGACTAGCTTCTCTTTTATAAGCATTTATTTCTAGTTTTAATTGCAGTCCCTTTCAGCCCCAATCTAATTTCACTTTTCCCCTCTCTCACATGTTTATTGGATGGTTTATTCTCTATTTAGATTGCATTGTTGTATGTGCTAGTAATCTTTCAATTGTGATTGCCTTTTTTTTCTTTGACAGTTTTGAGATAAAAATATATTGACACATGGATCTAGTCTATTTAATTAATTGGCTTATAGCATTCCATTGTATCAGTTTGTTACAGTTTTTTTTTTTTAAAGATTTATTTATTTATGAATACAAGCACTGGGGTATAGGCCAGAGGTATGGGGGGGTGGGGTGGGTGAGAGGATTCACCACAGAGAGCAGGGAGCAGAACAGGCAGATCAACAGAAGTACACTGCTGAGGGGAGCAGCGGACACAGCAGGAGAGGTCTGCNNNACCATGTGGGTCCCCTCCCTGGCCGGCAGCAGGGATCGAACTTGTGCTGCAGTGGCTGCGGTTTGCTTCATAGTGCGTTGCTTAACCCACTGCGCCACCAGGGAGGCCCACAGTTTTTTTTTTAATGTATGATTTTAAATTGAGATAACACTGTTTTACCTCACTATATGAGTTAGGGGTAGAATTCACATCTCTTCATATGTGTGTTCTCATACTACACCCATTACCAAAGTACCCATCATCCTCCATGGTCCTTTAGAGTCCCTCCCTTCTTTGCTCCCCAGCAGAAACATCCCTTTCTCGTTGCCTCAGCTCTACAGTTAGATTTCTGAGGTTTATTCTGGTTTAGTTTTGTCTGTTTCTTTGTTTTGTTTCTCTATATTGCACATTTGAATGAAATCATCCCACATTTGTCTTTCTCCTTATTACTTAGATACTGCAAAGTTCATGATAAGGTTAATCAGTTGTAAGTTTAAGTTTTGTACACTCTTTGATACGGGTCACCATTACCTATCAAAAAGAAAAACTTTGGCAAATGGAAAGTACTGGAAAGGTCACACCACTAAATCACTCACTGTGGCCGTGCTGTGGTTTCACAACTAAGTAATTTCAGATTTTGCTGATGATGAATTGGAAATGAACTTCAGTGTCTGGGTGATAATTTTATGTCTCAAGTTGGCTGGGCCTCAAATGCCCAGGTATTTGATCAAATATTATTTTTGATGTGTTCTGTTAGGATGTTTTTGGATGAGATCAACATTTATTTATTAACTTGCAATTTACTTGTCTATATAACTTTGGGGTTACATTTTACTCCTCCACATGTGCACATGCTTCACTCACCCTCCACCAAACCAGAAAATTATACTGGCAAAGCTCAGCAAAAACAATTCTTAGACTCAGTGAAAAACATACTGGTTACCAGAGATTAAACATTTACATTAGTGGACTTAAAGTAAAGCAGATTATGCTTCATTATATGGATGGTTTTCATCCAATCAGTCGAAAACCTTGACAGAACAAAGACTGACCTCCCTTTCACAAGAGGGAAGCCTGCCAGTAGGATTTGACCTATAGTATCCATTGTTCCCTGGATCTCTAGTCTGCCTACTCTATAGAGGTTGGACTTGAGGGTCTTTGTAAATCAAAGGAGCTAAATCCTTAAGATAAAAACTATACATGCACATATATATATGTATATATTTTTTTCCTCCTATTTCTCTGGAGAACCCTAACTAATGTAGTGTCTTTTAATATATGGTTACTTAAATAAATACTTGGCATTATCTGAGCTCATCCTGTATTTCTTGGCACAGTGGGTATATTGAACCGAGGCCATAGTCTTGTCTTCTACTTGGAAATGAATAGCTTCCCTAAGTAAATGTCTGTAATTATTACTGATTTGGGGTTGTTAGAGTCCTAATGATGTAGGACATCCCAATACTTTATAAGGACATGATAGAGTTTTCACCCCTAGATTCCGACTGCAACATGCACTAAGACATGCCTGGACTCGAGGTCAGATGGACAAAGAGATTTCAGTTTTAAGTGCCAATTTCTGATCGGTGGTGGTGGCTACCAGGACTAAATTGAGAAAAATTTCGTGGCCATTTCTGGACTCAGTGAGAAAAAAAAAGGCTGTTATCTAATGTGATCTTTATCTTATGCTCTGTATTTGCCATCTCTGGCTTAAGCCTTAGGCTAGTGATGTAAAAGAAATTCTTCTAGCTTACATGTGAGATAGCCCTTCTCTCCAGGGCCAAAGCGCTAGTTAATATTAATCAATTTGTCTTTGTCTGAGTATCTCTTGAGAATGTGCAATAAAAATATAATCCTGGTCAAATATTTTACCTTTGAACCACAACTAATAGAAGAGATAATCACCTAATTTATTCTATTTTATTAAGTCCCATTTATTGAATAATTACATTACCATTACTATAACCCAGCAATATATTTGCTTTACAAAATACGTACAGAGATTCTTTTGAATTTCAATAGTATTTGCAATATAATCTATAATACTTCATTATGTATTGTTTGCTTATTATTTAAGGTTTTCATGAGTTTATGGCTTCAGGAAGATTGTAACTACTTGAAGGACAGAACTAAGACTTTTTCTTCTTTTGTGTCATGTGTAGAAGCTCAGTAAATAGTGGCTGGGTTGAACTAAGGAATCGTGAGACTCTCTCGAAGTCTCTGTCCATAGTTGCATACACACACACAAAAAGGCCACAGTGTTCTTGGCATCACCAAGAAGTGCATTAGAATGAAAATAGAAAGTATAATGTTACCCTAGAGGCAGAACATGTTCTGGTCACTACGCTTCTAGCTGTAACTGACCTGGGAAGGAGCCATGGATGGGCACTGTTACGTTGAGGTACTCGGGTTTATCCAAAGCAAACAAACTAAAGGCCTGACTAGCTTCAGGTCTCATTGAGAAATCTTTGTTACCAAAGAAAGATCTATTAACAGGCACAGAGATGGAAGATTCTGTTAAGTGGAATATGAAGGCTCCAAGGGGGCAAGGTCTATTGAACTAGATTCCTGAGATATCCTTGGATCTTACTGGCTCTGGCTGGCTCATGTAGCTTTATCCATAGTTGTAGCCATCAGTGATCCTGAAAAAAGATAACTTTTGCCTTTAAAGACGCCAGCCTACAGAGACAAACTCTGGTTTTTTAAGATGGCAAATATCAGGGGCCTTCCTGGTGGCGCAAGGGGTTAAGCACTGCACTATGAAGCATCTGCAGCCGCTGCAGCACCAGTTTGAACCTCAGTCAGGGAGGGGACCCACATGGTGCAGCAGACCTCTCCTGTCTCGCCCACTGCTCTCCTCTGCAGTGTATTTCAGTCAATCTGCCTGTTCTGCTCCCACTCTTTTTTTTGTGAGTCCTCTTAACACCCCCCAATTCTGGCCTACACCCAGCTCTTCTATGCATAAATAAACTTTTTTTTTAAAAAGATGGCAAATATCTAGGTAGGTTGCTCCAAATAATCAAGTTTATTTGTTTCATATCATTTTTAAAGCCTTTAGAAATTTCTACCCAAATTCTAAATTTTATCTACCCAGCTTGCTAACACAGCTTTATTTCTAAAACATGCCTGCATCTGGACTTAGTGCCGGTCATTTGTTATTCCTACGCTAAGCATGGCCTGAGTCAATCACACTTATGTCAATGTTCCTGTCATTTTGATACCAGGGTGTCCCCATGTCTTTCCTATGACATGGTCTTGCCTTGGCATTTGGTCATTCAGCTTTGCCTTTATACCCGATACAGAGAAATGAATACTCTTTCTCTGCCAAGATAAAGGTAAAGAAGATTATGGTTGAGTCTATAAAGTTGTGATTCAGTCACTAAGCGTGTAAAATTTAAGAACTAAGGGGGTTAAAGTTGTGCCCTTTTTCATAGCAAGTAACCAGTCTAAGTAATGAAATTATGGAGTTAGAGAGTACAGAAATTGAGAGCCCCAAAGACTTTGAATCTGTTCAGGATTATTCCATCATTTTACTAAAGAGACTTAATAAATACTCATTGTTTATAACATTTGAAGATAATATTTAAGGTTAATAAGGATTGTTCACTAAATGTTAACTGTAGACATTAGGCTGAATAAACAATTGTTTTAACTGAGGTATTTTTGTTATGGTATTTATGTTTATTTCCTATTGAAACATTATGTTTGGGGGTATTTTTCTTTGTTTCATCAGCCCAATCCAAAGTAAAGAGATTAGGTTCACATCTTCATAATTTTTCCCTAACAATAATGCATATTTATCATTATATATTGTGAGCTAAGTGCTCAATGTACCTTTTATCATTCAATCCTCCAAAGAGTTCTATATTGTGGATACTATAATTTTATGCATTTTACAGATGAGAAAACCGAGGCACCGAAAAACTAAGTAACTTGCCCAAGTTCCCATGACAAAAAAATGGCACTCCAGGATATGAATTCTGCCTGATCATGAGTGTGTACATTTAGTCACTTCATAATATTGTTGCAAGCTGCCATTCACTGTGTCACTGCTTTGGGGTCCAACGATTTGGGGCGGCTGGCATCTACTTTTCAAGTCTTATTTCAAACCTGGCACGGTTGCCAATATCCAGACTGGTCTCTTGAAGAGATTATTCCTACTGGAACCAGAAGCCCAGAAAGTAAAGTTAATAAATCTGCTCATGCCCAGGAATTTAGTAGACTGAATGTGAAAGAGGCCAAAGCAGATTTAAAGTGATTGAAATGACAAAAGGTGAAATGTGAGTGAACTGAATGAATCACAAAAGCGTGTATGAATAGTATTACACAAGTGAAGCAAATTCAATATCAATTCAATTTCTGACCACGTGCAGTGGGAAAACAAGGGCACAAGAGCAGAAGAGTCAAGGGTAATGAACAGCTTTATTACTTTTTTTTCATTGTGCTACTTCATATGGGTTTCTGCTGCTATTTATTAACATGCAGAGGTTAAAGTTTGTGTAAAATGCCTAGCACAACATTATGGAAGGCTAAGTGCCACCCTGCAGTGGAGAATTCAGTTCGAAGTCAGATTATAAAAAAAAAAAAATCTCAGTTTTTTGCAGGGATTGTAACATGCTGAGGATATTTTAGAAATTAAAAATAAAGCCTTTGGATACCGTAATTTCAGGTTTTCAGGCCTAGTCTTCCAGTCAGGAATGGATCCCAGGCTGCAGTGGCAGCGCTAAGTCCCAGCCCCTAGACCACCACGGGCTGGTGTCTCACGAAGCTGCAGCAGGAACTTGGCTGATGCTCAGGCAAGCAAGCGAGAAGAGGGAGGTTTGTTTAAAGAAAGAAAAGCTTATTAAGGAGAGAAGGAAAGAAATAAAAAGTGGGACTCCCAGGCTAGTGGAACCAGGCCAGGGAGGGGCAAGAGAGAGGATTTTATGTCTTTTCTCCCTAATTATTCTAAAGCTCCACCATTGTCTTTGTGATTGGTTAATTCTTGGTGGTCTTGTTATAGGGCAGAAGAGGGGCACCCCAGAACCCCCAAACCTGCACTCTCTAAATGGGTTCTGCCATCCACCACATCAAGACAAACATGTAAGGCCTTTAATGGAGAAGAACTTTAATACAATTGGGCAACAACACAGAAAGGACAAAGAATATAGTTACTAAGTTAAGCACCCAAAGTTACCCATCTCCTTGAGGGAAAAAGACCAGCCAAATAGGATTGGCCCAAAGCAAGGCCCCAAAGCCTGCCACAAGTCGAAAGGACCTTTCAGTGAAGACCCACAGAAAAGGGTCAGAAAGGGTCAGACAAATCTGGGAGGAAAAAGCAAAATCAAAATCAAGATGAAAGCTGCCATTGTTAACCTCCCCACGGGTCTCTCACCCACATCTGTTCCAACCAGTCCAAGACCAAGAAGCAAGCTCAGTTTCTTCACATGTCCCTCTGCTCCACGTGCCTCCTCCATGTCTCCTTACTGCTCTCCTTCCTGCTTCCTCCCCTGTCTTCTGTCCTTCCTCTCTCCTGTACAGCATCTTTTTATCCCTGCTCAGCTCCACCCACTAGGGTGGAATCCGGACTCTGGAACTTCCTCTTTTCTTGGGTCCACCCTGTTACAGTCTCACTCACTCTGCCTTGATGTCTCTAGGCCCAGAACTCTCTGTGTCCCAGCCCTGGCCTTAGCATACTTTTCTTTACCATCTTTGTTCCGGACTGTCCTGGTGCCCCTAGTCCTGGGGTGGTTTTTTAAATTTATTTTACTGGCTTCCTTGCCCCTCCCAAATACAGAGTACCTGGGAGTCCTTGGTTTCTTCTTTTAAATAAACTTTTCTCTCTTAAATGAGAAAAAAAAATTCACTTATTTATGCATACAAGAGCAAGGGTGTGGGCCAGAGATGTGAGGCAGGGGTGGGGGGGTGAGAGGCTTCACCAGAGACAGAGTGGGAGCAGAACAAGTAGAAGAACAGGAGGCGAGACAGGAGAGGTCTGCTGTGCCATGTGGGTCACCTCCCCCCACCTCCACTGCTTCACAGTGCTGAGACCTACCCCCTAGTGTCACCAGGGAGGCCCTGGGGTGTTTGATTAGTTCCCTAAGGAATTTGCAGTCCTTTTCTCTGGAGCCCTCTTTATTCCTCTCAGGCTTTTTCTATTGTTTTCTGACCCTGAGGGCTCTCTGCTTGCCCTAAGACTCTTTTAGGGTCTCTGCTTGCCTTATGGCTCACTTTCAACAACCAGGCAGGGACCTGTGGAGTGAGTCAGTCTTCTTTGTTTGTAGGTGAGTCTCTTCTAGGGCTTGCAAGGGGAGTGACACAGATTCTTACAAATCATTTTTTTCTGCTCAAGTTGTATGATATTCAGCTTTGAGCAATATAGAGAGATGTCGCCACCTTGGCTGACAGTACTCAGAAGACACTGTTCTGAAAGACGGTGCTATTTGTCCTGAGTTTGGCCAAGGTGACATCCCATTTTCAAGCTTTGTCCACAGGCCACTTTCTTTGTTTCCCCAGCATGAGCACTCTTTCTACAAGATATATTTCTCACTGTCCTCTTTAAGCCTTAACATACACAATCTCCTAACCAAATTTGTTCCCTCTAATCTAGGGGAAGCTCTTCAAGGTTGAACTCCTCTTCCAAGAAAAAAACAGCTGACAAGAAAGTCTGTCCAGACGCCCTAGCTCTTGGCCTCTGCATGCCTCTTTCCAAACCAGCAATGATATGTAGCTCAGGGACTAGCGTTAGGGAGACCATCTCTCAGGCCCATTAGGTAGGGCCAGCTCTACATCCCACTCCAGAAGGAAGCAGCTACAGAAGATCCATCGCCTCCCTTCAACTCCCCAAAAGATTTCGGGCTGGATATGGTGGTGGGGGGATGACAAAGGACAAAAGAATAGAAAAAACTGGAACAGAGATGCCTTAAGACCAGAGACCTGGAGGTGGGGGTAGACGGGATCAACAACCATTAACCCAAGCAGATATCCCTGGAATCCATTGTAAATGCTAGACCTAAAGTAAAGATACAAGGCAGAGCTCTCTCTCTGGAATCCATTGTAGTAATCTCCAGAGGGCACGTGCTTGTAGAATCTTCTCAAGTCCCTCCCTACCAAAAGTAGGCTCTATCAATGCAGTCTCTACTGGCTGGGGCAGCCACCTTCTGCCCACCTGTGACTATGCAGGTGCTTCTCCTCACTAACTCCTCTGCAGGGCAGCAGCCTTCTTGCCTGCCCATGACTGGCACCATGCTGGGGCTTCTCTTCACTGATCTCCCTCAGTGGGGGCAGCTCTCTTTAAGGCCACTCGCCTGCAACCATGCAGCCCTCTCTCAGCAAACCTGTCCCTCTCAGGGCAGCTCTTCCTGCCCACTTGTACCTATGCAAGTGTCCTTTACTCTTCTATTCCTTTCCCTAATAAACCTGCTCTTTAAAATAACTAATGTCTCTGCCTCTTGGAGAAACTCGCCTGGGAACTCTCCGCGTGCTGCTGAACAGGGAGCTCTGGTGAAACCTTTCCCAGAGTGAACCCAGGAACCCCGCACTCCAAACCCACTGACTCCAAATTCAACATCAGGGATGATCACTATCTTGGAGGATTATAATTCATACAGTATCTGGAAAAGGGTTGGGAGAGTGCCACGTGCACTGTAGACCCTCTGTGGATGATAAAAAATAGAATTATTTACAGTGCCAGTGATGGAGGATAAGAATAGAGACACTGAAAAGGAGGTGCCATGAGACCAGAAACCTGGCTCACGCAAGGAGGTGAGGATGGAAAGGATAGCATAGCCATCACCCAGCTATAGAAACCAAGATCCTTAGGTGCTCGGATGCCTACACCACAAAGCAAAAGATCCAAGCAGGTCTCAGATGCTGCCAAAAGATATGGCAATTGAGCCCATTGTAGAATCTGTTCCTTTCAAATTCTACGTAGTTTATTCAGAGTCATCAACAGGCCACTCCAGGAAGGAGGGAACTCCCACTATCACCACCAAAAGAGGATGAGAAAACCTAATGCAGCCCCTACTTAAGGGCAGCTCTTCCTGTCCGCTGTGTCTATGCAAGTGTCTTTTACTTTCCTGTCTCTTTTCCCAATAAACCTGCTCTTTAAAATAACTAACATCTCTGTGTCATGGAGAAACTTGCTTGGGAACTTGCCTTGCACCTCTGAATGGGAAGCTCTGGTGAAACCTCTCCCAGAGTGAACCCAAGAACCCTGCTTTTTCAAACCCACTGACTCCAAAAAAACCATGACAATCACCTGCACAGTAGAGGAGGTTGGGCCATCCAGATTGGATGAGTTTAATAAATGGAGGAGAAACTGCCCTCAGGCAATAAATCTACTTTTTAGTTGTAATGTCTGTTTTAAATTTTTTAGTGTGCTCAAAATGGATTAAGGATTTAGACATAAGACCTGTAACCATAAAATTACTAGAAGAAAAAGTAGGCAAAACCCTACATGACATACACATCAGTGACATCTTTGGAG
>JAGFMF010011858.1:2085027-2121399 GCA_019455555.1 Galemys pyrenaicus
TGCACTGGTGAGATGGTGATGGGGAATACATGGGGATTACAATTAATGGCAAGTATATGTAAATTTTAAAATATTTTAATAAAAAAAAGTGAAAAAAAATATATACATCCAAAAAATAAATAAATAAATAAATAAATTTTTTAGTGTGACTACAGTAGTGGCAATTTCACGTGTGCTCTTAGAGGTGAGGGGTGGGGGTAAGGCAGGAGACCCTTGATGAATGAGGCCAACTTTCCTTGGATTTTAAAATTAAAATGTTTAGGGCCTCCCTGGTGGCGCAGTGGGTTAAGCAACACACTATGAAGCAAACCTCAGCCACTGCAGCATGAGTTCGATCCCTGCTACCGGCCAGGGAGGGGACCCACATGGTGCAGCAGACCTCTCCTATCTTACCCACTGCTCCCCTCAGCAGTGTACTTCCCTGATCTGCCTGTTCTGCTCCCCACTCTGTCTCTGGTGAATCCTCTCACCTCCCACACCTCTGGCCTATACCCCAGTGCTTGTATGCATAAATAAATAAATCTTTTAAAAAATAAAATAAAATTACAATGTTTAAGTAGCTACTTATTGTGGGTTATTGATAGAGTCATGCTTGGTTGTAGATGCTTATCAATCTTTCAGGCTAGGGACTTCATCAGGAAGGCTGTAGACTGGTGATATGATCAGTAAATAGGAAACAGCGACTTATACATTCTTCTTATTAAACATATAAGGCTATTCTTCCCTTTGTACACTCTGCCACCATGTCCCCCCTCACCCCCTCACACATATAGACACCATAGGCATATAGTTTCTCACAAATACATGGACTTCTCTTTCTTATTTTCATTTTCCTACTATGTTTCTCTGCTATTAGGGTAACATTAAATAACCATATCATAGGGAATACATCATAGTAGTGTATACTGGGGTACATGTCTCCTTCGAAGAACCACGGTCCTGCTCCATTTGAATGTCTGTCAAGAAATTTGAGCCAATATGCTGAGTCTTTTAATTTCTCAAGAAAACCTGGAAATCAAAGTCTTTACATGAGATTTATCAAAATTTGAGATTGACACAAATTCTTTTTTTTTAACACTGCGAGACTGACATAAAATCTGCAAACTTGATGTGGCCACTGGCTTGTTTGTTCTCTCACTAGGTCTGGCTTCTCTGAAGTTTCACCATTGCTTTCATTGGTTGAAACTGAAGTTCCCTAATACCTAGGTTGGAATCTGACTCCACTGTTTGAACCTGGATTCTGAGTTTGGTAGACATTGGGGCAGGCTAGATTTCAAGACTGATAACTAGAAACTAAGCACAGGCCCAAGATGACACAGTGGATCCGTGTCAGCTTAGCAGCAGGTGGGGCAAATGTCCCAGAGAGGTTCTTTTAGGACAGGCCAAGAGTTCAGCAAAACATGAGAAATGAGAGAGGTGAGACATGGGAGTAGACAGTGGCAGAAAACCTATGTAATCGGAGGAGATAATAGATAGCTGTCTGTCGGTAGGTCCAGTAACACGTGCTTAGCAGCTGGATGTCAGAGAGGAAAAAGGGATTGAGAGGAGTGAGACAGATATGAACTAGGCCTTCAAGGTGAAGATCTGTTACAGATAGATGTGATTTTAAAGTAAATGGCATGGTATAGAGTCATTTTCTATTGAAAGAGTTTCACCCTTCTCACTTAATAACACCAGGCTTAGTCCCAAAGCCTAAGACAGGAATGAACTTGCAAGTCAGGGACCTACAACAGCTGGAACTCTTGCTAGAACTTAGCCGTGAGCAAAGATTCAGAAAGGTCAATATGTTAAGAGTGCAGGAGGGCTCACAAGGCCACTGACTTGTCTTTTCACCGAGAAAAGACTATAGTCCTGTTGAGAACATCTGGAACTGTGTCCAAAGCTGCCTGCAGTGCTGAATGCTCAGGGTGAAGGGTCTGAAGGAAACGAACCTGTTCTTTAGGAAGAGTCCTCTCTGAAAATGACAGAAAGACCTTTAAAAAGAAATAGTGTTCTGATCACTCTGTAGTTGATTCACACCTAGCATTTAAGTTGGCATTTAGACAAACCTGGGTACGTCTGTTGAATGGACAGGGTGGACCTGCCAGATACCTCCTTGTGAGACAGACCAATGTGCTTCTTGGGAAAGAATTCATTCGAAAAAAAGAAGAGCCAGACAAGACCAGGCTGATTCAGGAGAGAATGTAGATATCAGCAGGGAGAGGGTGATACATGCAGTCACTAATACTGGAATTTCTCTCATGGATCAGCACTAATCCAGCGCTATGGAATCGTGTGTGTGTCCTATGAAAATAAAGGTTTTTAAAAGATGTATTTTATTTATGCATACAAGAACTGGGGTGTAGGCCAGAGGTATGGGGGGGTGGGGTGAGAAGATTTATCAGAGACAGAGTGGGGAGCAGAACAGGTGGACTGATTGAAATACACTGCTGAGGGGAGCAGTGGGAGAAACAGGAGAGGTCTGTTGTGTCATGTGGGTTAGCTTCCTGGCCGGGGATCAAACTCGTGCTGCAGTGGCTGGCAATAGCTTGATAGCGCTGAGACTTATCACCTGCACTCCAGGGAGGCTGTAAACGGCTTTTAAAGAAAGCCTTTAAAAATGGTTTCATCTGAAATTCTAGCCACATATAACTGTTTGAGTCACTCCCCATGAAGGAAGACGAAGACACGGGGTATCTTCCCCACTTTGTAATAGACACAGGCACAGCCTTCACACCAGGAAGCTCTAACCTGTTGGCAACAGAGCTTGGTGGCAGACCTGTTGTTCTGGGGTGAAGGTGAGCAGAACAGCAGCAGAAAGACAGCGTTGATGGTACAGCTGAACAGATTTTTCCTGAACTCGTGAGACATGCCTTGCAGACACCCAGAAATACTTGGGAGGCAAGAAGGAACTGGAGGAGAATCTCAGGTCCTGCTTGAGTGACACAAATGATTTCTCTTAACAGGATCCCTGTGTGCTTACTATCTGCTAAAGCTTACTGCAAACTTGTGTTCCACTTCTAAGTCGGAACATGAAATGCCAGTGCTTTTCCCACTATCAATTAAGTGCAGTCAGTGGATCCATTATTATCTGTGAAAAGATCTGAGTTGTTCTGACAGCATTAGACACCATCTTGAAATTCAGCACCTTTAAGTTTTTTTGACCAGTGAATACTATTTCCGAGAAGCCATGCTGGCCTGTGACATTCTTTATTACTATGGAAAGAAACAAATGAATTCATTTTATTTAAAGACATAGAGAGATACACATACCTGCATGCACCTATAGATAAAGAAAAACAAGGATATGTAACAGGAGAATTATGTAGAACTGCTGGTCATGAAATTCATTGTTTGAGACACTTGGTCTCATTTATCTCACTGATAGTTTATTTCAAAGGGAACTTAGCAGGATCACAAAGGAAAAGGAAAAGGTGGAGAAAGCGAAACAATTGTTTCTTGTCCCACTTTTAAGACTATGCTGAAAATTAAGAGGCTTGTCAAAAGACTCATATCTAAAAAGTGTGCTGGCTTTAGAAGAAAAACACTGCCTGCGAAGTATATTATTATTATTACTATTATTATTTTGTGGAATAGAGTTTAGCCTGAGAAAACCACCAAAAAAGGAATAGTAATCTACTCTTAAGTAATTATATTATAAATGCTGCTCCATTTATAGGGTCTGTTTGGCAGACACTCGCAGGCCTATGTTTTTCATTGCAAGTGGCTTACATCAGTACTGACATATTCCAGATGTTAGTAGCTTTGATTTTTTTCCCCCCGTGTTGCAAACGAGTTGGCATGGAAACAACTCTTCGCTGGCAACATGACATATGATTCAAGGCAAAATGCATTTTAACACAGATGAATAGTTCAGGAATCTGCCTTTAACAAAAGTCATTTTGAGAGCTGTTTTGAATTTGTTGGTGTTTTGTGACAACTTTCTCAACTTAGATGAGAGACATCAAAGCATTCCGTGTTATGCAATGGAGCTATTACCAAAATGTGATTTGGTGCTTGCATTGAACAAAACCATCAAGTTTAGAAATGGACTTGAGGTATTAGGAACCTAAACAAAAAGCCTTGCTCAACCGAAATTACCTATTT
Organism: Galemys pyrenaicus; assembly: GCA_019455555.1. Classification (NCBI taxonomy): domain Eukaryota; kingdom Metazoa; phylum Chordata; class Mammalia; order Eulipotyphla; family Talpidae; genus Galemys; species Galemys pyrenaicus. The sequence goes on from JAGFMF010011858.1 coordinate 2,089,114, forward strand.
GTATTCAAGAACAAACCCTCTCAAGCAAACCAAACATGGACTGGTTGGTCTGTTCCACCACACTGAGAGCTAGTGCGATGATGATTTCAGATGGTTTGAATTTTTTCCCTTAAGTGGACTATGGATAAAGGAAATAAACAGTTTTTTTTCACTCTGCCTTGCTTAGTGTGGTTCACCCACTTCACATACTCTTCGTCCGAAAGACTAGTAGCACAGGATGTTCTAGATACCATGATGCAGTTCTTCCTTTTGCCCCAGACACTGGCGAGTTCAAGTGTTCGTTCATTTCTGTTTCCTCTCCCTCTGAGCACAGGCGAGCCCACACTTCTTTGTCTCTGTGCAGGAAAGTGGGCTGTGTCTCTGGTTCTGGGCATGGACTGCGAAAGGAAATGACAGATGCCGCCTCCAGGCCCTGGCATTTAGCTGTCTCTGCGAAACCTTCCAGAACCCTCTTTATCTTGGCAATGAGAGGCCACATGTCCCAGAGAGAGCAGCTACCCACTGTAACACATCCAGTGGCCTGCGACCTCAGGACCGTGGATCACAGTGTTCAAAGACCACCCATCAGGGCTACAGAGCTGAATGTGAGGAAGAAACTAGTTTGTGTGTTGGTTAAGGCACTGCGATTTTGAAATCGTTTACAATCATGGTATAACTCAGAAGATGTTTGAGTTCTGACATCATTCATATAATTAGATTATAGATTCCCTGGGGACAGAGGTCATGTCAAATGCATCTTTGCATTTTCAGGGTCTTGGTCAGTACCTGGGACATAACTGAATGAGGAATGACTAAAACATAAATGCTTTGGTTATGCTTATTTCTTCCCTGTTGCAATTTACTGAGGTTTTCTAAATGCAAAGTATTTTTTTCTGGGTTAACAGGCTGCAAAGGACATGCTTATTTTCCCAAAGCTTACCATTTCATTTTATTTATATATATATTTTACAGGAAGATTTCTTGTAGGGAAATTATTTCTTTAATAACAAAACAAATTTCTATAGCTCATATCGAACAACTATAATGTGGTATTATTATGTGTGCTAGAGTGACATTTGACACCCTTTAAGATACAGTCACAGTGTCAATAAGCCATATTACATATGACAAGTAGTTTATATAGTATAGATCATCTCTGGTCCTTAAAACAGCTAATGGAGCAGGGAAGATAGTCACATAAGATAGCCACAATCCCAAGATTTACTGTCCACACGTATGTGAGTTAGAACAGCTATTGTAGCAATTCCTAGCCCTCTCACCCTGGACATTTAACCTCTCTAAAACTCAGGTTTTTTGGGCAGAGTTAATAAAACAGTAGTTCTGAAATTAAATATGCTTAGATCAGAAAGGTTATAGAAAAGCAGTTCATCCATTATAAGAAGTCAGTAAAATTATATTATTACTATTGTTTCACAAATGAAGATCAGAAAAATTAACTAACATCTCAAAGGTCACATTGACAGAGACAGTTTCAGGTTGAGTCACCACCCAAGTCCTTGCCACCTCCTCTCCTCTCTCTGTGTACAGAGGTAGATGGATTCAAACACCGAAAACCACACATGGTTTGTCCAAACTGTAGCCCAGTAGGCTACAATGTGACAGAGGGCATTTTACCTACTGCTGCCTTTATTTCCTCATATGCAAAAGGAAAACAACCCGTGTTTATTTGACTCTTTATCAGCATTTAAACGTTTTCTGTATGGGCCCACCCTGGTGGTGCAGTGGGTTAAGCAACGAACTATGAAGCAAACCACAGCCATTGCAGCATGAGTTCGATCCCTGCCTCCGGCCAGGGAGGTCACTCACATGGCGTAGCAGACCTCTCCTGCCTCGCCCGCTGCTCCCCTGAGTGTGTTTCTGTCAATCTGCCTGTTCTGCGTCCTGCTCTCTCTGGTGGATTCTCTCACCACCCCCACAACTTTGGCCTGTACCCCGAACCTCAGTTTTTTTGTTTATAAAACGGCAATAATAATCACAGCAGGACCGTCATGAGGAGTAGGGTTCATGCAAGGAAAGCAGAGCACAGTGCTTGGCACACACATGATCTGCACACACTCATGGCCTCACTGTCATTAGCACCAGCAAGTCTAGAGCCGTTCTCTATATTCACTCTTAGGGAAAGGAAGCGTTTTTCCAGGCGCCTGAGGGCCAAAGCTCAGTGAGCAACTGCTTAGCCGGTTTATTTATGAAAGTTCTTTATTCCATTTCGTGGCTGGATTGCGGCCTTAGGGCAACTTCAGTGCTGCTTCTCGGTGTTAATTTTAGAGTGAAGCAGCAAACTGATGGAGCAGGCGGCTCAGGCCACCAGCTGTACAGAGCGCTTCCCTCTGCCATCTGACTGCGAGCTCAGCACCAAGAATTCACATAAGGAGGGATCACATGAGGGGCTGATGCTCCTGCCCCGTGCTGGAGAGATGTGCTTCCCCGCCACAGACTGGGAAACCTGGTGAGTGATTGGAATCCACGCTGCTCAGGCAAAGCAGAAAATGATTTCTTATTAGTAGTAGTTGTCGCATTAATAATAACAATAGCCATGCAGTAACAAAACAGGCTCTGTCTTTGAAATATAGGAGAGAAATAATTGGCCCGGAAAGACATTATCAGCTGGAATGTTCCATATTTGCTTGATTTACCATCTTCAAGCAGTTCAAACAGCTTTGCACAATAAACTTAAATGCCTAAAATGTCCTGCTCGTGCACTGAAGCATCTTTTATATACTTGTTTCTGCAGTTTGGAACACTCTTGTTGCAGAAATAAGAAATCAGAATAGACCCAATTTATTTTACTGATATTTGAAGGTAATTTTTCCTTTAATGAATGCATCTGTTTGGATGATAAATTGTCCATTAGACAATGCTCAAGTGTTTTTATGCTCTCTGTTTTGATTACGGAGCTTTTAATGTAGTGTTGCATCTACTCTGAATTTTCTCTGCAATTTACTCATCCACCAAAAAGAATAGACTAGAGAAAATACCAGGCTGATAATCTTTCCTTAAGTATTTTAATTTATTAAATAAATGACCTAATAGATTGCATCGAGACACATTTCTCTGCTTTGTGCTGACCTTATTGAGAGTTAACCAGTTTCGTAATGCTAATTAGATGTCAGCATTAGTGTCCTGAGCATACACAGCAATAATGACTCCAGCCCACACCACACATAATATCCAAGACTCACCTCTGTTTCTTGTGCCCAACACAATAATAGGAATTTCTGAATTCACTACATTTTTCAAAGGAGTATTGTTCTGTTTGTTTCCTTTTCAATCAGGAGGGAGTAAGCTCAATGTAGTGTGGGCAGAAGACACACACAATGTGGGGAATTAGTTACACAGTTGTTGTTTCTATCATTGTTAATGGGAATTACACATCTAAATTTCCCTGTAGCAATAGTTCACAGTGGGCACTGGGAGGGTGTAAAAATGCATAAGAGAATTCAAATAATGAATAGTATGGTATTTTAGTTTGGTTAAATTTTAAACTACCTTTGGAAATGAAAACATCTTTATCTTCCATAAACACTCTACATTTAGACTTCCTGTCAAAACTGGTATATGTTTTACTTCGATGTGGGCTTGGCTTCCAGTACTAGGAAATGGTATTTGACAGTGATGTCCAATTTCATTGGATCTTCTTGGAGAAAACTAAGTAATGATATTAAGTTGTTTTGACAAGTAGTTTTGCATTTCCTAATGTTTATTCCACGGTATCACTTAACACTCTGAGCTACGAGAGAAGCAATCTTCATGACACTAACTTGCCTAGATAAAGACCAAAAGTCCACCCCTCAGTGAAGAACTTCCCCTTGCATCCTGTGTTGCACATCATTGAAATTCAATGTGCTCCTCAAACAAAAATAGTTAAAAAGTCATATTGCAGTTTTTCATTTTTTAAGCCATTGGTTTATATAAGGAATAAAGCTTATAGATCCTCTTTCAGCAACCACTCTCTATTAAGCTTTAAAATTAAAAACATAAACAGGATATTAAATGCAACTTCTCAAGTAAAATTAGGGGTGGAGAGACTGAAGAATTCCTCTGACACCTGTTACTACACAGGACTCTCTCGGGAGGACATATTATAGAAGTTCAGGGATCCAGGAACAGTTTTAAAATCCAGTTTCAAAAAAAAAATGTATGTTCAAATAACATTTTAACAGTTCTTTTTCATTCAAAGAGAGGATGACCAATAAAACTGACCTATGGCTATACAAACATTAAAAATAAATAATTCAGTCTTCCCTTTACAACCAAGAACACTCATTTCCCAATCAGGGAATTGCTGGGAATATCCTCTACAATGTAACTAACAGAGAGGAACCCCCTTTCCTCAAAATGTTGGTTATGGAAAGTCCTTAATGTTGAAGGTTAAGGCACATGTTCTGTCATTCTTGCCATGCCCATGTGTGTCAATGGGAGTGGCCTAGTCCTTAAAGCAACTCATTAAACAGGTAAACAAGGTAGAGACTTCAGCTTGATCTTCCTGCTAAGCAGGAAGCTCGATACCAAGCACAGCACATGGTTGTATGAGCAGATGCACTGAGGTCTGATTTCTAGCTGACACATTTCCCCAATCACACTCCTATATCTTTCCATTGGATTGTGAATAGTCTTCCTTTTCTCTTTTAGGTGATGCTTCATTGGTATTTGAAATGTATAGGTTTTTTTTTTTTTTTTTTTTCATTTAGTGTTGAAATGTGTTGCAATTCCAGGAGTGGGATTTAATAGGATCAGTTGGAAGTAAGGGTTCCTCATTTTTTATTTCTATGGTTCATAAAAAAATATTCATTTGCTCTAAGTGAATGCCTGCTGATATATTGCACTTGCAGCAGGTGTGTTCAGAATGGCTCCTAATAGGGAGTCCAAAATAAAAATCTATAAGTAGTATTTCCTCCTCTGTGCAAGGCACACTGATTTTGATGACACAGGAAGGCTTAGTCAAGACCCCTTTCCTCTAGGAATTTATAATCTCTTCAAGCAGATCAAACAGATACATAAATGATAACTACTAAAAGCACAGGTAATGTGTAGAAACTTTCAAGTTAGATAAAGGAAGAAAGTGAGAAGAATCCAAACATAATTATACCATTTCATTTGCAACCTGAAGACTCCTGATCACAATCATAGTCATTTAGCCACCGAGCAATTTAAGCCACTCTGCAAAAGATGCTAAGTGAAAAGGAACTGGATGCCTGGACTTGTGTTTGGAGTAGGGATCTCAGAAAAGACCTTTTTGTAACCCACTCAAATCCCTGGCGCCTAGGAAAAAGCTGGTACATAGTAGATGCTCCGTAAATATTGGTACAGGGAAGGAATAAATGAATGAACTTCAGTATGCCCAAATCTGCTATCATCCTTTCAACTCTTATGTGGAAATTAGTACATTTCAAATGATACCTACTTAGATAGACAGAAAATGTGAGGTGGTATTTAATAATGAGCTCATCTTCAACAGTATAAAGAAGCAAGTGCCTTAGATTTAAATGATGAGTTTATTCAAGGATTTTAGTTATGATAAGTATTTTAAAACTGCATTAGTATTTATGCATTTGGAATGTGAATTTTGATGGTTTTGAAGTAGAGAAAAGGTTATGGTGATTCATAAATGCCTCCTCTATCTTAATTCAGTCTTTATAACTTTCTTTGAACTCAGATACAACAGGAAGAAAATAATTCTCATGAAGTCTTTTACTTAACTCCAGAGTGAATCTGTTTCATTTAGAAGGTGGACTTCAGGAGAAATAAAGAGCATTCAGGAAGACAGGAGCAATGCAGGGTGTCTGTGGAGGAGCCTGAGGTGAGTGCCTGGCTCAGTGTTATGAATTGCTATTATCTCTAGCAAATCTACACAAATATTTTTGTGTTGGAAATGACTGTTTCCAGCCTTAGAGTCTAACAGCTACCATTATGAGGAGCTCTCACTATTACAAAAATATATTCCAAGCACAGTGGTTAGCCTTAGAGGCAAATGATTAAATAGATATCACAGAATATATGAACACATACCATTAGTATATATGTACCTCGTATATGTATTTAAACATTCCTTCTGTTTTTATCATTAGATCATCTGTGCCTTGCAGTTAGTAAATTTTCATTTATTTATTCAACAAATATTTACTTGAGTGTCTACCATGGGACAGCTAGGCATTGGGGCTAAATGATGAATAAGTAAAATGTGGTCCCCATCCTCATAGAGTTTTCATCCTGAAGGAAAAAATTAGTAAATGAGCTGTTGCATAAAGTGGTGTATCATGTACAGGGTATGCTATGGGGAATACAGTTTACTTGAGTGACAGTTTCTAATCTGTATTTAGAGTCAAGGGAGCTACCATGAAAAAAGCAGAAAATATAAACTGAGGCTGGAAAGATGAGAAGAAGTTGGCCAAGCTGCCATGTCCTTTAAAAATCCTCTTAGCACCCAGCATGGCACTGAACATAAACTGGATGCCAAATTATTCTCCTTACAGTTTTCATATATTTGAGAGCTTGCCATAGATACAGCTTTGCACTAGGTATTGGAAGAGCTTCAAGGGAGTGTTAGACTTCCTCTCTGTGATCAAGGATTCTACAAATTATTTAAGAAGAAAAAAATGTATACATCATTCTCCAGTTGTTTTCTACACAAGATGTAATAGTAACAGCGCACAGCACGTAATAAAAGCAATGCTGTGTTCTATGGAGCATCAGAAAAATGAGAGCTGGAAATAAGAGTGAAGTGAAAGAGTGGGTATGGTAGAGGACGTAGCCCAATCCAGCTGGGCAATCTTTGAGTGTTATTGGCTTCCTACACGATTAGCAAGATGAGAGTATGTTTTCTATATTCTAATAGTTCAAATGTTTCTATTAGCTCCTGTACTTCTCTCTAGCAATACTGTAGCATGCCAAGCTAGAAAGTATTCAAACTAAACCACTTGGATTGGAAAATTTTGAAATTACCAATCAGTCAATTAAAAAAAAAGACTTGTCAATTCACGAGTCTTTACTTTTAGTGTCTAACACCAGAAGAGTCAAAGCCACGTTCGCTGAGGTTTCTACCATAGATCCAGTCAAGAGATCAGTGCTATTAACTTGCTTGTGTGGAAGCAGCCATAGGGTCTGTGTTCAGAGGATACCTCCTCACATCGTTGTCATAGCTCGTCATTTTCAACAGACATTAGACAGCACTCATCATTCACTCTCCGTGGCAGAACCTTATCAGCATCCTGAGCTGTGGCTGCCTCTAGTGGATGAAGGGTTTCCCAGTTTACCTAGAAGAACATCAATCATTCTTCATTCTTAGTGTTCAAACTTGCTCATCAGTTAGTAACAACACTTCCTGCAGCCTTGAAAATTATTTCTGAATAAACACAGGACCGAGAACAGCTAAAATGATTGACAGCTCATAACTCCTCCAGTGCTTTATACTTCAAAACCAGTGTGTATGCAGATGTCTCCTCATTACCAATGTTTGGATGTCACTTAGTGAAGCTGCTACTGAGAGAGGAATGGCATGAGTTAGATTGTCAAGTGTCTTGATGGGGCTTTTGTGCCCGTAGCAGATATTCTAGTGAGCTCTGAACCAGAATTTAGAATTGATAGGAGAAGAGCTATCATTTGCAGATCAGGTAGCTTACAAAATTGTGATGTGGGGAATTTTTTTTAGCATTTCTTTCTCTTTTAGATATTTTCTTTCCAGATTCCACACCCAAAGCAAGACTTCTCACTAGGATATGTATATGCCTTCTGAAAAATACAGATGTCCTTCCCCAACCAGTACTAATCACCATCAGCCACCCTGCTTCCCTCCCAAATTTTGCACTTATAGCTTCTTGGGCAGAGATTGAGGGGGAGGGCATCACAGGATGCTAGAGGAGGGAAGGTCACGAATTAATTAAATGAGCTGATTCCTGATAATCAATAATATCTGATCATGAGTTTTTTTTCCCAGAAATCACTTGACTTAATCTGGTGGAAAAAACTTTCCTGGAGAGGTATTAAGAATTGTGTGACTGGTGTGAGGAAACTATTTCTAGAGCAAAAAGGGCTATCAAGTTACTTCAGACAATGAAGGAGGTGTGAGTCTTCTCTGCTCATGAAAGGCAACTGGCAAATTTACATAATTTGCAAAGACAATGATTGCCGCCTACTGCTTTTCACTAGTCTTGTATATTGGATCTCTTCAGTTTCTGCCACTGCTTAAGGAGAGTATTCAGTATTCACTTGGACAGTGGCAACAAGCCTACTGGCATGGAAGAACGAACATAGGACTAACAATGCATAACTAACAGGGAAGCTCACGCATTGTCTGTGATCCTCCCCAAGAGGAAAACACCCGAGTCCTAACTATCACTTACATGTATGATTTTTAAGACTATGAAATCAATGGGATCACCAGATTCATACACAGCTGCCCTGACAAAGTTTCTATTCTTTGAGAGTTATGGAACTATGTTCTATTTGCCATTTTCTTACAAGGGATTAGTGCAGTATAGAGTCTAGATAAGCAAATGATAAATAACAATTGAATGAACAACAAAATTTTCCCACTACTTACCCTCCTCCTTTTTCTCATTTGCAGCTCTTTGCCCTCCTCCTGCTCCTGCACACACACACACACACACACACACACACACACTTGCCAACAAAAATTGAATCCCGCAGTTTTACATAGAGTATATGTTCACTTGAATGAAATCCAAAGACTATTTTTACTGAAGGTATGGTAGTTTAAGTAAGTGCTTTCTTATGGCTATCTGGGACAGGCTTAAAGATAAAACAAAATAGGAACAAGGACTAGAGACCACAATACTCATGGAAACTATCAGGGGCTATCACTCAGAATGTTTTATGCTGTGACTAATGAGGTGAAGCCAGAAGGTCAAAATGCTGCTAGGGGTTTTAAAATCTCACTGTTTGCATCTGAATAAGACGGGTCCACAACTCTAACATCACATAAGTGACTTGCCCTTCATTCATTCATTCATTCCTGCCTTCATTTCAATGTATTGAAATCTTTCCAAATGCTAGACTCAGGCGTCCATGGTATGAAATTAAAAAAAAAAACAAAACAAACCAAAAGCCAAAAAACAAAATGAACACCAAGATCCTATCTATGAGTTGTTCATAATCTAGGGAAACCAGGTATGCAAGGCATTACCAGAACAAAGGCTGGGGGGAGGAGGGGGGGAGAAAAGATAACAAAGAAAGACATGTATTATTTATTTATTTATTCATTTTTATTTATATCTTTTTTTTTTTTTAACCCAGTAGTCTCATAGGATAAACACTGGGTTAAAATCAAGCTTTCTTACTCAGTGCACAGTGCGTCTATAGAAATTTCCTAGAGTTGAATGATTGACTAAGAATGGGACTTCAAAAACTGTATATGAGCTAAGAACACAAACTCATCTTATTAAAGAGTAAACAGCAACTGGAGCAACTGCTTTTCTAGAGCTTAGTTAAAACATCTCAAATCTTAATTTGGCTCAGTTTTGGTGAGTCCATGAAGTTAGATAGATCACAAAAAGCTCAGCAAGTGATCACAAGAGCAAATAACAAAAGAATATGTGTGTGTGTGTGTATGGACAAACAAATAAAAATAACATATAAAGTGAAATGAAAGGCAACAAATCTCTAAAAATAAGAAGTGAGCTTTACCACTAGCACCAAGTATCTGACAGGGCCATATTAACAAATGCTGCTATAATTTCTTGTGGCTGCTCATGGTCTATTTTTTTCTCTAGACATCTTTCCTTAAAAAGGAAATCCAGATTTCTGAGGTTGGGCAGAGTGCTGGGGAGGAATGACAGGAGGCAGGCGCTGTCAGGAAAGTCGCTTTCTCTGGAAAGAAGCGAGGGGCCAGAAGGGAAGGTTGGCTCTGCTGGGTAGGTTTCCTTGCTGCCTTTCCATGTGTCTTCCCCTCCCACTTCTGTGGGCACTTTCTTTCTTTTTTGGCTCAATGTGATTCTAGGAAAGTCACGACAAAAATCCTGTCATATGCTGGGAAAGGAGAAAAAGTTTTAGGTCTTTGCCTTTTCACCAAAGAAGTTTCATGGAAATAGATGTGCAATTTTCAATAGGAGTTTTGCCTTATTGAAGTGACGCTGACATTCCGTCCAAGAATGCCACACTCTCTGCTTCTACCACCTTAACAAACAAAACCACAAACAGTTTCCTAGCAGCCCCTCTCCCCACATACACACAGGAAATGCAACTTAGTTGGTAGTCAGCGCATATCCCTGGGCAATCTCGAAGGACTGTCGATTTATCTTGGACTGACTTCAGACATTTCGCCTCTGATCTTCCACTGGCGACGTTTTTCTCCTATGTTTCCTTAGTATCTCCCTTGGCGCTCATTAATTAACTGCTCCTCACTCTGTGACTAAATGTGAGCCCTAGTGTTTGGCTGCCGAGAGGATTATGACATTTAAACACACACACACACATGACTGGGGACGATAGCTCCAGTGACATACAGGCAAAAGAGGTCAACTAAGAAAACCCACTTTCAAAAACCTGTTGAAGCAAGTAACCTAAAAAGAAAAGAGGGGAAAATAGGCTGATGATTTGGTGACATTTACTTATTCCCGACATGATATTTTAAAAGGCAAATACAGAAACTGGAACTTGCTATTTAATTGAGGTTCAGGTATTTCAAAGCTTGCTTATCTCTCCAGCCCGTCTGGTGTTTCCATGGTGTTCCTTTTCCGCTTCTATTAGTCTGGAACGTGGGTAGCAAGTTGATGAACATTTTTAATGAGTAAATCCTTTTCTACACCAAATTTTATAGATAATTAAATCTGATTTATAGGGCAGGTTTCAGCAACAGTGAAAGGGGGAGGAAAGGAATGCCAAGGGGAGGAGGCCCAATTATTGGATCTCTGAGTGAGACTCCAGTGGCCTGCTTTTTATAACCTTCCCAGCAGGCACCCTGCAGGGCTTGCACTGAGGTTTCTGATGCACAATAAGACTCAAGAATGCCTGTGCCACAGGAGTTTGGTTTTGTTTATTTGTTTTTGGATTTTAGGTGAAGAAGTTCTCTAGTTCAACAAATAGATCCTCATCATTAGTCACTGCTTTTCCACTTTAACTCTAAGTCATGTAAAAAGCAAAAGTCACACATAAAAAAATCTGAATGCAACACTAGCGAATTAGTTCTTTTCAACGCGTATTTGTTAGGCGCGTCTTTGATGTAGTAAACATAATTCTAAGTAACAGACACAGCAATCAATAATACAGGCAGTTCAGACTTGTTGCTTGCCATGAGAAAATACAGCCAAAGAGAAGGGTAGCCCTCTTAAGGAAATTCAGACCAGAGTGGGTAAGTGGGTTGGCTAGCATTGCACAGCATGTCCATCATGGGAGGGTTTAGGTCTAGAATTCAGGTATTCTAACTTCTAGGCCACGCTACATTCTTTTGTTATGTTAAAAACAACAGAAAAAAAATGAGCTTATATTTTGAAGTGCCTAGCTCAGTACTAGTTTATTTATTTATTTATTTTTAAAGTTTAGCCAGATAAGATTGGCTCAAAGTAAGGCCTGAAGGCCTGCCACATGTTTTTTTTTTTTTTTTAAAGATTTATTTATTTATGCATACAAGCACTGGGGTACAGGCCAGAGGTGTGGGGGGGTGAGAGGATTCACCACAGAGAGCGGGGAGCAGAACAGGCAGATCAGGGAAGTACACTGCTGAGGGGAGCAGCGGGCACAGCTGGAGAGGTCTGCTGAGCCATGTGGGTCCCCTCTCTGGCCGGCAGCAGGAATCGAACTCGTGCTGCAATGGCTGTGGTTTGCTTCATAATATGTTGCTTAACCCACTGCGCCACCAGAGAGGCCCTCAGTACTAGTTTAAATATATTAACTCACCATGAAGTACTATGTGAAGTCATTTAAGTACAACCTCTTTTATAATGACCATATGAGTTTCTAATAGTTCTGTAGCTCTTCAACTGTTTGTATTTGCTAATAGAGTGGAAACTTCTGCATTTATTTGAGATATGGGTCCTGAAACATTGATACTGTTAAAGTGTAAACACATTTTCTCAATTACAGTTCTATTTTGACTCCTTTCTGAAAGAGTTTGTTCAAAGAGGTTTGAGTCCAGACCATTCTGTCATCAGTCATCATCATTATCATCATGATAATCATCAAGATAACTGATAACTGATAACATGTGTTACAGATCTTATGTAAAAATTTAAGATAATTAGTGCTCTGAGATGTGATGTCATTGACACCGCCAAACTGTCTTAATTTAAACACATTAAGAAACATATACATCTATAGGCAAAATACTTGCCTTTGAATATTTTTCTGACTATAAAATTGTATACAATTTGCACAGAACAGAAAATATATAATATAGAAAGTGAAAGTCCTGTCCATGGAAAGAGCTTTAGCAATAGTTAATATTATTTCAAATTTCATATGTATATATGGGAACATAAATATGAACTACGATCATACATTAGTCACCTAATAATATATTTTGATTGCCTTTTCATAGTCACATAAGAATCCATTGTAATATATTTTTTTAAAGATTTATTTATGCATACAAGCACTGGGGTACAGGCCAGAGGTGTGGGGAGGTGAGAGGATTCACCACAGAGAGCAGGGAGCAGAACAGGCAGATCAACAGAAGCACACTGCTGAGAGGAGCAGTGGGCAAGGCAGGAGAGGTCTGCTGTGCCATGTGGGTTCCCTCCCTGGCCAGTGGCAGGGATCGAACTCGTGCTGCAGTGGCTGCGGTTTGCCTCATAGTGCGTTGCTTAACCCACTGCGCCACCAGGGAGGCCCCATTGTAATATTTTTGAACAGCTATACAGTATATTCTGTAAGGCTCAACAGTTTAGTCAGCATATACTTATTACCATTGGGGTTATTAACAGTTAATTCCCTATCAAAATGAAAGCTATAAATTTCATTCTTTTATACTCTACCCATTAATCCAGAATTCCTTGTTTTTCTTAAAGATGTAAATATCAAATGCACAGGATATACTATATGAACATAATCAATACATGATTATATTCATAATCAATATATAATCAAATAGTATAGATGATATAATTAATAACTATACTATAAAGTAATTAATAGAATAGTTTAGATAATACATATGTGCGTATATTTCTTCCCATAATCAAAGAGCTATTTTGCTTGAATTTGATGGCTGTTTGCAAATCCAAAGACATTCCCAAATTACTTACTCATCTTTCTAAAATTATGTACTTGTAAAATAAATAAAACCACATTTTTCATCACTTGGCTACGCTATATTATTTAAAGCTGTGTGACATGATGACTGTTAACAAAAGCGATTTAAAATGTAGTGCAGATTAAAAAAATCATTATGAATCAAGGTGCTATTACTCTAAGTCAATTAAACCAATCTCCCTCAAGGAAAAACCTAAGGACCCAAATGCCTTTATTAGAAGGATGTTATTAAAATGTCTCTGTGGTTTATTGATTTCTTTAGTTCTGCTCCTTTAAGAATATGGGGATTGCTAACAGAACTGAGACCAATACTAATTCTTGGAAATGCTTGTCAAAATTGTATTTAGAGACAATGAAAGTAATGTGTCAGTCAATAGGCAAGAAAGACTTGGTTAGAAACTTTTCTTTCTTAGATGCTTCTCATCTTCCTCAGACATTTCCATTATTCTACTTTCAGGTTAATCCTCATTAAGGATAATTGTCTAGTTATTGGTGAAGAAAACCTGGAGTTGCAATTTAGTGGACTGTTTCTTAGATCCTTCTTCCTGCTGGTATCTTGTCACTTATGCTCTCCTTTGCGTAGGTTTGGTTTTCTCTTTGCTTTCATGCCTTGGTCTAGAACAATGGGACTTTCATGCTTTGCCCATGTTCTTTGTTGTAATGCAAGTCTGAACTTCAGTACAGCCTTCTGGTGACCCAGCTTTGAACTGTCTCCCAGTTCTACTTTGTTGAACAGACTTAGAAGCATAAAATAGTCTGCAGGGAACCTTAAAGACAGTTGATAGGAAACCCTTATTTAAAAGATGAGGAAGCTAAGCATAGAGAAATTAAGTGACTTGTATAGACTCTTACCACAAATAATATTTAGAACTCAGAGGGGTGAGGACAGAGTGAGGGTTTGGGAGGACAGCTCAATGGACAATGGTGGAGGACTTCAGTGGTAGGAGACCCAGGATGACTACACCCGAGTGGGAAAATCCCAAACTGTCAAAACACCTGCTGGAATGTAAAACAATGGTATTTCAGTGAAAAAATATTAGAAACCAAGTTTCACATCTCCTGACTCTCAGTCCTGTGTCGTTTCAACACATCTGCCAACCTCTCAACAAGGTTTCCTGTACTTCTCAAGCCTGGGTTGGTCCTGCGTTCTGACCTTCATACTAAGAACTCCTGCTGTTGGACTTATCTGATCAGGAATTAGTGATTATCCCTTACCATGGGATGAAGCGATAGGCTTCTAAGGCATCTACTTAAATGTCAGTATTGGTCCTGTGAGCAAAACACTCTGACCCTCTAACTGATAACCTCTGTCTTTTGGGGACTTTACTGCTCGTGGAAGATAAGCCCTGGTTTGACTATTTTCTGTTTTAATATCTCTGAATGCTCAACACCCTTAATGAAGGTAATCAGAACATACTGTATATTTTTATTATAGTTGGTCTAAAATTAACTCTAATGACAGAACTGCACGCCTTTTCTTTATGCTCAAGTGTGTATGCTTAATACTAGGGGAATGTTAATAACACGGTTATCATGGTCAGGTAGATAGTGGTTGGAAACTAGTTCTCACTATTTGCTAGTTATATGACCTTGCGTTATTGAAGATCAGTGAAGCCTGGTTTACTTGTCAATAAAATGAATAAGTTAAAATAAAACCTGCTCTGAAAGGCTGCTATGGGGATTAAATGAGATAATGTTAATTCAGTGCTCAGTGTGAGGCTTGGCACATGTGAGTCCATAATCAAAGCTGTTTTGTATTCTTTTTCTCCTTTGCCTTTCCATTTTTACCGCCCAAAAGCCCCTGTCCGAGAGCAGGAGTGAGAGAGACTTATAAAAATCTATATAGATCAGTTTTAGTTTTTTCTTCTTTTATTAAATGCAGAATTTCTGGCTGAAGTTGCTGCATTATAAATGGACTTCTCAAAAGCCACTTGTATCAGTAGTCTGATCATTTATTCCTTGATAAGAAATATTTTGGTCTATTAGCAAGAAGAAAGATTAACCGAACATTAATCAAAAACCTCTGATGAGCCGAAGTGTGCATCTATCACAGAAACTGCCAGAGAGCTGCCATTGCTGTGGACCGCGAAGTGTGTGTTTTGTGTATTGGCTTTCATCTCGGATTACTGGAGTGGAGCCTGACTACTTAGTTCACTGGGCAACCTTAAAATGTTTTTAAAAATCCATATGTGCTATTTTTTTTAAGGAAGTTTATTTGATTTTATTTTACTTACACTTTTTCCCCTACTCTTAGACAATTCATTTCTTGCTGGTTCTGTGCCTAGAAATAGTAGGAGAAAATGAGCTGCTAGAAGTGTAATTCTAAATTAGCAATCATCTCAGTGACGTGTGCACTTAGTCAATGTGTTTATTTCTTGGTTATTGTCTGTTTTCTAAAAAAAATACCTAGAAAGAAGCTATCTTGGTAATTCCCTGGAAATTGAACCCGAGCGTGCTAAAAGCTGCCGAAATTTGCCATTTTGGGAGAGTCTTACTATTCTTTCCAAGATGAGCAAGGTCTAGGTCTTATCAAAATAAAGTGATTCTGTCTCCAACTGGAAATCCTGCTCTGGCTGCTATAGGCATCTACTCAAAAATTTTTGTTAAGGTCTAGTTAGTTTCAGGGTGTTACTACCAAAACAAATCCCATCTTTGAAAGCTTTGAAGAGAAACCCTATTGAAATCTCAGTAGTCACAAAAATAAAGGAAGCCTTACAGAGTGTAAATTCCCTGTCAGGGGTGGAGAGCTATTATTTAGCTATTTACTAGCATGCCGTTTTATCACCATTTAATGGAACAGAGTTATCCAGGAAACAGCGATGCAGGGCTGGATGGAGACTCTGTATGTGGGGGCGGGGAGAGGGTGGAAGGGGTGCACATGTGCACGTGCTTGATAAGGTCCACTAAGCTCTCAACCATCCAGCCTCATCAGAATTCTCCCCTGCTATTTTTTTGCATTGTCCCCAGGGCTCCTGCTATACTGAGTGTGTATGGAGTAGCCTTAGAGACGCAACAGTGTATCAGGAAATGGGGAAGTATAAGTTGTGAGTCTCCAAGGAGGGTTGTATTGGGTTTATAACCCATTTGGAAATGTAACCACAATTTCATTTCATCCCAGAGACCCCCATGGAGCAGTAACAGGGGAGAGTAGAATGATTCACCTAATTTCTTTGATGTAAATTTAAAATTTCTCCTGACAGTTTATGCTGGAAGACGAGGGCTTGAATGCATCATTCTGAAGAATTTTTGCAGTTACCCAGAAATGTGGGGCTAGAAAGAGCAGATGCTTGGAAATGCCGTTGACATTTCCAAGTTTTTATAGCCCTGGTACATAGCCCACTAACTCCAGCATGCTTCACACATGGAGAAGAATCATTTGTCATTTTGATGCCAAGATGATACTCACAACTCTAAATGAAACGGATTACTTCTTCCTACCTCCTGCTTGGACTGTCAAAGTGGAGGCATTTCAGGCATGTGTTTGCCTCCCTGTGCGAGTCTGAAAGGCACGGTGGATCAGTATTTGCTGTGTGGCAGAGGGCAGAGGAAATGAGAGTCTCCAAAAGTACTCACGACAGCTAAAAGGACAGACTTTCAGCCCTGCTCTATTAGGACATGTTTTATTTGGCAAAAATGATCTCATTTAAAAACATACAGCCAATAGTCATTAAAAGTGCATTTAATTCAGAGACAATTTATAGTCAAATAGATGGCATACATTTATAAACACCAGTTTTTGTATTTAAACAAAAGTATTTACCTGAGCAACTCAGCAACTTGCCAGCACTGAAAATCTGGACAAATTCCCAGACAGTAGATAGTTTGCATTTTGCGTTGCAGACATTATAGTCAGAAAATCTCTATAGCACATCTCCCTATTTTTAGGGAATTATTCCTTTATGATTATATCATGAATATCAGAGAATATACTGAGGTCAGGATTGCTCATATTTTGAATACTGGATAAAGGAGAGTGGCTAGAGATATAGTTAGAATCAAGTTCCTCTGGGGACCTAAAGATCAAATGTTTATTGAGTTTCCACTCTGACCATAAAGCGTTCTGAAAAGTCACATTACTTTCTCTGGTCTGCAGGTTTGAAAGGTGCAGTCTTAGCTTGTCTTATCTGTCAAATGCATGTGAGATCATCCTGTGGGAACAAATTTAGTTCATTTGTTTCTAGTGCTTATGTAGAAGTCATTACTCAATGCCTTGGGCCTTTACAGGTAGGTGCCAGCAGGACTTAGCCCACAGGCAGGCAGGCAGGCAGGCAGGCCTGTCTTCATCTGGACCTGGAAACATGACCTCAACAAACTCTCAAAAGGGATTTTTTTTTTTTTTTTTGGTAAAGGCATTATTTCCAGAGGCTGGCTGTGTGCTACTATTACCCCATTCATAACCTTCTACCCACCTCTGACTCACTCAGTAACCATCAGGTGGGCCCTAAATTGGAGTGCTAAGCTGTTGGCTCCTGCCAATTTTGATTCTATTTTCAACCCTTGGGCCAATCCTAGTCCTGGGCAGGTGGAATTTGAGTGGGAGGCAGTGACTCAGTGGCTTAGCCTCTGGTCAGTCTTGTTGGCTTTCTCCCCTAGCTTTCACCATCCTTGTGAAAATGTCTTGAATCTCGATTCCAGTAACTAGGATAAATCCTTGGTGCCCCTGTGTGTAGCATCTTCCTGTGCCTCAAATCCTTCTATGATCCTGTCCTGCCACCTCAGTCATTTTATGGACCTGAACTTTAGTGCTGTGGTTGGCTCTTGTTACCGGTTGCCAGATTTCCCTGATAGCGACTCTGCCTGCTGCCAACCCAGCTCCTGATGCTGCGTTTGCCTTCTCTGCCAGCACACCTGTTGCTAGCTGCTGAATCTCCCCTGATGCACATTTGCCATCTGCCTAGACTTTCTCTTATTTCCTGCTGCCGGGAGTGTGTCCTGCCCTCTGTGTCTGTGACCATGATTAGGACAAAGTTTGCTAACCATGAATAAATCAAACTTTAAAAAATCGGGATATATAAGTTTCACTTGGGCTATCTTCTCCCAAACACTAGTCATGAAATATATTGCTTATGACATATCGTAACATTGGAAATTTTATATGAAAAGTTCAGCATATGAGATAATTACTTGTAGGAACAAATGAACAAAGGGAGCAGCATCCATATTCAAAAAGTGAGTAAGGAGTAAAAGTTCTAGGAAGGTGATATAAGCGTCATCAAATATAAATGACTTTAATATTTCTAAGGATGTTTGCTGATGGACTAGATCACGGCCAGATGGTGGCTGTCTTTCAAGATGCCAAGGGATATTTACTAGGTGACAGGAAACCTTGAAAGAGAGATGTGATGGGCCCTGCCAGGGTGGGGCGGGAAGGAGGAGGCAGGGGTGGGATGCCCCAGTTGGTCAGGTGTCAGGGGAGTTGCTGAAGCAGTTAGAAAGGAAAACATTTTCAATAAAAACCTGTGTGTTTACAGAGAGAAATGAGAAAGAGGCTTAAAGGAGCAGGGAAGAGTCAAGCTCGAGCTGAGTTGGAGGAAACAGCAATTTGAAAAGAACTAGGAAGAAGGAGAGGAGCGACCAAATGGAAAAGAAACAAGATTTGGTGGGACAGTGAGAGAATGAGGGTGGGGTGTAAGGAGAAGAATGTGACTATGAAACTGAAGAGAACTGGTTATGCTAGAATTCAGTTTAGGGAGCGCAAATAATAGGTGAGGTTAAGCGTTAAGGAAAGTACTAAATGGCCAGGAGAGCCTCCAGTTAAGTATGCGACGCAGACCAAACTTTCATCTGTTTCCTCAAAGGCAAAGAGTTTGGGCACAGACAGGAAAAGACATCTTTGTTCATAGATCAAGGTATTTGGAGGAGAGGTCTGGGTCAGTGCCTGGTAACAGATTCCAGGGAAGACTTAGAAAGAAGCCAAGAGTAGGTATTAGAGGGGCAGATGGATGTGTGTGTGTGAGAGAGAGACAGAGAGAGACAGAGAAAAGAAAGGGAGAGATAGGTGTATACAACCAGGAATAGACAGTTGAACTCAAATTCATAGCAGAATAACAAGAAATAGAAGTCCAAATTAATACCTGGCTCTTAATATTTATCGCTTTGTACATAAAGAGGTCCTCACATGTAAGGTACTTGTGAACTTAAAATATGGCAATACAGCAATGTTCTTTGATTGAGTAAGGATGTGAGCTTTAATCACAAGACATGGGTTTGAATGCCAGCTCTACCATTTATAAGTTGTGAAACCTTGGGCGACTTACTTAATCTCTACCTACTTTAGTTTCTTCATCTGTGAAAGAGCAATAGCAATAGAACCTATTCCTCATTTCTGTGGAAATTAAATGAGATAATGTCCCCAACAACATTCAAGGTTCCTATTAACATAAGAAAGTCATGGTCATTGCAGGAAAGTTGGGACTGTTCCCCTGCTTTTGTTCTTCTCTGAATGTTTCAGTAGATGGGTGAGGAGAGACCAGCAATAAATAACTGGGAATGTAACCTGAGAGACTTTTTTTTTTGCATTCTCTTCTTAGCTTGGGAATGGGGTAGCTGTGACCCTACGACAAGAGGCAAGAAAATCACTTTCCTGTGCATGAGGGAGTTGGCATTGCAGCAAAGCCTTTAATTTTCTATTATTTTGATTTTCTGGACATTCACACAGCTGAATCAGTCAAGGTCTTCATATGTTATTTATTCAACCTGTTGAATACAACAAATTATAAAGGAGTTTAAAGTAGACATCACATTTAATACCATATCCAGCAAACACATTCCACTTCAGAATAAACGAGAATGTTCACATGTTGAATTCTGCAAAGGTAATTTCATGTCAATGATAAGTAAGATAATGGATGGTGCTGGAAGAATTGTGTAGCTGTAATACACTTGAGGTGCTATGGTGATTGACTAATGGGAACTAGGCCATTTGAGATATTCAGCCTTGGACATATTTTAGAGTTATGGGTCTGTGTATAAGATTATCATATATCATTGAGCTGGTTCCCTTCATAATTCTAAAGTCATTTATGCAGGATGTAGCCAAAGAATTGTTGGTGTCCATTTTGGCTTTTTGATCAGCTACTATAGCTATCCCAATTGGTTAGGTCAGCTTTTACTAGATGAAAAAATTACTTCTTGGTATGGATTAGGCACTGCTGAGAAGGAGTGCTAATCTCTTAAAATCTTTTCCCATTGTAGTCAAAGCACCTACGTTTCTTCTAAAGATCTGTTTGTAATTTTCTCAAGAAACTCTTTTTGAATTATATACTTGCATTAAAATATATTTTCTTAGAGCAAAACTCTTTTAAGTAAATGGTTTTCAGATTGAATCCATGGAGAACAGAATATCAGAATATCTGTTGATCAGTTCCTTTAGTTAAACTCTTCCAGTGGTATAAATGCCTTGGAGAGAATTTCTTGTGGTTGCTTGTTCCTTAATGAGCGGATTCTACTGTCCTTTTCAGAGTTGTTGGAAGATTTCTCTCTAACAGGACCTATGCAGCCTATCAGCCTGTAGCTTCTGGGGATACCATCTGTGTAATGAGCACAGTCTTGAGAAGCATAGAGTAGCCTCTCCATGCTGGCAAAAAGCCACATTGTTGTTATCTTTACTAAGTGACACGACAGAGTTGGTATTGACGCCCATCTGGCATTCTTGGGTCATTTTCTAATCCTGTGCAAAAAACTGCAGTATCCTCAAATATCTTCTCATGAGTCCCCTAAATAGAACCCAATTCCCTGGCTTGTCTGTCATCACTTCAAGGTAAACCCTCCAATGCCAGATAATGTGACTTGGCCTGTGCTTAGCTGAGATTTATTTTGCAGTTTTCTGAATACATTTTGAAGATGGTGCCACAGTTCATAATCAGAACATGGGTGATATATATAAATGGAAGTGTAGATTTCAAGGAAATGTATTCTTGTAATAATAGAATTTATAGAATGTTGTCAGGTATTCCCAGACTTTTGCAATATGGATAGTATATATCTGCTCTGTACCTTCACGCTCTATTATAAATTGAGTACATGCATGGGACTTTCTTCTGGAACTTCCCTCCCAATTCCACTGAGAGACAAGTTAAGATGACAAAAAATTTTAATTCAATAATAAAAAAAATATGTATCAGTATGAGAAACTAGGGAGTGTTACCATTTCCCACTAGTCACCTTGACTGAATTAGCTGCCTATGGATGGAATGAAATAGAAAGGAACTACATGTTAGTAGATAACTCTCTTCTATAATGTAACAGTAAAGTGTTCTGGAAAACAGTAAAGTTCCTGGTGGAATCCAATTAACACCTTCTAAATGTAGTGGAACACTGGACAGATGGGAGCATTTTCCTTAGAGTTCCTTTTTATTTGAGGACTGGAATATTTAGGTGTGGCTGTACTGGGACATTGTGAGTTCATATAAATGGACACACCATAGACATTACAGTAGTAAAACAGGATTCTGAATACCATTGGCTATTTTTTCCTGATGTGAAGGCAACACAAGAAAGGAGGCCTGGGCAGGTAAATGTGTGGAGAATGGGACAGCAGAAAGCTGGAGATAGCCATGAGTGGCAGTTTCCTGAAATCTGCTTCAAGATCATGCCATAGGCTTCCCAAGACTTGGAATATATACCATTCTTTGGATGATTGGATCTAAGTATATAGTGCTTACATCTGTCACCAGCATGGGCTCTGGAAAAACAGAAATGGAGATTTGGGAGACAACTCACTTTTCTGTTTTGAAGGAAAAATGAGGTCAGGAGAGCCAAATTTTTTCAAAGTAAATAACAAGGGCCCACACACACAAAAGGAGTAACATAAGAACAAGGGAAAATGTACTTTAGAGTACAGCTAAAGTTTTTAGAAACAACTTTTTTGAAATGAAGAGAAGTAAATGTATAAGTACTTTGTGCACACTATAACAATTAACATACAAAAACTTTAAGAAGAGAGGATAGATGAAATGAATGACATGAGGATAGGAACTGTCTTAGATATGTAAATAAGAAGATGAAAAAATGATATGATAGCACTGTAACTGAAGAAGCAAAATGAGCAGTGGAAACAAGTAGAATCAGTACTGAAGAAAATTAAGTAAATTCAGCAACAAATTGAGGAGAGTATTCAAAAACTCCAAGGAGATTGAAAAAAAAAAAATAGTGGATTTGTGAAATCCAATACTTGGATATTTTAGCTCTTGAAGAAGGGAGGAGCAAAAGAAAACAAAGTAATAATCAAGATTAAAATGGAAGTAACTTTTTGAGATTTCAGAAGGAAATCAGTAGTCTCAAACACCTTAGCATATGTTCAGCAAAATTAATTAAAGGAAAACAACAGCTAGACATAGTATTGGGAAACTTATGAATTTCAAAGATTCAAAAATGATTTTAAAAATCATTTTGTCAAATGCTTAGAAAAGAATAAAAGCCTAGTGGGTCCATGATTTTTTTTTTTGATAATTATAAGTGCCTGAATAATGATGATGGTTACGATGATGAATGACAATAAAAATAGTAATGAATACTTCTGGAGCAATGTAACACATCAGGTATTATTCAGTATGTTTTTACAGAGCAATAAATTAAAACCTCACAACAAATTATGGCATAAATGATTACACTTTCTTTGTTTTTATAGAATAATATTTTCAATATATCTAGAGAAAAAAATAAAGTTAAATTAAAAATAACAACAGAAAGAGCAATGAAAAGTCTAAATCAAATGACAGCTATAATTATGATTAGCCATATTAAATATGAAAATAAATACAATTAAATTAAATTTCCTTTTTTACAAAAGGACTCCCACTTAATATACAAATGAAATAGAACAAAAAGCAAACCTAATTGTATGCTGAATACGAAAGCAGTCTTCCTTACACTGCATGTAACTCAGAAAGTTTAAAAGTAAAAGGATAAACAAAAAATTCAAAACAGAGAAAAACAAACAGAAATAGAAAGGCTTTTATTAAAATAAGCAAATTTTAATATAAAAGAGCTTTCAATGGAGTGAAAAGGCTAATTTACGATTGAAAAAGGCAGCAATTGACCTTATAGCATGTTGACCAATACACAATCACTGTGAGAAAAAGAAATATCCCTTTATATGTCAGAATAATAACAAACAAGCAAAGATTAAAGTAATTGAACAGAACTAAATAATACTTTGTTTTCTAAAGCACAGACATATTTTATTCAGGAAGGTAATGAATATTAAAAAAAATCAAAGTATATTAGACCAAAAAACTTCTTAAAAAATATTTTTGCAAAGTAACAAAAGTGTGGCGGACTTATTTCCTGAGTAAGAAAGTTTATACAGTGCAAGAAATTAATTAAAAAAATAAGAAATTTCCTGCTATAGTCATTTAGCAGTTAAACAACATCTACCACCATCAACCAACATTCCTAAATAATTTCTGGATTAAAATAGAAATCAGTTTATGATTATGCAGGTGTTTCTTTTCACAAATTTTTTCCCTTTTCAGACAGCAGCAGCTGTTCTTTCTATCAATTTATGTCTGTCCAAGACCTAATAAATCCTTTTAAAATGTAAAATTTAAAATGTCCTTTTAAAATGTAGAAAAGAAAAAACCCTGATTTTTTTCAATTACTAGAGAGTAGAAATAGAGAGAACATCATATATTAAAACATACGGAATGCAGTCAAAGCTGTAATAATGGGCAAGATTAATATGCTTTATTGACCTATCTAGGAAATTTATTATAATATCAACCAGAATAATAAATAAAATGAGAAAGAGTACCTGTTTATAAGCGATAGACATTTCATAATATTTTAAATGCTAGTTAGTATACAATCTCTTGGTAAATTAATGATAGAATTCTCCTTTACTGTAGTAGGGCATATCTATCATACAGAAAATTCATGAATCATTTCCAGCCACAAAAGAAGGAATAAAACAAAGATGTCTTTTATCATTGTTATTATTCAACACTCTTCAGGAAGTTCTAACCATTGTAACATGATGAAACAGAATTTCAGATAAATAAGAACTATGGAAAAGAGATTTTCATATGCTATGAATTCTTTATGTAGGAAATACAATGAAATCAACAAAAAAACTAGCAACTTAAAGTTCATTTAAAAGTAAAATAAAATAAATTCTAAAAACCTTGATTTAATAAAACAAATGAAATGTAGAGCAATTAATGTTTCTATATATTGTCAATAATCAAAATACAATATGAATAAGGTGCTAGTCCCCAGAAATGCAAAATCTATAAAATTTCTTGAATAAACTAACAAGAAAGGAAGCCACATTTATTTTTAAATTATATGGAAGAAACAATGTCTATGGAGATCTAAATCCATTATTAAAAGTAGAAGAGAGATTTATTTTATTAGATATTACTCTATTATCAAGCTATAGTTAGAGAATCTGTTGCAAAGAAAAATAGATCAATAGAAGAGTCTAGTGATCTCAGAAGCAGAATCACGTTTATGTGGAAAATTAATATACAATAAAGGTGGCCCACGGTATTAATAGAAACGAGACAGATTGTTTAGTAGATGGTGTTGGAAAAAATATCTTACTGTATAAAGAAAAATAAAACATGATATATAGAGAAGGATTCCAGATGGAACAAAATTCTAAATGTGAAAATAAAGCCTTAAAACTAATAGAAAATAATGCAGAAGTAGATCTTAGTACCCTAATTGAGGCAAAATACAACACTACAGAATCATGAGGTAAAAAGCTGCTGAATTTGATTACATTACAGTAGAGATTTCTATTCAATGTCACCATCACTGTGTCTAATATACATGAACATCATATCAACAAACTAGAAGCAGATATGAGCCCCAGTAGAAAATGGTTCAGGAGTATTTGTAGGGACAATATATAGAGGAGAAAACCCAGAGCACTGTTACCAAAAGTTGGCCAAAATCATTAGTAATTAGATGAAGGCAAATTAAAATAACAAAGACATACACCTGAAGACCTGTCAGAGAGATAAAATATTAACTGATGCTATAAGCTTTGGAGTGATTATAGGTTTATTGCTGCTGGTTGAAGTATAGGATAGCATAGACTATTTGTAGCAAGCAAGCAATACCTAGCCAGATTTTTAAAAAGTGGGCTTACTACTATTCCTATTATGTAGGTCAGGAAACATTCAATATTCTGATATCATCATTAACTGATGATAAGATAAGAAGTAGGTATTTTAATCCTTCTACTCATTGCTTTTCTGCTCCATGGGACTAGCTTGAATATAGACAGAAAGAAGGACTCACCTTTGGGATCAGAGTATTAGCTACAATATTTTCTCTATATTGAATTAGAGAAAAAGAAAAGTCCTTTACCTTACCCCTAAAACTCACCACTCTTCCTTCTTTCCTCCCTCATTCCCTCCTTTCCTACCTTTTAACACAGTCGCAACAACCCATGTTCATTTAGTCATGACTACAGTAACAGAGCTGAATAGTTGTGGCAGACACAGAGGCCAGCAAAGCCTGAATATGGACAGTTTGACCCTTCACAGAAAAAGGTTGTTGACCTTACATACCAAAATAGAAATGAACAAGCTTTTGGAAAGGTGTAAGTCACTTCAAATCACTGTAAATTTTTATTTTTGCAGAAATAAAAACTCAAAATTATTGGACCTCCTTGGCATATATTAAAGAACAGTTTTTGAAAAGATTAATTTCCTTAAAAAGCAGCAAAACATCCACGAGCTATTCTCCATAGGATTGCTACTGTGCTGACAGTAGCAATGAATTGCTCATTTCCCAGTGGACCTTAAAAGCATTTAAGCAGGTAATACATGCCTAAACCCTGTGAAAACCATGGACAAGTCTAGTGTAGACAGACCTGGTAATTGACTAGCCATATAGGAATGGAGAGAGAGTAGCAGTTCATAAACTTGGGTGTGGAGAATTGGGAACATCAGAACACCAAGCATATAGAGACATCAAACGTTTGTATCAGAAGTAGCTTACAGATCTCCTGGTAGGGCAGTAGACTTAACAGTTTCTTGCTGGCGACAAACCTACGCCTCACATTTCTACACAGTAGACATGGTTGTGGGAAAGAGCTATGATGGTCTTTCTTGTTGGGGTACAGCAGAGTACGAGTAGGCAGGCTTTTTGTCTCACTGTGGAGAAACAGTCATATCTCTGAAGGAAGATGGTATTCACTAAGCTCTAAACTGTCTAGTGAATGGGTCTTTCCAAACCAGATAAAAGAGATTCTTCACAGAGGATCTGAAAAAGAGGTTTAAAAAACATGGATGGGCATGACGCAACATGAAGTGGGAGAGAAGTGGTGGAAGACAGCTTTAGAAAGGAGAGAACAGGGAGGGCAGTTCTGGGGACCCCGAGTAAAGAGGGATGATCGCTGCTATGCTAGCTGACAACAGATATGCTGATCCAAGGAGAGATAAACACACAGTCCAAAGAGAAGGGGGGCAGGTGACCAAGAATTGCCAAGGTGAGAAAAGGATAGGGATTTGGAAGTTAGGGGTAAAGAGAATGGACTGAGATGTGAAGAACAGATAAGATGGTATCAATTCATGTGGCAAGGAACTCCATTTTTAGAGTGAGTTGCCAGGGTTATAGGGACATGATGGATTGTAATACACAGGCCTTCTTTCAAGGAACTGGCAATCTGGGCTTGGAGGCGGTGGAAGAGAAAACATGTACACATAAAAATTAACTAATAGTACAAGGCAGTAAAAGGAATATAATCTACAGACTCACAGCAGGTGGCTTAACCCACGCAGATGTGAAGTATAAAACATTTCTTTTTCATTCCTGAGTTCCTTTTTAAAAAACATCTCAGATTAGCGATTCAGTTAAAAAAAAATTATACCTAGGGCAGTAGTTTCCAGTAAGGTTATCCTGAGGGTCAAATCCAATGGCACAGATAATCAAAAAGACCATGTATATATTTGCATTTAAAGTGATATGATTTACATGTTTTTGCATATCCACATGCACTATGCATATAATTATGTAGACTGTAAGGTCTGCTCTTGCACACAATATTAAACTTTAAGTTAGTGGGCTGGAGGGAGTCAGTTCTTTTTTCTTCTCCTTTTTTTCTCCCCTTTCTTCCTTCTCATCTATCCTCTCTGTCACTGATCTTGCCATCTTGTGGGAGAGGAGATAGAAAGGTATGTAGGGATGGGGCAGGCAGAGAGTTGAGTGTTAATTGGGATTTTTGCCAGGCCCTACATTGACGAGTACTGTACCCAGCTAATGAGGGACCACGTTCCCACAAAATCATTTAAGGTTATATGTCCTGGAGTAAAAATCTCAGGAATGCTGGACCTCCATCTGTTAACAATTATTAAAAAAAAGTGTTAATGCTATTAATAAAATAAAATTAATGATGATTCACACCTGTCTGTTTTCTTACTCCAAGAGAGATAGGAATTAATACAAAACTACTGGCACTGTGCTAGCATTTCATACACAGTTTTAATTTAATTAAAAAATATTTTATCATCTTATAAAGTAGGTATTATCTTTACAGTTGAAAAAAAGTGACTTAAATTTTAAGAAATCTGCTCAAAGTCACACAAACCAGTCACTTGTGGAGCCGGGTTTCATTTAACACGTACTGAGTATCTCCTATGTGCAAGACACTGGCAAGGCACTCTCTGTTGAGCTCCAGAGTTATACTAACTACTATATAATTATTTCCTACCTGAAAACTGTTTATTTCGGGGGAGGGGGTACAGTAGAACCATTCACCCACTTACTGAAGCCAAGAGACCCATCTTGGATTACACCTACTCTTTCAAGTCTGTATCCAAACAATCAACTATTCCTGCCAATTCTACCTTCTAAATAGTTCACTCCTCCAAATCTCATTGCCACCAAGGCATCCTTTGCTCAAATTCTTATAGGGTTTTACCCCTGTTCTCTAGAAAATTTGGAGCAGCCAGAGAGTAGGGATGACATATTAGGCATCTTTATTCTCCAGTGTTTAACACAGAACAATAGATCAGAACAAGATGGACATTGAACAAATTCTTCAATTTTAAGCCAAATTTTGCAAAGTTATCTGTCCATGAGATGAGGATATAAGTATACTCTGAAGCGTTGTTCTAGGTGCAGAATTGTACATGTTGATATTCCATATACAGTATTTTTCAAAATCGTATAGTATTGATATTTCAACTATGGTGTCTCCTCAAATGAGCTGCCGCTGATCAAGAATAGGCCTATATTGCAAAAGCCAATAGCTATGGGTCACACTGTCATATAAGTTGTAATTCTGTTTGCAGGGAGGGAAGAATTGAAATAAGCAAAATGATCCTAGACATTGACGTAGCATTATCAAGTCCCAGAAAATGCAACAAATCAACTTTAGACACTTTCTGGTAATGCGTTCCTCTTATTTATGTCAACCTGCTTCTTCCCTTACTTCCCAAATGCAAGATGACTATTTCAAATGTGCATAAATCTCTGCCCTCCAGGAGATAAACGATCACACCAGTCCTTTAATGCTTGTGAGGTGATTCCACATAAACTATCTTTGACAACCTCATTTTCATAATTATTGTCCCACTATATTGATGAAGAAACTAAAGTTCAACATATTAAAGGATTTACTGAGGATCACATTATCAGAAACGGTTCAAATCTAAAGGCTTCTGATGCTAAATCATTGCTCTCATATTAGAAGAGCAGCTGCCACACCATTGAGGAAATTAATCAATTTAAGATTTTATTAGTTAAAAAATACTTACTGAATACCTAGTCTTTTTAAGCATTCGGGTGTGTCAGTGAACAACATAGATAAGAATGTCAGACCTGGCCTCAGGGACTACAAATGATGTCAAATATAATTAATTAAAAAAAAAAAAAAAGAATGTCAGACCTTAAGGTGCTTTCATTCTTGGCTACACCTTAATGAACTGAAAATCTGCCTTTGAATGGAGAGGCTCAGTTGGCTTCCTTCTGGTCCTAAGGCTATTTTCCCCATCAGGACAGCAGCTGACTCCATGCAACAACTATCCATGGCCTCTCATCCCTGAACTTGGTTTCCTGGACCACAAGCTTTTGGGTAAGCCATTTTTAATTACATGTCATTGATTTGGCTGCTGCACATATCAGTTACTACAGAGTTAGTTAAGAGCACAAGGCTGTTTGCCTTTAATTAATTTAAATATAAACACAATGTTAGAAAAATTAAGTAGACAAAAACATTTTCATGCATCATCGGCATTTTGCAAACATATACAGTGTAACCTGTTAATTACATTTTCCTTCACAAACCATTTATCTTTTCAAAGCCTTGCCTAATAACTTGATACTTCTTACTTACATTTTTAACTGCTTATGATTTATTTTTCCAGGCTGTTTCCAAAGGGATTGCCAAGTCCTAAATGAAAGGAAATATTATAAAAATGTGGTACAATAAACCATCATCTAGTGCCTCATTTTAGCCCAAAGACCATGTGCAAACATTTGAATATTCATAGAACTTACTTAGATAAAACAATATAATGAATCTTTTCTTAATTAATGCCTTTTCTTTAATTCAAAGGGAACTCATTGAAAATTTACAATAGAAATTTCCAAAACCATGCATAGCCCATGCATGCATCAAGTGATATTACCATCCCTGGACCTTGTGAAATAATAGAAAATATATGTTGGTCTTTGCTTCTGCTTTATGTTCAGAGCTTTAAAAACCCTTCCAATTTCCTAAGTGATAAGAGTATCTCCTGTTTCAAGATGTGGGCTTTGATCCAGTTTCTGACACAAGGCTCCAAAACTCTAAAGTGGCAAAACCACTAGGATTATCTTGTTTCAAAGATGCAACTATCAGTAGCTCCTGGGGAGGGGGGTGCTGGTCACCAGAAAGATCAAACCATGAGAAGTATGACATTTTTAGTGCCATCTCCCATTCCCCAGAGAGGAAACTGAGGCTGGAAATGGAGTTAATAGTTATCTATGCTTATGTGAGCAAGTCTCCATAGAATTGCAATAATGGGAGGGGTGAAGAATCTTCTTGGAGACAGAAGCCCCCGTACACAGAACTCTCCAGCCATCCTTTTATCTCTTCATCTGCTGTTCATTTGTATCTTTTGTCATAATCTTTAATAAATTGGTAAATGTTTCCCTAAATTTGGTGAGCTGCTATAGCAAATAATAAAATCTAAGAGGGAGGGATGCATGGGAACCTCCAGTTTGTAGCCATATTAGACAGAAGTTGTTAGTAACCAAAGGTCCTGTTTCTTCTGATTGACATCTGAAGGCTGGGGACAGTCTAGTGAGACTGAGCTATTAACCTGTGGAATGTAACACTTGTCCAGATAGGTAGTGTCTGAAGTGAATTAAATTGTGGGACAACCCAGCTGGTGTCAGAGATTGCTTCCCCCACATATCTGGTGACCATAAAGTGCCTTAAGTGAAGTGTTCTGTGTGACAGTGAAGGAGAAAGAAGTAGGCAAACTGGATTTTTGCAATATACAGCCCTTCCTGAACCCTAGACATCGTGTTCCTAGTTTCCTTTGCCCTCACTCCCAGAAGACAGTCAGTGACTAAAGTTGGCTCAGTTCTAGTTGTACTTGCCATCTCTCCATTCCACTCAGATTTTCACCTTTTGTTTAAACATCTTCTGTTAAGTAATTGTAGCAGAAATCAGTTTCATCGCCAAGATCCACCACAGGAAATGGGTGTGTAGTGAGGAGTGCCACCTTAGCCTTTCCTTTCTGTTCCTATCCTCCGTTCTTCACTGGTTTAGATCAAAATGGTTTCTCTCCTTTGTCCCCAATGTGCCCAGCATTGCACCTACTCTTTGTTATCTTTCTTTGCATGTCTGTCTTTCTCTTCTACTCTGTGTGCTCCTATGGTAGCGGACACGAGGTGAGCACTCCCTCAGCATCTAGCAGTGATGAATGAACTCAATGAAAGAGCAGGTCTCTGCAAGGAGAGCAAAGGGCCCCAGTTGGGGTGTAGTGCAGCTCTGAAGTAGCACACTTAAAAGAGGATGCAAGATGCTGTTCTCAAAAAATGGTGGGTAGGTTTGCTAACTTCTTTTTTACTTCTCCTTTCCCTTTCTGTCACACTCCCTCCTTTCCAAATACGTATAAAATTTTTATCAAATGGCATTTGCTAGGTCTTAGTAAAATAAGAAGTATAGAGCTTTAGCATTGGCACTGTCTTTGCTGCTCCTGGATATTTCTTGCAGCTAGTTACACTGATACCAGCTGGTGGTAAATGTCTTGGTCACAGTGTCCAAGCCACAAGCCATATGCTGTGCCTGCAGTCCACATGGGGCGTCTTGATCAATCCTTCTCTGATACACTTTCAGGAATAAATTTCCCAAGTCAAACAATTTGTGTGTGCGTGTGTCGTTTTTACTCTCGAGCGTCCTCTAAAAACCAAGAGATTTGAACTTGCTTGTGTTATATGTTTGGGATAAGTTCACCTTTGTTGTGTCATGTATGCTGGCTAAGATATGCAGTGAACTTGTAAAACATAAAATATGGATCTGACTCAAATGGGTACCTTTGTTAATTCTCAACAGCACAATGCTCTTATTCACACAGTATCGCCCCTGAAAACTGTGAAGTTTAGCAATATCATGGAAATTGATCTTTATTAATTCATCGATGGAAAGCATCTAGGGATAATTGCATTATCTAAGTTATTCAGAAGGCTCAAGTGTTTTCTGGTAATGGTTTCTTTTATATCTACTTCATTTCTTAATACCCAATAAAATGAGTTGCCAACGGATTTAAAAACATATGTAAGGAAAATCAAGCTTGCAATTTAGAGACTAATTTATTTTTGGAGTTATTTTTACGTAAGAGCAGTCTCCCTTAAGAGCACAATTTGAGAACCATGGAAGTGAATTACCTTTACGCGGCAAATATTTTAATCAAAAGCCATTCACACATATCAAAAAAAGTAGCAACAACAAATGTTGGCGAGGATGTGGAGAAAAAGGAACTCTCTTACACTGCTGGTGGGAATGCAAGATGGTCCAACCATTATGGAAAGCAGTATGGCATTCCTCAATCTACTAGGAATGGAACTTCCATATGATCCAGCAATCCCACTCCTAGGAATATACCCAAAAGACACAAATACACTGATTCAAAAGAATAC